>PVHP010000104.1:0-120015 GCA_004024765.1 Zapus hudsonius | reverse complement strand
CCATTGAGCCTCCACTCCATCCCCAACAGGTCAACATTTACTTCCTATCACTTACTAGGTTTTTTGTTTGTTTGTTTGTTTGTTGTTGTTGACGCTTGTTCTATAAGGAGTAGAAACACTTGGCTGTCTGTATCAATCTCTGGGCAGAGCTAAGTGAGCCTGATTGTGGACTGCAGAGCGCTCTCCACCCAACCTGGCCAAGAGGTCCGCCATCTTGGAGGGCTCTCTAAAGGGATTTCTACTCCAGTCAGCTTGTATTATATGTCTAAAAGAAAAACCGAGGCTTTCTAAATGACAAACATATGGTTCATTTTGAGCTTCTGCTAAAAAGACTTCAAAGCCTAAGAGATGATAGTTTTTACGATTTATTTGTCAAGGTCACGATTCATCCCGTGTTCACACTCATTATACTCAAAGGTTGCTCAAGGTTTTGTAGTTTCAAATAAATATGAATTCTTTGTGAAGGAGCAATTGCTCCCAAAATAAGTGTTTCTCAATTTGAGGCACTGGAAATTCTTGCTGCAGTGTTATATGGGTTGTTTGCGGTTCTCTATGTTTAAAAATGGAGGAAGGGTACAGCTTCCTCCTGGACCATGTCTCCTCTCTCTGGGTGGCCACTTTAAACAGAACGATAAAAATTAAGGTGATCAACTCTTTAACTCTTTAGTTTTTGCTAATGGATATGTGAAAGTCAAACTCCTACTTCTAACAAAATCTTAATGTATGAGCCATGGTGGAGAGAATATCCAGAGACATTGCCTCCTCAGCAACCACACACAAAGCAGGGGAGGGGGGAGGAAACAGGCTACCTCTTGTACAATTCATAACCCCCTACTCCATGGACTGATCCTGTATGCCCAACGGGGAGAATCCCCAGTGGGTTGGAGACAGGGAGGAGGGAAACGGGGATACTATCATAAGAGATGCTCATACAATATATCTAATTATGGATAATAAAAATATCAATAAAAATTGAAAGCTAAAAAAATAAGGTTTTTGAAACTACTCTTGACCCAAAATATACTCTTGGAAGTTCTCTCTCTCTCTCTTTCTCTGCCTCTGTCTCTCTCTCTCTTTAAACTCTTTTTGAATTATATTAGATCTCATTAATGCTTGAGTCATTCTTTTCATTCGTCATGCACTAAGTACCTTTCCTAGAATGTGTTAAGAGCATTTAATACCTAGATTTTTTGTCTCTTGTCTCATGATGGATGGCAGGTATGTACAACTATTTTTTTTTGTTTGAGAAACCTTTCATTTTTTAATCAACCTTTCTCTTTATTGTCAACAAGAAACTTTAAAGTAAAATGAAAGGCATTTGATAACAACATTTCCACTCATTTGACTTTACATTTCCTTTGTGTTGCTTTTTGTTTTACCTTGTTTTATATTCCGAAACAAGATTTTGTAGATCAGGCTAGCCTCCAACTTGCTACATAGCTGAGGATGGCCTTGGTCTTCTGGTCTCTGACCCTACCTCCCAAGTACTGAAAGTACTGAGATCATAAGAAATGTCTGAATCAGTTAACCTGGAATAAAAACGGTTTTCAAGCAATTTTCAAAATTACCAAGAGAATATAACTTCATTTATAAATATTTGTACCTTTTACTCTTTCATTTTTATATCTCTGTGTATGTATATTTAATATCGTTCAGGGTCCCTGGCCTGCTGAGCCTGTAGAGCAGGACCTTCCTGTCAAAACACGATGCTATTGTGTCCATCAGAATGTCTTCTCTATTTGGACTATTGTGTTAATTTTTAACTCATGTAATTTATTCACTTGTGTGCTTCACAGAAGATAATTGATCTTTTTTCAGTAATTCAAACCCAGGGGATATTTAGTGCAGTCATTAAATATCTGAAATATTCTTCATCCGTCTTTGGCAAGCTTCTTCTTTTCTTTTCCCTTAGTATTCTTCAGCACCACGCAGGTGCCTAGGAATGCTTGCATGCATAGGAACAGAGGTCAACCTTCCTTTCCTCTGTGCTTGAGGTAGGACTTAAGGTCCGCATGTAAACCATTTTAATTCTACCTTGTAGTTATTTATTCGGAAAAGAGAAGGACTACCGATTATGTTAGGAAAATTATGAAATGATAGGTTCACAACACAAGTGAATGCTCTGAAAAGGGTAGGTTCTAAAAGGTCATGGCTCTTTTCCTTGTGTTCAAAAGTAAAAAAGAAATCAATATTGTGCATTTCTTCATGCTCATAGTTGCTGAATTCCATATGCTAATATGCCAGTAAGACAATATTTGTGATGCATTCTTAAAATACTGAGCTGTTTAACGAAATGTCTTCTAATCTTGCCTCCTAAAATAATGGAAAATTCATTAAAACTTGAAACTTTTTCAGTAAAAATAGAACTCTTATAACTAGTAAGATACTTACAAGTTAGGGTTTTAGAGATATGTATGGATTTCATACATATGCTGTTTTCTTCACTAAATAAAAAGTAATATTCTCCCTTTGTTGGACTGATGGACAGTGTGGATGTTTGTGTCTTCATGACTCTACTAATATTTCATAGATATGATGCCAGTGACATGAAATTTGTGACAATTCTGCTTATCCCTGGGGTATCATAGAATTCTTAGCATAATTGTTCTGAAAATTAATGATATAATGTGTTTGCCAGTAAAGTTTGGCTTTTGGAGCAGCATTAAAGTTTGAATAAGATCACATAAATATGTAGGTAGAAATTTCTTTTTCCCATCATTAATATAGATTTTGTTCCTAGTGTTTCAAGTAACTTTATATACCGGGAAATACAAGTTTATGTTGTACCTGTAAAAATTCCCAAACTTTTCTGTCCTCTGCGTTCCTTTTATTTCATCATGACTTCCAATTCCAATGTCATAAAAATTAGTTATCCATATTTCAAAAGGTATTTGAAATCAACATAGTAATATAATATTTTGTATAATGTCACTTATTCTCATTCACTTCTATATAAAATGATTATTTAATCCTCTGATGTCTAGATAATTTTCATATTTTCAATGTGTCTTAAGTTTTGTTGAAATCTACTAATATTGAACTCTATTAACTTGTTGAATTTTATCTCCTCTCCAGTCATTACTGATAACTGCAAGGGAAAACATGCCAATGAAGGCAAATGAAACATGTCCCAAAAACCTTTGCTGTAATCTATTTTAAGAGAAAAAAAATCACATATTTTTCGTGTGGAGCCTCGTGTTTGTAGGACTGAAGTGGGCTTTCCTGGAAGTCCTGCATGTTCCTTTAAGTGCTAAGAGCCAACATTTCGGAGTAGTTGTTCTTCCTGTCAATGGCTCCACACAAGGACTGCTGAAAACACCCTTCAGAGCACGAACCTCCTATGAGCCATGCGATTCTATGACCATGAAGACCACATATTGCTAAGCATCTTTGCTACAAAGCTTCACTACCAAACATCAAGGATTCTTTGTATTTGTTTATTAAAAATGGTTTCTATACAACATGCATTTTCCAAAGTTTATTATTTTATTAAGAATTTTTAAAGGCACACTTACTTACATTATATCTGCTTATAAGTCTTGAGCCTCACACTGAGCCCACTCTCATTTGGGTGCCATAACCAGTTTTAATTCCTAGAAATCAGTTGGCTATACATTCTTTCTCTTATAACCCTAACTATGACTTTTCTCACACACCATGTTTTGTCCCCAGCTACTGGGTTGGCAATCTTCATGCTATCTGGACAGGTAGCTATTTATTGATAAAACATATTTTCTTTTAAGAACTTAGAAATGAATGTCATGAGCTTGCTAAATTTATAATAATGTGTGAATGATTGATGAGAATAACATGAAACATGTTATTAAACAAATCAAGTCTTTCTTAAAAATATATACAATTACTGGCTTGTACTGGCCAAATTATTCAATGTCTTTTTGGACCAATTGTGAAGATTTATTGTGCTATCATTTCACCCTAAAAAACACACAATTGATCACTATTGCTTTTTTTCTCGATAAGACTGTGGGTCTTTATTCACAGAAGTGAAGTCTTTAAAGTAGGATTATAATTGAATGGTATGGTGATTGCCTATTCAGTGGTAGATGGATTGCCAGGCTCTGAGTATAGAGAAATAAAGGAGGTAGATCTGGTGGGGGTGGGGGCTTCTTATGAGCTGAAGTAGAGGAAGTCGAGGGCACCCCTTAGCAAAGCTAACAGTTATCAGGTGGGGGGACTTGTGGAGTAGGGAGCTCCCCATAGAAAGAAGGTCACATATTGGTGCCTTCTGCAGATTGTCCTCCTCCATTCGCCTCAGTGGTGCTGAATTAGTAGGTGGTGAATGCAGTTGTTTGATGAGCAAAGTCAATGCAGTAGGATCTCAATAATTTTTGGGTTGGCTCTGGGGTTGTGATTTCAGTGAAGAGCTTTGGACGCTTTTGGGACTGTAATTTGGGCAGCTGGTTAAGGCAAGGACGAAACAGTTGAAAGGGCAGGAGAGCCTTACAAATCAGTCTATTTTCAGCTGCACACAAAATCAAGAGCGGGTGTAAGAAAACGTATTCCCTTCCTTGACAAATAAATAAATGCCCACAACGTCTTAGAAGTACAGCATCAGCATTGTCTGTCTCTTTTAAAGATGGTTGGCTTTATGCAAGTCAACACAAGGAATGGTCAGGATTGGGGTTGGAATGCTGTGTTTCTAGGTGGAGCTATGACAGAACCAACAAGATGCAGAGAGAAGCCACCCAGTGTGGTGTTTACTAAGACAGAAGGAGCTTGGTGATTTCTGAGAGTATATGAGGCTGGGATAGAGAATAGGAGAAAATTTGCAGAAACTGAGGGAGAAAAAAATAGGGATTAGCATCAAATGGAAGAAAAATTGACAATAAAATAAAAAAACCTAAAAACCCTAAAAAATAAAGCACCTTGTGAAAGGAAGTCCTTGGGTGGGAGAAAGTGGGGGTTTCTGGGTGTGCTTTGGGCTGGGCTGCTCTTCAATCTAATTTCTCCCACTGCACACGTCCATGAGGAGTTTGACAGCAGACAGGGACTTCATGAGGTGGTAGTCTCCTCGCGAGGGAAACAGAATCCAAGGGAAGAGACGTGTGGAGCAAAGAGCCACCATTTGGAGTAAAGAGACTCAGAGATGCAATTAGCTGCATGGCTCAGTTCAGAATTACATGCAAAATACTCGACTCAAATTCTGGCACCACAAACAGCTGAAGGAGCAGGAGATGCAAGTGAGCTCTGCCACGGAAGGAATTGCACATAAATCATAGGAGACACATAGATCAATCCAGACATTATTAAATTCTCAGGGACAAAAGCATTTTCCAGCCCAGGTGGTGAACTTTGACTGAAAAAGGCAGCTCTGCTAGAAGAGGAAACTGAGGCACAGTGAGAACGAGGGAAGGAGGGGCTGTTTCAAGTGGAAGTCTAGAAAGCACTTCTCCTGGGCTGTGGCAGCAGTGTGGTGTTTAGAGAGAGGAAAGGCCTTTGACATCAGCCGGGTCCACTGGGTCCTCGTGCTATTCTGTTCTGTGCAGGAACTGAGGGAATGCGAGCTCCCTTATCTGTGCTCTAAGGGGACTTCAGTGATAAAACGTCTTCAAAAGGATTCCCTTAATGCTTGGCAAATAACAAGCCCTTCACAAGAGAAGGCTGTGATGATTAGGCAATTGAAAGTTGATTAAGTGCTCACTGTGGTTAAAGAAACTACAGGTGAACTCTGGAGACCTTGAGTGGGAAGTCTGGGTCTGCATGAGAAGGTCCTGAGTGCTGGTGATGCAAAAGCAACATGAAGACAAGGACGGTGCCCACATAGAGGCATGGGCTGTTCTTTTCATTTCTGAGGTAACTATCCAAATATGAATTCAGTATGGGAGCTGGGGAGACGGCTCAGTGGTTAAAGGCTCTTGCTGGTAAAGCCTGACCAGCCTGGGATCAATTCTCCAGCACCTATGTACAGCCAGATGCACAAAGTTGTGCATGTGTCTGGAGATCATTTGCAGTGGCAAGAAGGCCCCGGAGTGTCTGCTATCTCTCTCTCTCTCTCTCTCTCTCTCTCTCTCTCTCTCTTGCATAAACAAACATTTCAAAAGAGATTTCATTAGAGGATACCACCTAGAAACCAGGATCTGTGTCTGTAAAGAAAAGGAGCCGGGTTTGTGTCTGTGTGGTTTGGGCACAAACTCAATGGCTGTGGCAGGTGCTAAGAAGTACTTTGGAGCTGAGAAAATGTCTTCATCCACCAGCCACTGAGGAGCCCTGGAACTTGAGGGCTAGGCATGGGGCCCTGCTCACAGAGGAAGCTGCGGGTTGTGCAGGAGGAAAGGGAGAAGGGCTGAGCTTGAATGACTTCGTGCTTTCAGTCAGTACAGGAGAAATGAGAGGAAAGAGACCTTCGAGACTATTAGACATCTGTTTGATCATTCGCTTCTTTGTAAATTCATACCCAAAACATGGGTCTGTATAGCCATGTAACAATTTAAGGCTTATCAATTATCCTTCTGGAAAATCTACGTTTTTATTAAATTGATATCCACATTAGTCTCGTGTTCGACTTTTGAATACGCTTTAAAGTACTGTAAATTATTTTTGTGGTCTGTGTGTCGTGTGTGTGTGTGTGTGTGTGTGTGTGTGTGTGTGTGTGTGTTTGTGTGTGTGTGATGTGATGTGTGTAGTGTAAGTACAAGTGTGTGTGGATGCCCTGTGCAGAGCCCAGAGGAGAATACCGAGTCCCCTGCCCCTTTCATTCGTCGCTTGTTTCCAGAAGGCAGACTGACTCATTGAACCCAGAGCTGCTTTTCCCTGTGTTTTGTTCAGGACTCCACCTCAGGAAGGACTGGCTTACAGAGGTGGTGGTCAGGACTGGCAATTTCCATGGGGCATTGAACTGAGGAGTCTCAGGCCCTCTCGGGCCCTCATGCTTTTTTAACCAATGCTGTTCATCGCTGAGCCATCTCCTCAGCCACGTAAAGTAAGATGACTCATTTTATAAGGTGATGTATGTCCATTCCAGGCTAAAAGACTTGGGAGATGGAATAACCTTAGTGTAATGGAAACCATCAGCAATCCCAATGCTCAAATGCTATGAAAGTGCCATGTTTTCACCTGAACTTGTGCTTGGACGACAAAAGTGGACTTGCTTGAGAACTGACTGCTGAAAAGACAAAAGCGCCAGTTTCATTATCTTACCCACTCTATGTTGTGGTTTGGATGGATGCTAAGTGTGCCCTCAAAAGTCCATGTGACGCTGAAGGGCAAAAACATTCAGAGATGGGGCCTAGAAGGAAGGTAATTATGGGGGAGAACCAACTTCAAGAGATAAATATAATTATTGTGTCACCTAGGTTACTTCTCACTAGAATGCTTTCTCATAAAGATGGTCTCCCTGGCTTCCTCCTGTCGTGCTATATGATCTCCTCCCTACCTGCTGTCACCATAGTGATGCCCCTGCCATGAGGTCCATATTGGCACACACCAAGGGGGATGCCTGACCTTTGACTTTCAGAACCCACTCATGATCTGAAGAAATCTTTTTTTCTGTACAAACTACCCAGCCTCAAGTGTTTTGTTATAGCAACAGAAAACAGACTCTAGAACTTTAAAGTCACAGCTTTCTCCTCAAGTCCTTTCATCAATTTTTTTTTCTCTCTATATTTTCTTTGCTGAAATCCCAATAGAGTTTTCACTAGTCAGCATCAGAACGTTACACTATGTCTGTGCAGGGAGGAAAGGGAGAAGGGCCGAGTACAGTCCCATCTCTGAAGGTTACAGCTCACGAGTGCATCTCTCAATAGGAGCCCCAATTAATTCAATCACTAGCGAGATGGGTCACATCACAGGGAGGGAAAGGCAAAGAGAAGGCTGTAAGCACGATGACCCATCAGGACGCAGCCCACTGCCTGACACCTGTGCCCGTGCTCACGGCTGATTAATGAGCTGTCACTTTAGTTGTTGACTGGTGAATTATTTATACTTATAAACCACTAAATAATTTAAAGCTGATATCTTAAATTACAGCTGAGAGTGACAAGAAGAAGGCGGCTGAAAACTCCAAGTGGAGATCAATGCCCTTGTTCGCAGGGCACTTTGAAACACCGTTTCTGCTGACTGTCCTCAGATGAAACGGTTGGAAGCAAAAAGTGTGTCACTTTGCTATAACACTCTGGAGAGAAGGGATTCTTCACCAAGCAAAGGGAAAGTTGCTTTGAACAAACAACACGATATGCTGAAAGACACAAGAACTTCACAGGTGATAAAAATCTAGGCTTCAAAGTTTAATCATGCGTCGACCTATTCTATGGTTCAGCTTTGGCTCCCAGAGGCTTTCCATAACTGTGGCCAAGGACTATCTGGCTTTTTGCATTTGCCACTATTGCACTGCATTTTCTTCTCCTAGAATAGAGCCGGGACAACTTAGAACTAAAATATTCATGCACATAGCACTGGGTGGGACCAGGCTACAGAACAATGGGTCCGGACACTTTCCAGCAGAAGGGCCAAGAGAAGGAGAGGCTGAGGAGGACAAGTGTGGAGATTCCTCACAGAGATGTCCGAGCAAGCAAATGAGTTGAGGAACCTTACCAGGGAAAGTGGTTATGAGAAATTAGTAGTCAAGTATGCATCAGACAAATAAGACTGAATGATAGTACTATAGCTAGGGAATTTTTCATTAATTTAAAGAAACTTTTTGACTCTGTGTGTGTGTGTGTGCCTGCATTCATGGGTGTACATGCTTGTGTATGCATTGTATGCATGCATGTGTGCATGCGTGCACATCAAGGAGAAATGGAGCAGCCCTGTCTCTCCTGTTCTTGGGTCTCTATTTTTCTCTATACAATTCATAAAGATTTGCATTTGCATTGGCCATTAGAGGCATATTCTTTAGACAGAATGACATTACTTGTTTACAGTGACTTCCTAATAAATTAACCTCTGTTGTAACTTAACTTGACCTAAAATCACTGGGATTTGCCTTTCATGAAAAGCCTTTAACCAAAAGCTTTTAACCATGTTTGCCTAAAACTAGATAGTTCCAGACCTCACAAGACTGTTCCTTGAAATGTTTAAACAAAAAAGCCTTAAGTTAGTCTTTCTGTCTTACAACATGTATTATGCTGACAGTAGAGCACACCTGAAAGTCTTAGGAACTCTGGGCTGTGCTGCTCCTTCAGTACCTGTGTGAGACGCTGCTTGTCTCTCTACATGAGCCAACCGTGCTCAATGTCACCTCCGATTTCCAGAAGGTCTCTTCTGCATTTATTGTCCCCATAACAGAATGATAATTTTCAGCTCTTCCTGATTTCACATTTCTTCTTCTTGGCATTTTGAACAGATAGTGGCAATTTGAGTAAGGACAAGGGGGGGATTCTTGAGTGATTAACAAGTCAATCTCCTCTCCCTGGATTTCATAGAATTGCTTACTGACACCATGATATCAAGTTTCCAAAATGAAATTTGTTCGTCTTCTTGCCTGTAAAGGTGAAAACTTATAAACAATAGCAAGTGATAGGCTAGACTTCTGAATTTGGGTAATTCAGGTAAAAATATGGCTTTGTGCTATGATTTGAAAACCATCAATGCAATGTTAGTATATTGATTATGTACTTGCCATATGAAGGTA
Organism: Zapus hudsonius; assembly: GCA_004024765.1. Lineage (NCBI taxonomy): Eukaryota > Metazoa > Chordata > Mammalia > Rodentia > Dipodidae > Zapus > Zapus hudsonius. The sequence goes on along the minus strand of PVHP010000104.1, from coordinate 110,426 downwards.
CGAAAACAAGAAAAGCCATGTACTGAAAAGATGTGAGCAAAGCCCTGAGTCCCCAGGTCTGAGAATCCTGTCCCCTGTGCTGAAACTTTTAGGAACCTGGGAGAGTAGAGCACAAGCCTGTGCAGGTCGGTCTCAGCACACTCAGGGAAGAGAGCTGAGACTCTATTGGTGTCTGTTAGCTAAAGCCCCTGTGTCCACACTGTCTGAGATCCATACTGTCCAAGACTCCATTCCCCTTCAGGGCACATCATCCCTGGAAGATGCAACTCAAATTAACTGCCTGAAAATATTGTCTAGGTCTGTCTGACAGAGACCTTGGCTGAGAGGTTTTGAGCTCCTGGTGGGGAAGGTGCTTTGTCCCCATCAGACAATGACATCAGGAAACAGTGGAATCCTAGCTGACAAATATAATACCATCAGGGCACTGGAATTAAAGTTGCCAGAAAGTGTTTTAAATATATAAATATAGTACGATGATTTTCAGGTAATGAAATGTTAAACAGAACCCAGAGAATCATAACAAAAAGTGTAAAATATGATTCACAGTCCCTTATGATAATATGAAACAAAATTTCACAAGTCACAGTAGAAGAGGTTGTGGTTTGGGGGCTGGAGAGGAGGCCAAGTGCTTACAGACACTTGCTTACAAAGCCTGATGGCTCGGGTTTGATTCCCAATGTAAAGCCAGTGGACAAAGTGGCACAAACATCTAGAGTTCAATTTCAGTGGCCAGAGGTTCTGACATGTTCTCTCTCTCTCTCTCTCTCTCTCTCTCTCTCTCTCTCTCTCTCTCTGTCTGTCTGTCTTTCTCTCTCTCCCTCTCTCCCCTTGCAAATAAAAGGTAAAAATTATAAAAAAGAAAAGGCTATGAACTATGAGGTGAAACTGATGTTTAGATTGTCAAAAAGGATCCTTGAGGAGCCTTCATAAAATTTCTGAACTAGTCATTTCCAATTCAATTTAAATGATTGAGAAAAAAGATATCTCAGGAAAAATAGATGTGGTATAAATGTCAAATGGAAATTATGAAACTGAAAAAGGTAGCCTTCTATGTCGACTGGTTTCACATATACAAATTCAATACCAGATATATAGATAGGTAGATAGATGACAAATGGATAGATATTTTAGATAGATGGAAATATATGTGACAAAGGCATATAGTTTGATCTTACTTTTAATTAAATGCAATATAACAACTCTTACAAATAGTGGCATAATTGTACCGTATTTGATGGAATAAAGAATTTAGACATGACTTCAAGTCAGTGGGAGCACTACACAGAGTACATGCAAAGACCACGGCCTTTTCTGCAGGTGCCTGAGCTTCAATCCATTTAGAGCCTCTGCTGTTAGATCCCTATGTTAGAGCGAACTGCTCTGCTCTGTTTCTGGGAACAGTGGTAAGCAGAGCTGCTGTTGTTGCTGCTGCTTTTAAGGCTGCATCTTGGCCTGAGAAATACATTTTACATGAATATTTGGCTCCAAGTTTTAGTGCTATTAGAAAATGGATAGCTCTTTACCTCGTTGCACACATGACCAAGAAGCCATGCCTCTTTTTTCAGAGGGACTTGTGGAGAAGAAGGAGGAATTCAGCCAGTGGAGAGAATTGGGTACAGAAAAGGTAATGAAAAGGGATTATGACCAAAGTACACACAAGTGTAAAAATTGTCATTTTTCCCAATGAGTCTGTGTTTGCTTTGGCCAGTGATCAAGGGAATTGGCACTACTTGGCCAATTGCTAATGAATCGGATGTAACATGTGATTTTATTGTTATTCAATAAATCTTGACACCATGAAAAGGCAAAAATGTATCCATATATTATCTGACACCATCATAACAGAGAAACCAACTGAAAGGTCTTATGTTTTGAAATCTTTTATAAAACTAATAAGCCTCTAATAGAATAAAAATTACAAATAAGATTAAAACAACCAATACTGGAACCAGTATGACTACTAAAAGATAATAAAAACCTTGAATAGTTTGTCCCTCACATATGCCACAACTTAGACAACAGGGAGCATTTCTTGGGGAGCACACACTCCCAATTTAGCAAGGATGAAGTAGATTATCTTAAAATACTATCTCTATCAAAATTTTTGAAATTTTAATTAAAAATATATTGAACTAGAAATATCAAAACCCCACATGGCTATACTGGAGAATTTTAATTTTAAATAATTTATTTTAGGAAACAAAATAAAAGAAGACTCACAAACCCATTCTATAAGTCTAATATTCTGATGCCAATACAAAAACAGAAAAAAACACGGAGTGAACAAAGCTTAAATTGTTATCACTCTGAAATTCAATACAAAATTCTCAAAAAAATAGACATCTGTATCCAATAGTACATAAAAATAACTACAAATAAGTGGTAATATTTACAGGTATGCAAAACTACTATGCACTTTCTAAAAATCCATTGATAGATAATAAACTATATGTGATACAATGGTATGTATATTGTCAAGCCAGCAACATCTAGTGATCATTCACGAATTCTTAAAAACAATCCAGGTAAACAATAAATAAGATGGAATTATATCAATGTAATAAAGTGCATTTCTATCAAAATATCTATAGCTAACATTATGTACATGGGAAATAGTACATTTATTCTTCTCTAACCATTTTTATTTAATATGATACTGGATATTTCAGTTACTGCAATAATTCAAGGAAAAGAAACTAAAGACATACAACCTGAAAATAAACAAAAAATAAACAAAAATCACTGTCTCTGTTTGCATAAGATGTCATTATCTGCATGAGAAATCCCAAAGAATTTACTACTGAAACATCTATACCTTACACAACTCAACACAATTTATAACGAACAACACTTGTAAGAACTTTATAAGAACAACCAATAGTATTTTGACCTACAAATAATAAGCCCTCCCAATCCATAACTATAAGCACAGGTCATTCGTAATAGTCTCTAACATTCAAATGCAATAGCAGAGTCTAGCCTTTCTATGAGAAATGGGAAAAATACCCAAAGGAGTAATTTGACAAGGACAAAGATATGTAGATTGCAATCAAGCACATCGTGAGTTCCAGGCCAGTGAGACACCTTATCTCATAACAGGTGGACAGCATTCCTGAGGATGACACCCACAGTTGTCCTTGGCCTCCACAAACATGGCACACATTCCCACATACAAATATATACACACACATGGACACAGACAAAAATCCACAGAAATTATCTTTTTGGTGAACCCTTGTAGAATTTTTTCTCATTATGTCCTAGCCAGCAAAGTATAACAACTACTCATGTAACATTGAAATGATATCCTGACTATGAAATCTACAGAGATCATTTAAATTATATGAGAATATGATGTAGCGTCAATGAAACACTACGCCATTTTACATAAGATGCTTGAGTACCCCAGCCTTCGGGTATCTTCAGGGTTCTTTGAATCCCTGGACACCACGACTGGATTAAGTCAGCAATCATGATTAGAATGCATCATAGGTAAGTCACTTGAATAGGTGATAAAAGTCAGAAATGAGTAAAAGGAGAATTTTGTAGTGAACCCCAGGAGAGTAGGTTATAGTCAAAGATACCAGAATAAATTCATGTTTATTTTAATAAAGAGACAGCTGGATGCAGGCATGGATAGGTTTGCTTGTGTGGGCTAGATACATAGGCGATTTTCTATCTATGCTGACTGAGAGTGCTTGGTTCGTTCCCTCCTGAAGTGAGATGTGTGAACAGCGGGAAGAGTTACAGTGTGCTTGGTGTGTTAGCACAGTTCCCAAGGGAAAGTACGAAGTCACCCTGGAGACATGATTGACTCTGGGGCACCAACCACAAAACAGGAGATGAGCCTGGGGTACCTTGTTGTGCCAACAGAGCCCATGCAACTGTGTGTGGGGGGGGGTATGTGTGTGTGAGAGTGTGTGTGTGTGTGAGAGAGAGAGAGAGTATGTATGTGTGTATGTGTGTGTTTGTGTGTATGTGGTGTGTGTGCGTGTGTGTGGTGTATGTGTGTTTTGTGTATGTGTGTGTATGTGTGTGGTGTATGTATGTTTGTGTGGTGTGTGTGTGTGTGTGTGTGTGTGTGTGTGTGTGTGTGTGTGCTGCATGGCAAAGGCCATTGAGTGGACTTGGTGATTCTCTATTGTGGCATACAGAATAGGGCACTGATTTAATTCCAAAAATCAGAATCATACAATGGGAAATGGTAACTAGAAGAGATAAATCTGAGGGTGTGTCTCCAATCTGACATTTGGTTGCTTGTCCTTGGTCATCCACCATTCTCAAACTGCCGCTGGTAGTGAGACAATGGTAGAAGTCTAAGGTAGAGCAGACTTGCTCACACTGTGTGCCGAGGGGGAGGGGAGACATGCTGCTTTTAGTCCTCAAACCACTGATAGTTACAGTACCTTATCCATGAAGTCTCCTTATGGGAATGCCTGCCTTCTGCTTTAAGACGTCAACTTCTTTCACTTCAAGTTCCTTTACTTCCATCTTCCCAGCAATGGGGTCACATAGGTCCCCATATCAGACGATTCGAAGACTTAGCCAATTATGATACCTTTGTTTTTTCAGAGGGGAGGGAGTAAATGAGACATTGAACCCTTTAATTCTCTCAAAGATAAATTTAAAAATTAAGTAGGTAACATTATAATTGGAGGGTAGAAAGGAAGATCTGGGGATGGTTAAATGTGAATTTTTGAATATATGAATGAACAAGTGAAATTAGACAATGTTTCTACAGTACTCGCCATCATTGTGCTGTGTATCTGTACTTCCACAGGGCAAACTGTGTGATGAGATATTTTAATGTAGTAACATTGAAGTTGATACTTTATAGATTTTTGTTTCAATTCTGAATATTTTAACATGAGGATGCATGTGAATACGTGCATCTGCACTTCCCATTTGAAAAGAGCTTCATGTACTTGGCTTATCATTTTCAGAACTATCCCAATAAGCTTGTGACCCTAAACTCAAAATAAACTGATGCAGGAGGGGTGCATTGAGCTTGAGGCCACCAGCCAAGACTCTGTCAAAAGATGTAGTAAGACAAATAACAAGGTATAAAGATTCATGAGAAGTACATTTCTTGAGAGAAAGAGGAGGCTGATCTTGACAGTCTTTGGAGAGTCTAATTTCATGAAATTCTTCTGCCTTTGAAATTGAGTGACATGGAATTTTTATTTTGAACTTTTGCAATTCCTCCTTATCCATGGAATAAAATGACAGGATTTAGATTATTAGCAAGAGACAGGCAGAGAGGGCATTTGATCATTTTCTAGAATAAACACCTGATCATCTTTCTTTTCTACTTTTCTACTAATTGCTGAGATCCTAGTCGGGAAGGCGTCTCCAGTCTCTGTGTGGGTCTCACTTAGCTGTTGTGCAAATGAACTGAGCTTCACATGACGTGGCCATGAGCTGCTTTCTTCTGTGACATCAGCAGATGTCCTCTAGACTTGTGAGTTTCACTGTATGCCGCTTCAGACCATGCAAAGCAAATGCTTTACCGTCTTGCATTTAATCCTATTCTTGTATTTCCTGCCCTGATGCTCTCTTGCAGGAGATGATCTTGGTCTATCATTTTTCTACCCCTTGTGTTGAGATCAGAAACTCTGTAAACATTAATTAGATGAAAAATTAAAAAAAAGTTTTGCTAATTTTATATTAATTCTTTTCTGAACACATTTTGAACTGCAAAAATGATCTGATTCCGTGTAACTTCTCTTAAGAACTGGTAATCATTTTAGAGTAGATGATATAGAAATTAATTTGTCTTATTATATAATTAATCCAGTAATTCCCCAAAATGTATTTTCTTTCACCATGGTTCAGAATGAAGTAAAAATTACATCCTAAACATATTTTTTTGAAATTTCATTCCTATTCAGGAGACACTGCAGAAGAGGGCACAGAAAGAATGTAAGAGCTCAGAATGTGTAGGAGTATGTAGGGTACTAACCTCCAGACATGAACCAACTGGTGCCTTCCTGACCCATACCAATGCTCCCACAGGACCAGGGTGGTTCGAAGCTCACATCATAGCATGATGGGCATAGAGCACAGAATGAATGAGGCAACAAGACAGAGGAGGCAATACCTTGAGAGAGGAGTTCCTCGGGATGAGGGGTTGAGGAGTGGGGGCAGAGGAAAGTTGACTGAAAGGATAAGGGATTAAAGCCCAATCAAATTTCTGATTGTACATGTACTAAGGTTTCCCCATGTTGTGTATATGTATAGATCCTAGATCCACTCACCAGTTGATTGCCATCTATGCTGATTTTCATAGCTTTATTATTGTAAAATTTTCTTTTTAGGGGAAATACTATTTCTAGAACTAAAAAAAAGAATGCCACAGAAATATGAATCTGTGTGTTACCAAAGTGAGTAGCACGTGTCTTGCCCCACAAGATGTTGGCGGGAAAAAGGGTTGTGAGACTCTTGACACACACAAGCACACACACCCAAGAGAGTGAGGACAGACATATGTCAATGGAAGTACTTTTCTAGAGCAAGCTTATTCTAATTCTATTTGTCTAAAGGTGCATCCTCCTCATAAAGCTACTCCAGTTGGAGAAGCATAGCAATCCTCTGCTGGTTAGATGTGAGAATTTCCCTTACTTGGATAACGCATGAAGACCAAAGGGGAAGTCAGCAAGCATATTCAGGTAAAGAGCAAATCGGAAGTATTTTGGTTTTTGTGGATGGATGATAAATTCATTAACTTTCATTTCAGCACAAAAGCAGTCACAGAAAATATGCGAAGAAATGTGTGCTGCTATGTTCTAATAAATCTTTATTTCTATAAAAAAGACAATGGACTAGATTTAGCCCAAAGTTTGGCAGCTGCTGTGACTGAGAATGAGAGTAAAGCTACTTTGTTAAATATACACAATTTGAACTATCTGCTTATTGAAGTATTTTGACAGAGTATTCCATATTTTTCTTTCTTTACTGACAAAATGACTGAATTTCTTCTGCAGAATGCATCACCTATGTGACTTAACTGGCACTTCTATGTAGTCTGTATAATTTCCATACTATTTCAATTAGCAATATGGGTTGATTGTTAGGGGAGGGAAAGGGCAGTGGGGAGATTTTGATGCCTCTGGTCACATGTTGCAATACACAAGGTTGCATTGAATTGCCTGTGATTTTCAGACCAGGTTATAAGATGCAAGAATATAGCTGGTAGAGTATCGTAATTTAAAGGTGTCATATTAGTCAGTGTTCCCCAATGTAACATAAAGATTAGGTTATGAGTAGATATGTAATAGAGGTTTTATGAGAATTCACTCGTGTAGCTTCAGTCAGTTCCCCACAGCAGTCTAGAGACTCAGGAAAGCTAGGGTTCAGTGTAAGCACGAAGGAATGGAGACCAGGACCAGGAGATCTGATGACTTCGAAGGACTGAGAACCTGGGAGATTCCACTCCAAATCCCAGAGAGAGAAGGTTGAGAAGCTCTACTGTCCACAAGGCACAGAAGATGGCTGTCCCTGATCCACACCATAGCTTTACTGGTGTGTCACTGGATAGGATGGTGTTCATCCCCTGGCGGGAGGATCTTCCTTCTTAATGCAATGATTTAAATGCTAAGCTCTTCTGGAAATTCCCTCACAGCCACACTTAGAATAACTACCCCCAGACAGTATTAACCATCACAATGGTTCTAAAAAGGAAGAGACTGTAGGGGCTTTTGTTTATATCAAATTGGGTAAGTCTTGATTAATAACATTATGTGGCTAAACCATAAATGTAAATATCTACCATCTGTAGATATCTGAGTGAAGAGACAAAGCTTGCAACAACAACAAAAAAACTTGAAATAGAATATGTTGAGCTTGGCTGTGTCATCAACTTGAAATTATATAAAGGAAGTAGAATGCAGTGAGCCTGGCTATCTCAGAGTATACAGGGCATTTCTGATAGGTGCATTTTTAGAAAACTAGCAAAGCATCAAATCATTGAAATACCAAAGAAAATTTTACAATTATAAAGTTATGAAGTCAGCATAGATGGCTATCAACTGGTGAGTGGGCCTAGGATATATACATATACACAATAGAATTTTATTCATCTATAAAGAATGAAATTATGTCACTTATGGAGAAAAATGATCTCAATTAAATAGAGATCATCATGTTAACAAGTCAGGCTCAGCACATTATATTTAAATATGCATTTTAAAATAACTGAAAAAGAAAGATATGTGAAGAAAGCAAGGGACTGAAGGAGGAATTGGCCGCAAGAAAGGGTAAGGGTTAGGTGATGTGAGCAAATCTCGAGTTAGACATGTATGGAAATGTCATAACGCAAGCCACTGTTTTACGTTTGCATGCACTGATAATATAAATTGTAATAAAAAGTTTCTCGTGCTTCTCCGCCAAACTCGTTTCTGAGAAGCGAATTTTCTTTTCGGGACTCCTCTCATTCTCATTCAGCATTCAGTGCAGCGTGCGGCTTGAGGAGTGTCCAGACACCTGTGGGGAGTGCGTTTGCACTCTCTCCATGCCCTTCGTAAAAATTGCTAATTTACAGCCTTCCACCGTACAAATTGTCCTGTTACTTGCCTCTTAGCTTTTAATTCTTCTATTTTCCTATTGTGAAAACTGCAGAAACCATAGGCCACTATTTATTTTGTATCCTTACCCATAGCATCTTGGCTTCGACTTTAGGTCCCTAAGCTCTCTAAATTGTTCTGCTAACCAAGTTAAATCCCAGAGCTTAGAGCAGCTACAGGGAAGGTTTCCTACATCTCATCCTGGTGCTGTAATTGAAATTAAAGTAAATTATTCACACAGTGCACATTAATGTTGGCACAGCTCCTTCTGCCTTCTTCCCAAATGACATTATGAGTTATGCCAAACTCAACTCATTTCCATTTTTGATATGTTTAACTAGTGGTAGATGAGCAGAATGCCATTGATAGAGCATAATTCAATTTCAGCCAGGCATTTAGGGAAAACAATGATGCTGGCTCTTCTTTTGGACACAATAGATAAATATTAATTGCAGGATACAAAGATTTTTAGACAAACAAGCCAGGACTAAACTATTAGAAAATCTTAAAGCTATTTTGTTCCTTGGTCAATGCTCATCAGCAAGGTGACTGAACTTCATCTAGGTATTCACAGTAGTTTACATCTGACACCATTGAAGGTGCTGCTACAAAAAACTAATACGTGATAAAACACGTGCATCTTGAAACAGTGTTTATGAAAATACTCTCAATGACCATGAGAAAATAAAGTGTTATGCCTCAACAGAAACTATGGCTATGCTATAATTTAAGGATATTTTTGAGGATTGATACCCTGATACTTTTAAAGGGATGGAGCATCAGTAACTTCAGTGATATTATCTCTCTCTCTGTCTCTCTCCCTCTCTCCTTCCTTCCTCTCTCTCTCTCTCTCTCTCTCTCTCTCTCTCTCTCTCTGTAGTTTAGGGGAAAAATGATTGGAGACACATCCTGTCATCTTTTTAGTTGTCTCTGAGTCAGAGATTACTCCTCCCCTCCCCCAGATTTTCTTAAATTTAAGCAGTGTTACCTGTATAATATTGTTTTTCATTTCTGTTAGAATAGAGCTATTTTCAAAACAGTAAGAGATGCTTGCATGCTGTTGAATGGAAAAGCAAAGACATTGCAGAAAACTTAATGTATGTTCTTCAATGATTTTCATATAAAAGTGACATACAACCCAGAAAACTACCACTGAATATGAGTATTCTCAAATTAAATCAGTATGCTTGAAATATATCCCATATTTAATTAAAAACTATTTACAATTGATTTGTAATATGTGAATTCATCTTAAGTGTCTGTTGAGTTATAAATGGAATAAAACAATGTAATACAGCTATTCAATGAATTATTATCCATAAAATGAAGAAATCCCATCACTTTTGACCACACGGATGGAACTCGAGAACATTACGGTAAGTATAAAAAGACTCACAAAGAAAGAGAAATATCCCATCATTAACTCATTTATCTGAGCTTGTGCTAGATGTAGGAGAGTACAAATGTAGTTAGCTGAGGCTGTGGTGATGAGAAGAATAGGGCAGTGGAAGAAATATGAAATATCAATCATGGAATGCATATTTACAGTTAGGAGAACTAAGTTCGGGAGTTTAGTGTGTAGACAATGACAATAGTTAATGACGACATATCCTGTCTTGAAAAACAGAAGTCCTTGTTAAGTGTTCTCTCCATGTAAATGGTACATATTTGAAGCAATGCATTCCTTAATTGACTAGATGTAACTATTTCACAATGGCTATGCACTTGAAATTAATTTATTTACACACAAGTGCAATTTTCTATAACAGTGTAACACTCTCTTAAGATTAAATTTGTAGGCTGTATAAAATATTTTTTGTAAAAGAATACAACTGAATAAAGTTGAAACTAAAATCCTGTATTGGAGTCAGAATTTGATGTTATGTATATGGATAGAATGTTGTTCTTCACCTCAGAAACACCCAGTGCTTTAGTTACTGAAAAAAAAAATCTTATGATGTCAAATGAACATTGGTGATTTTTGGTTGGGTTGCATAGCTGTCCTGGCTGTATTTTGACACCTCTGTAACTGCTCCAGGCTCCTCCCAGGAGGAAAGGAGGGAACTCTCTGTCCTGGTCCTGTAGGATTCCTGGACATTGCATCTCCTAGCTCCCTAATCATTGCAGCTTTCAGGTGCCAATCTAACTGAAATCAAATCCTGCCTGCAGCTATGCCCCCCAAATATATTCATTTTTATGTGACACAGTTATGTTCTCGCAGCCACAAGGTGAAAGCAAGGTTAGCAATACTTTATCAACGGTGGTGTTTGTACCCTGCACGTTTTATTAAAGCGTCCACTCTAATCTGCTGTTAAGGTTAGTGGGTGTTCTCAAGATGCATCAACTTGCCCTGATGGGAAGATTTGCCATTATCGCTAGCAATTTTCACAATTTTCCTCAGAAACAAGGAGAATCATCGACAGGATGGCAGCACATTGAAAATGAAATTTGGGCCAGAAATTAAGAAACAATCCTTTATGTAGCAATAAGCAGTGACATTATTGAATGTCTATTATTAAATGGGATATTTACATTCAGACTCACTTGATCCCACTGTTTCCCGTATAATATTCTAATCATGAGCGGACTACCGATGTCACAGAGCAGAGAAGAAGCTCTGCTGCTGAAGAACAGAAGACATGAGCCATCGGGGCCACAGGACGTTAGTTCCTTGTGTGATTTCTCTCAGAAGAACGTGGTCTGGTCAGGCGAAGAGACTTTCTCTCTACCCAGGGAAGATAACTGTTTCCACTTAGACACGAAGACTTGAGGAGCCTCACTGGGAAACTGTTCTGAGGCAAACTTCCATTTGCTCACACACACATATCCATGGCACAAATGTCACTGTGCTTGTGCTGAGGGCACCAGTGGGGTATTTAAGCACTTTGCTTGGATGTTAGCAGGGATGTTTTCTGGGGCTAGACACACGAGGGCCAATACATTGCTCTGGTACTTCTGATTGGCCAGGGAATTACTAAAAAATATAGTTATTGACCAGAAACCGACTGCAAAAGGTGCCCCAGAGAGTCAGTGTGGCCCCAAGCTTTCTCCGCCTGGTTTGCTGACGTCCTGAGAAACAAATGCTCAATTATCTGGACCTTTCTGTGAGACTGCCCGGCTAAGGAAGGTTGTCTTAGCTATTACAATGTATAAATATTTATTAAGTGTGCAGCGTATTTTCCCAAAGGGGTCAAAAGGAAACGAAAAATGCCAACAAGAAATAAGCAAAACTCAATAAATTCCTTTTTGAAACTAGCAAACTCAGATTTTCAGTCGAGTAGGATGCCCTCTTCAGAGAGCCTGCATCCCTTCCCCAAGATGACGCCTTTCTACTTCTGTTCCATGGACCCTGAGCCGGCAGGCGTGTACTTATGTGGAATATGTGGGGATTCTTAAGTGAGCAGATGGTTGTTGGATCTTAAAAACCACGTGCTTTTCAGTAATTCATCGTTACCCTTTGTTGTAATAACTGAATGAAGATTACTGTTGTGAATTCTCTTAGAGGCAAGCTGAATTTATAATCTTCCCTACTTTTTAAGCAGTTACAGTTGTACACAGTTGTCTAAGGACCCTGAAGTACTACACATTCTCTTGAAAGATCCTTACACTTTATCACAAAATCCTTAGGAAGTGATTTTAATAACATTGGTTAACAAAAAAAAAACAAATGAAAAATTAAATGAGAATACATTTTGATATTGAGGTCATTTTCAGGTCATTACCCAATAATATATTGTTCTCCTGGAAGAAGATCTCTGTAAGAACATCCCTGTATCTGGTGGGTGGTGTTATTTTCTGGGTCTGTGAATATGAGTGTTTTCTATATTTTATATACACTTCTTTAAGGCTTTGTTATAGCTTCAAGGCTTCTTGAAATATGTGTATAAAATTTTCATAAAATAATCCAATATTTGTTGCTGCTGTTTTTTTCGAGGCAGGATCTCACTCTAGCCCAGGCTGACCTGGAACTCTTTTTTTTTAAAAAATATATATTTATTGTCCATAATGAGTTACATTATTTAGTGGGCAAATAATGAGTTGTTATCCCCAATTTCCCAATCCCCCCCTCCCCATCCCGATCAGTTGGATATCCTCCTCCGTGGGCTGTCTGTTTTAGTACTTGTGGCAGGGGATCCTGGATATAGCCTAGTACTCAGCCCTGTCTTCCTGGCCCAAGTGTGTTGTTACTGAAGGGTGTCATGCCTCTGGACAGTCTCCCTCACCACGGCTCTCACAATCTTTCTGCTGACCTGGAACTCTTTAGCGCTAGGCTGGCCTCAAACACACAGCCATCTGATCCTACTACCTCTGCCTCCCAAGTGCAAGAATTAAAGGTGTGCCCTACCATGCCCAACCAAAATCCATTAATTCTTTACAATTAACATACTCTAATGAAGAACACAGGAAAAATGAAGGGGATGTAAAACAAGGCTGCCTTTAAGAAGCAGACACCAATACCCACAAACAGCTCTTCCCTCAATGCTCCAACCAACACGAGTTACATCATCTCTGATGTCACTCTAGAAAAAAAAACTCAAAAGTGAAATCTGCAAACTAAATGCAAGATTCTCTCTTCAAAATTAGATAAAACTATAGACTAACACTTCTCACTGGTCTCTTAGACAGGCTCTTGCTATGTCCCCCAGGCTGGCCTGGATCTCAAACACACGACCTTCCCACTTCTGTCTCTATGTGTGCCACTGCACCATGGAGAATCGGGCATCCTAAAGCTAGACTGAAGTTCCAGGAGGTGTGGCCACTGTCTCTTGTCTACATAGCACCTGGGTCATGCATACCTATTGCATGAAGAGCATTGTGCTTGTCCGTGTCCCCAGACTTGGCCCCACAGAGCCGTAGGAGGGAGGCTCTGGAACCTTGGTGCCTCAGGACAGGCACAGAGGAAACTGTATGACCCCAGTTTGCGTGTAATTCCTGTTTGTCACACTCTTCCACCTATGAGCTCCTTTGTGATTAGCGACCACCCACGGCTCTCAGCAGAAACCAGAGTATGATGCCTGTGATGAAAGTAATGTCCAAAGCCGTGATAAATAAACTAAATGCATCTTTCTTTTTTAACTTTTTATTGACAACTTCCATAATTATAGACAATAAAGCATAATAAGTCCCTCTCCACCCCTCCTTTCCCCTCTCAAATCCGCCCTCTATCATACCCCTCCCCTTTCAATTAATTACTCTTTATTTTATTTTGATGTCTTCATCTTTTCCTACTATTATGAAGGTCCTGTGTAGGTATTATCAGGCACTGGGAAGTCATGAATATCAAGGCCATGTTGTGTCTGGAAGTTTCGTTGTAAGCAGTCCTCCCCTTCCTTTGGCTCTTACAGTCTTTCCTCCACCTCTTCCACATTAGACCCTGAGCCTCGGGAAGTGTGATCGAGAACACTCCACTGTCACTTCTCAGCACTGTGGAGTCTTGTGGTCACTGCCATCTGTAAAGAGAGGTTTCTCTTGCCAAAAGCCTTCTTTCTTTCTTTCTATCTATCCCATGTAAGGTATTTTATCATATTGATGAATAGCTAATACAGATATATCAACAGATGAATTAATTAATATATAAATAAGTGATTGCCTTACCACTAAATATTGCTAATTCCAAATTGTTGATATTGAGTAATTAGCGCTGTTACGACATTTAAACGTGACATTCATTTTTGCTATAGATTCAGTTACCCTACTGCTGCCTTAATGGGAAATCCAGCAAGCAAGAAGCAATGGTCACTTCAGTGTAAGCAACAGTCTTGGAAACTGTCTACTGCCTTCCCACTTGACTTCAGCAAGTCTGGGGAAATGTCGAGGCATGTGGCTGAAACATTTCTCCATCGTAACCATCCTTTCCAGATGAAGTAATGGGCACATTTCCATGCTCATAAATCGGTTGCCATCGTGTTTCGTGGTAGCAGTCCTTTACTTTATATTACTGCCTTATCTTTAAACAGGTTTTCATTCAGTTTTTACAATTTTTTCCTCATTTTTGGAAAGCATGCTACTTGGTTAATTATGGAAAGAGTCATGCTTCATCGCATTTTACCAAGTTCCAGAACTGATGGAACAAGCAAGTTCTAGACCTTTTGCAAAATGCTTGCTGGTGGAGTCAGGCATTGCTCACATCTGCAGCTCTGGCGGGAAAAAGCTCAGGTTTTGAACTTGACAGGAGTTTATGATCTTCACTTTACCTAAAATCTCTGTTGAAGAGAAATATGTCGTTTGTTTATTAAAATATAAAGCGAAGATAAAATGTCATTAATAATCTCACATTATAAACTGTGTGTTGTATTTGTTTCACACATAAGTCAGTGGGTCCACTTTAAAATATATTCTTTAGGAATATTTGGTATCAATGAAGAGACAAAGACCAGTATCTTATAAATTAATATACATTTTATATGTGCATAACTATCCTGGTGAGGAAAATTCTATTTGTAAGTTGTCATATCAGTAGCTACAATAATTCTAAAAAAAATAAATATGCTGTGCACTATGTACCAAAGAGAAAAATAATCTTTCATTTATATTTGGTAAGCTAATTTGCTTTTACAAGGATTAATTCTCTTGCTCTTTATAGTTATGGGAGTTTTTTTCCACAATAGAATGTATCTGGCAAATAAATATTTTGTGAAAAAAGAGTAAATGTCCTGCTCTACTTGATTACAAGCTTATTTAACCCAAAACAGACTTATAAATAGTCACCTATCCGTTGATTCTGGAAAAGCAATGATTTATGCCAAGCACAAGGCAGAAAATATACTTAATTTATTCACTGCACAACCTATACACCACCTCAGGGTGGGGTGGGGGGAGCTGGAAAAACACTGTGAGCTAATAAATTATTTCTCCTTGTTTGGAAGCCTGTCACCATGGTATACTGCTAGCAAAGCTTACAAATGATTCTTATTATGGAGATGTTGATTTAAAAAAAGAAAAAGGAAAAAGGGGCTTTCTGATGAAGCCAGTTCTCCATATAAAATTTCAGTAAGAAATGGAAAATTAATTAGGTTCCCTCTAGAAAGACATGGATAATAAATAGATATGAACATAATCTAAATTTTCTGTGATTTAAAAAAATGCCACGTGTAAAAATTTGTTTTCCTGATTTCTGGATCCTCTTCAATGTGAGTATTCTCTGCAAATGTCAGCATTTGAATAAACTTCCAAGCTCCTGCTCCTCCACAGACTTCTAAACAGTTGATATAATCCAGATAATTCATGTAAAAATACACAAATTAGAATAAATCTCTTTTTATTGCCTTTGTGAGACCCTTATTTCTTTTCTCTTGACCTGAATTACCCCACATTAACTCTCTGTAGAGCACCAATTCAAAAATAAATATTGACCCAACACTTTATTTTGTGTTGTGTTGAGTTGGCAATGTACAGCCAATAAAAGCTACATTAAAGCCTCCGAACACTCAATTTAACCCCGAAAATTTGCATTTATAATTGATGGTTATGTTTAGCTGATTAACAGTATAGAGAAACACTCTGAAGATTACCAGTGAATTCCACTTATTTTGTAAAATAAACCCGAAGTAAGACACTGGTGGAATTTCAATCTCTCCACGATGAGCTGGATTAAAAGGAGCTCCATGTGTAGACTCCTCAATTAATTTTCCTAAAATAAGATAAATATCAAAAGACAAAAAGTAACATATGCAAACTCACAAAGCAAAATAAAATTGTGAAAGATTCATACTTAAAAGCATGCTGAGTAACTTGAAACTTTGGAAGATAAGTAACCCAATTTTACAAGTATTTAAGTTAAAAAATAAGATGGGCAACAATGTGACAATAAAAAATATGTCCACTTAGATTAAGAAAAACAAAGGCGACCTCTAAGGAAACTTTTTTCTTAATTTGTATGGCATCCTAGAATTTTTAATTAAATCTCCATCATGAAAGACTACCTAAAGTAAGAGTTAATGTCATCAATAATCTTACATTTATTAATTATACTCGAATTTAATTTTAGACAGGAAAAACTTTAAATCAATTTTCTTCATCGCGACTGAAAGCTTCAAATTTTATCATTAAAGTAAGAATGGAAAGAAAAACACTCAGTCTAACACGTTCTTTCACAGAAGTATGTCATTTGATCAAAAGTAATGAATGGATCCATTGTTGTTGATAATTTTTGGATTATCATAGATTTTAAAGGAAGGAAAAAAAGATAAAGTCTGCCTTCAGAGAAAAGCATACAATTCTGGGGAACGACTGTCAATCACAGCCGCATCCACTGCCTCTTCTTTTTTTCAGCATCCATTTATTGAGCTTAGAGCGAGTTATGGTCTTGAGCAGGTTGTTGTAGATGATGTAAATATAACTATGGCTTTTATTTCTTACCAGCTTTTCATCCTTCCATAAAGAATATTAGACACGCATAATGTAGCAATTATGGAAAATTCTATGAAGGTTCCTTAAAAATATAGGATTAAAGTATCAAACCAGCAATTCAGTTTTGGGTATAGACAAAGGAATGGAATTACCAGCTAGTAAAAAAATATATCAGCACCCCTGTTCACTGTAGCATTATTCGTAATAGCCAAGACATACCATTAACCCAAGTATTGCTCCTTGGATCAATGGTGAAGAAAATGTGCTAAAAACACCTGATTAGAATAGCATTCAGCCATAAAAGTTAGAAGATCCTAACTTATTTTATACTATTCGCAATAAACCAGAGAAGACAAAAAGTTATTGCATGTTCCCACTTATATGTGAAGTCTAAAATAAATAAATGAAAAACATTTTAAAAATCAGATATGTGCACCCTTTAATCCCAGCACTTGGGGGGCAGAGGTAGGAGGATTGCTGTAAATTTGAGACCAGCCTGGAATTACGGAGTGAGTTCCAGGTCAGTCTGGAAAAGATTGAGACCCTACCTCAAAAGAAAAAAAAATCAAATATGCAAAAGAGAGCTAGTGTCCAAGGGCAGGGGGAGTAGAAATGTGGGTCCAAAGATGAAGTCCAACGATCAAATTAATATTAAAGGACAATGGTTACTACTGGAGCATTTTGGTCAGGTTTTTCCTAGAGACTGGATTAGATGGTGTTCTTGGCACAAGAGGCAGATAAATAAGATGAAAGGTACATATATTTCTTTTGTTGTAATAACCATTTTACCATACCTGTGTGTCTCTTAATGCCATAATATATATCTCCAACATATAAAATGAAAGTTACTGAAATGAAAAGATGCTGGAAATACATTTTTATATTTCCCTTCCCTTTATCTGCAGAGGATCCCAACACTTCTTCATAACCTAAGGGTCTGGGATTTGCGCCTTGAACAATGAATGAGGCAAGTGCGTTTGTGGTCAGACAGTAGGTTCTAGCCCCAGGACAGCAGCACTGCAGGGTTCTGTGGGGTCCAGGTTGGAAGAGCAGAAACCACTGAAGCTGCAAGCCTTACTGAGTGTTTACCTCTTCCATTACGCAGACCACTTAGCCCTGGAAGGAAGGCCTGAGCAGCTGCTCTGTATCCTATGGTTCTTGGTGCTCTGGCCAAGGTTCACAGCCCCAGAGAGTCAAGAAGTCCTACTGTTGCAAAGTGACTGGTATTAATGGAATTATGGTGGAGTCCTCAAATGGCCAGTACAAGGTTGACTTCAATTGAGATTTTATTGTTCAGTTAGTCTTGGCTGGGGCATTACAGTTTTTCTATGGAAACAGAGAACAAATGTGTCATGAAGGCTGAGACAAATTAACCATTTGAATGTGAATACACATTATATATCATCTGGTCTGAAAATCTAAGTTCTTTTCATATAGCTTAGCTATGTCTCTTGTCAAACACAGATGTTTTATTTGGTTTTGTTATTTATTAATTTACTTATTTAATGCTTTAGGGGAATTGAGCATCAAAAAACCAAGAGAAAACAAAGATGTAATACAATGTGATTGATAAACAAAGGTTCAGGGACCAGGTGAAATGGCCTCTGGAAATATTTACTTATTTTAATAGTCTGAGTATGTCAAATTCTGACACTTTCACAGGGTGAACTGACTGCACCCTTATCAAGGTCATAAGATTTCAGAAACATTCTGAATCAAATCATTAGATATATGCACCTATGTGTGCTTAACTGTTTAAAAAGACTTGCTTTTCTCCAGAAGAGAGTTTAATCACATTTCTCCTAACCTTTCTGACTTATTCACAGGCCCACCTTGCCCATGCCCACACTGCTCTTGGCCTTCTGGAACATTCTGAATATCACGCATCCCTTCCCTTCCCTGACCACACTCCATACTTTGACTTTCCTCAAATAATCTTCTGTTTGGAAGAATCCAATACTATACCATAAGGTATAACATCTTCTTTTAAGATTTCTGCATTTCTCTTAATTTTCATTAATAATACATTTCTTTTGTCTATGATTAACCCTAATCACAATAAAGGACTAGAGCTGATAGAAACAAATTCTGTAGTGGTTAATGTTCTGAATGCTTGCCCAATTCTCCTTGCCATTCATTCTCCTCCCTGCTTCCCCAGGACTGGCACATTGTCAGCTCTTGACTGGGGGTTCCGTGTCTACAGGGCAGCTGTGATGTGCTGAGCCGTCCTTCTGCGTGGCTTAAAGTACACTGCTGGTGCCGACAAAAATGAAGTAAACAATGCCAATAATGACGGCATGCAGTGCATCCGGGAAATGTTCACTAAATACCAGTGAAGTGCTGGCAGGCTTTGTGTGGTCCCAAGAAAAAAGTAAGTGTGGGTCTGTGTGCTTCTGTGGTGAGGACACGTCTATGGGTGTGCGTTTGTGTTAGCATGCACCCAATACTCCCGCAAGAACACACTGACTTGGAGCAAATGCCACCCTGTCATTCTGTTCCCATGTGCTTTGTCCTGCCATACTGAACACAAAGTCTTTAAGGCTTCCTCCCATAGTATCAGCATGCTGCCTGGTTTGGGGCATATGCTTAACTTTGTGTAGACATTCTAAGAACAGATCAGTGGCTCAGTTCTGTGTGTAAAGATAATGTGATCATGAATTTGTTTTATTTAACTAGATTTAATTGAAGGAAAAATAAGCATACTGTCACACAAATAATTTATTCATTAGTAAACTATTATAAACTATGCTTTATGCCATTTAAATTTAATTCTCTTTTTAAATTTTGTAATTATTATTGGCAAGCAGAGAGAGATAAGAGAAATGGACAAAGAGAGAGAATGGGCAGGCCACAGCCTCCAGCCACAGCCAATGGGCCCAGATGCATGTATCAGTTTGTGCATCTGGCTTTACATGAGTACTGGGGAATCAAACTTGGGTTGTTAGGCTTTGCGAGCAAGCGCCTTAATTTTAGTTTTCTTATAAACTGCTCATGTAGATTATGCAAGGACAAGCACAGATCTTCACCTGCCTCATTAAGACTGCCACATACCTAATAATAACAAAACCATAATCACTGAATTCTGCACCACTATCTAACGTGAATGAATAAAGCAAAGCTCACTCGCTTGCTTTAGGACACATGGATTGTGATCTCAGAAGCAAACCACACATATGGTATTGCCTCACTTTATAGAATTGTTATTTTACTTTTATTTGTTTATTTTTTTATTTTGAGACATTGAGCTATATAGCCCTTACTCAACTGATATTCACAATGTAGCCCAAGCTGAACTCAACCTCAGAGCAAGCTCCTGCCTCATCCCCTCAGGTTTTAGGGTTACAGGTGAGCGCCACTATGCAAGTGACAGGTTCTTGTTCAGCAATTCAAGAAAGACACTCCGGTGCTTCTCCCTGTATCCATCAAGATTGGAAATGATTTTTACTGTTGCCATCCATGCAGAAATCCCTTACCTGCTTCTAGAGAACATGGCTCTTCCCTCCTAGAAAAAAGGCTGCTCCAGGGAAATCTCAGCTTATCCACAGAAAACCCACCTAAGCAGACCCTATGACCCTGACTTGACTTGAACAGAAAATTAATTCCAGGCAAAAATTCAGAAACAAATGTAAAGAAAAAAAACCAGAATGTTTTTTGAGCCCTCAGGTAAAAGAAAATAAGACATGAAAAATAGGAAAAACTGTGAGATAAAAATGTTGGTTCCTTGTTTTAAAAATGTGTGCAGGTTCCCACGTTGCCCCATGTTGAGCATTTTGAGGATCCCAGAGGAATTGCCTTTTAGCTATGACACCAACCTCTCAACATAGGTGGTGTAAGTCCCAGTGTAATGAAGAAAGGAACAATGTAAGACTCACACTGTTCCTAGAAGAGCCACTAATTGGTGGAATGATTTCTTGGATGCAGACAAGGAACTTTGTCTACATCTGACCATTTCAACAGGCCATTATTTCTTTGTAAACTTATTCAAAATTTTCACTCATGAACATTGCAGATACATGGATATTTCAACATCCTAATTGAATATTAACTTTTAAAAACATCATTATTATGAATAAGTACATATATTGTATGAGAAAATCTTGTGAAGGTATCCCCATTTCCCTCCACTCTGTTCCCTACCCACTGGGGTCCTTCCTCTGTGCACATACTGGATCTGTCCATAGGTTAGGGGATATGAGCTGCTTTAGAGGGGGCCACTTTTCCTTTCTTTTTTTTTCTCCTCCCTTGTATAATGTTGTGAGGGGGGCAATGCCTCTGGGTATTCTCCCCCATCATGGCTCTTACATTCTCCCCCCCCTATCTTCCGCTCATTTCCCTGAGTCATGGTGGGTGAGTTTTAAGTCTGCTTTGTTGTTGAGATCTTAAGTATCTCTGGATCTTTGCCCTGGGTTGTGTTGGGTATCACTGGTGTCTGTCTCCAATGACCTTTCATGGGTTTTTAAAAAATATTTTTAGTTATGTATTTCTTTTTGAGAGAGGGAGCAGTATGCCAGGGCCTCTTGCACTGCAAATGAACTCCAGATGCACACACAGCTTTGTGCGTCTGGGGAATTAAACCTCGGTTGGCAGGCTTTGCATGTAAGCATCTTAAACCACGGAGCCATTTCTCCAGCCCTGAATGGTAGTAATTTTAATGCCATCTACATGCCATTCTCTCCTCAATTAAAGCACACATTAGTACATCTAGCATAGGGTAAGGTATGAAGTTTCATTTTCATTCTTGTAACTTATTTTTAGCAAATTTGGTAAAACACTTTGAAATCATTGACTAAATTCAGTGGATGGCTAGGTCTATTTTCCTTCAATAAAGATGATTACAAACCTCCATTAAAAAGCTGAAGTTTATAATTTTGTGTTTCAGTTTTCCTTCCTCTGAGCACCACCCCATTGCCTTCTGTTTGTTCGCCCTCATTTAGAGTTCATGAGCACCAAGCAGTTTTGTCTGTTTTGCTGGATGACAAGCACAATTGCAATTAGGAGGGCATGACGGGTCTACCCCAGGGAGGAAACACCCCAGCCTGCAGACGGCAGCTTTCCATCAGAGCTGATTCTTTCTTTAACCACTGCTGGAATTATTGCAAGGAAAAAAAACTGAAATATAATTTAATATACTTTTTAAGAATGATTAACTCTGCCAAAATATGACTTGCTTCTCAGAATTTAAAAAAAGCTTCATCCACATTTATCATCCGACATCATCCCGACTTCCTAGTTTGGCTCGCTCTATTTGAAGCCTGAGAGACTATTCCTGAATGTATCAGATTCAAGCGTGCACTCCAAGACACAAACAAAGATGAGTACACAAAACCAGGCTCAACACAACATGGGAGAGAGTCTATGAATGAGAGCTTGACAATCCCAGCGTGTGTTGGCTTTGCTTGTTTGACATGTTCTGAATCTGTCTTTTGTGGTCAAGGCTTCCTGCCATTTTCTTCATACTAGAAACTCATGACCCACTGGCTGCTTTGGAAGCTAGAGATTATTTTCCTGCTGGAATGTGAAAGGCGCTTGGGTTCTAGGACGAAGTGTCAGCCCATATTCTGACTAAAGGTGAATGGAAACAGTCTGATGTGTGTCCAGGATAAGGCCGAGCAGACACAGTGGGGTCTCTCAAACTCAACCCACAGTTGTTGTTATTATTATTATCTTGGGCACCTTACACTTCTTATTCTGTGTCTCAGCAGTTACCTTTATATTCAAATACAATTATTCATATCTTTGCTGTTGAACTATCCACAGCTTTGCTGTTCAAAACTACATGAGTGTTAACTACCTACTAAAATGTGCCAAACCCTAAAATTACTAAATAGTAGCCATGACGAAATGTGACGTCAGAAGGGTAGCAATAAGATATATTGAGTGAATAAGTTCTCTTCATTAGGTAACCTTCTAATGATTCCATGACTATTACACTTCTTGTTCTTGCTACAACCTTAGGAGGAAAGTAGTTTTATGGATAAGGGAACTAAAGATTTCAAAGAAAATTGAAAAGAGGGGGGAAATCACATAAATCTTTAAATAGCTAATAGCTGAGAGAGATCTGTGCAGTGAGGAAGACGCTTGCTAACTGAAAGATCTTTCTCATTGATGAATTTTAAACCAAAAAGAAACTAGATTTTTAAAAGTAAAATAGTTCAAGTATATGAAAAAACCATCAATGTCCATTTATAATAAAATCTTGAGCCACAAGGAAGACAAGGAAATCTCTTCAATTTAGTAAAGGAAATTTACCAACAGCCTCCACTACTCTCTTAAGGATGGATGAGACCAGGTGCTGTGGTGAGCAAGAAAGTGATGCTCTCACTCATTTAGCTCACACACCAGAACATACAGAAGGGAAAAGGAGAACTGACCCAAGCCTCCATGGGAAAATCCAAAGACTTGATTTAAAAAAACAATCGTCTGAAAACAGCGGCTCTAACGTGGCTGCAGAATACAAGGTTAATATACAAATGACAGTTGTTTCCTGTATACGGGTACTGGGTAGAGCTTGAAATCAACCAATAAAATTCTCTTCACTAGAGGACCAATGCAGAAGAAATAAATATACATAGAAATCTACTAAAATATGCATAAAGTGTTTTATGCACAAGGCCACAAAACTCTGATGAAGAAATAAAAGTTCTAAACCAAGGTATGATATTTCATGAATTCAAATTTTTTATGACAAAAATCAATAATGTCGTTATTTGTTACTTCTTCCTCTCTTGATCTGTAGGAAAAATACTGTTTCCATAAAAATCTAAGCAATCAATATTGTAGAAATCAAAAAAGCTATTCAGAGGTTTGTGTTGAGAAGTTAAGAATTAGAACAGTTATTATTAATACTGAGCAATAACAAAATTGGAGGAATAAGAATTCCTGAATTCATAACTTATTAAAGAGATAAAATAATTAAGACAGAAAAGTATTTGTAAAAGAGCACAGAATATTCTGGGTATAGTGGCTTTTCTTTTACTCACAGCACTTGAAAAGCTGAGGTAGGGGACTCTCCATGAGTTCAAAGCCTCTCTGAGTGAGACTATGCTTCAAAATAATAATAATAATAATAATAATAATAATAATAATACCAAACCCAAAAAATAATCAGGTGATATTTGACAAAGAAGAATAAAGTACACATTTTAAAAAATGATCAAAATCTCAGAACAGATACTTCACAGAAGATTAAGATAGCAAATATCATAAGAAGATACGTTGGATATGAATTTTCATCGAGAATTGCAAATTAGTTGGTGTTGGATCAAGCCAACATTGGAATAGCTAAAATCTGTAAACTGAAACCATCGAGTGGCAGAAAGGGTGTGGAGATCTTGTTGGTGAAAATGAAAGATAGACAAAAACCTTTGAAAGTAATTTGACAATCCTTACATATCTAACCAGAGACTTTTCATGTGACCTAGTGATTTGGTTCTTGGGTATTTATACTAAGGAGTTGAAAATTCCATGCTCATATGGGCTTCAGAGCACCCATGGATTCCCCAAATCCTTATAAAATAG
Source organism: Zapus hudsonius (assembly GCA_004024765.1). Taxonomy (NCBI): domain Eukaryota; kingdom Metazoa; phylum Chordata; class Mammalia; order Rodentia; family Dipodidae; genus Zapus; species Zapus hudsonius. Next base: position 85,998 of record PVHP010000104.1, on the reverse strand, counting down.
CTTAATATTTTCATTGAAGCCATGCAATCTCCCTGTACATTTAAATCATTACTTACAATATAGTGTCAACATGTAAAGAGCTGTTGTTATTTATGGAAAACAGAAAAGAAGAAAGCCCCTGCATATTAGGGATGGACAAGTATCATAATACTTGGTTGGGTATATCTTTTGCTGCATTTCGTTGAATCTGCAGAGCTTGACTCCATCGATGAAAAGTGCTCCCTGTACTGGGAACCAAAGTAAGAGGAACTTGATCAAGTGACACCATTAAGTGTTGGTTCTTTCTCTGACAACTATTTGTAACCAAACACCATGTGCCAGTCTGCACTTAATCATTGAGAGTGTGGCGGAGAGCAAATTTATAGGCACAAAATCCCAACACAACCTACACTCGAGGTTGCAAGACCGAGAAGCACACGGACGAGCTCGAAGGACAACTTACTGAGGAAATGCACTGAGCGAGGCTCCCAAATTGATGCTGAGAGAGGCCTGTCTGAGGAGGCCACATGCCAGCGTATCTACAAAGGATATGAATCACCAGAGGTTCATCAAGTGCCAAGAGATGTGCCGAGAGGTCCTCCTACCTCAGATTTCCAGGGCTGAAATGAAAGACAGAAGCCACCACACCTGGCTGACAGTTTTCATATGATTATAACTACCAGGAGGAACAGAGTGGCGCTATGCATTGTCAGCCTTCCTGATACCCTGGCATCGGTTTTAGTGTTTCTTATAGGATGTGAATATTTCTCATAAAATGTATTTTCGTAGGAATGTCACCTCCTTCGATCTCCCAATTCCATATTTTTATGTCTGTATATTTTGTTTCATCTTCACCTCAGGGAAAAAATTGATTTATTTTAAATTTCAGTTGATTTTCTTAGGCATTATAGATTATTCTGTGCATTAAATACAGCAATAATTTACTTTTAATGTGCAGAAATAATACTTTTATTGCATTATTGGAATGGGCATACTCCAAAAGTTTAAATAATAAAAGTAGTTCAACAAAACAACAAGAGTTAATGTCTACCTAGTATTTTGTTTTTTTGTGAGACATGTCCATATGTACTTTCCTTTTATATCAAAAATACTTTGTTTTAAGTAATTTGTTGAAGTGCATTATGAGATACACTTATTGCAATTTTATTTACAAAAGAAGCAGTATAGCTCATAAAAGTTATTAGGGAAATAATCTTATTTAATGTACCATATAATAATAATAAAATAACTACAGGTAGTATTGGGTATGTGAATGCAAGGGATATGATCTTAGTGCACAGGTTCTTAAACAAAGTCTTCCCAGCAGTGAGAAGCTAATGCTTCAATATAGGAACTAAGGAATTTTTGTTAGGAAAAGGGTGTGAGAAATGTGTGTGTGTGTGTGTGTGTGTGTGTGTGTGTGTGTGTCCAGAATTGGTTTCTATTTTTTTAATTGGTCATAGAATTTCCTTATGCTGAAATGCAAAATCATAGAAATTGTTTGGTTTTCAGCTCATGTCTTCACATTTAATTTTGTGAGACAATAGATGAATTTCATTTTAGAGGCACAGTGTATGGAAAAAACATTATGGTGTGCTGAAGGTGTAGCGAGTACCCTGACATCCATGATCCCCGTGGCTGAGCTGAGCACCCCAGAACCTACAAGTGAAAAGTCCAAGATGTCTCCCACTTTTCATATGTGCAGTTGTAGTTGTGGAGAGAGAAGTTGCGGATTCAGATTCTGTCTCATTCAAAGATGAGATGGGATGGATGAGGGGCTGCGAGTGGAAACCAAGAGAGAGAAACCCAGAAACGAGAAGGTTCAACCAGGCCGCCTCAATCCATGGCCAATGTTTGCAGATATTTTCAACATCATCTTCTGCTCCCCACTTTATGAATCACTACCCTTCTCGCAGAGAGCCAACGTGAAGAACTAGCTGCTCCAATGGACCAAACCGAGGGACTCAATTCAACACTAGCCCGGATCCATCTCAATGAGAATATTAAGTGCATGGATCATACAGTCCATCCACTGTCCAGGGAAGATCCCTGACATGAGATTAAGTATGAAAACTGAGATTATGTAAAGACTTGAGGGAGAACAAATCAAATACAAAAGAGATAAAACTCAAAAATATTGGTTTAATTCTAACTTAAATTTTTTTCCTTGCAAAAAGCCATCAGTATCGTCTACACATGGAAGGAAAGAAGAGAAAGAAACAGAGATTAGAGAAAATATATTGAGAAAGATGTGGAGGGAAAATCAGATACCCTCTGCTCCTTGGACCTACAGGGAGAAGAAAGCCTGCAAGCTAATTGGTCCACTCTATCAATCAAGTGTAACATTCGTCATTCACCGAGGTTGAAGTTTGTCTGGGACCCAAGTTAGCCTTCTAAACTTCACTGGGAAAGTGTGGCCTGGGGGAGCTTTAGAAATCTCCCTCCTCTGCGTGTCCTTCACGACACTTACTGCAAGAAGCATGCTGAAAAGCGTGCTTACTAAACGCTGATTTGCCCATTCAGTAATTCTTAGAGCTGTCCTTGCCTTTGAGCAAGCTGTCCCCTCCCAGCTTTAGAATGGGGGGCCTCGGGAAGAGGCAGGGAGGGCGACTGGCTTATTAGACAGAAATTGACAGTCACAGAATGCAGGGCATGGGGACCCCTCAGAACTCATGTGGACCATTGTGGGAGGATTAGTGAGGGAGAACACACTTCAGGAGGCCTGTGGTGTAACTCCCCAAAGAATACAAAACAGGCAGGGAGTGGGAGGTGCTAGGAAAGACGTCCACCCTTTCAGTTATGGGGTTTTGGGGGGGTCTAATTTGGCATTTGGCATCTTTCCTCCATTTTTTGTGTCCCTGTCCTGGCAATTCTTTAATATTTATGCCATTCAGGGCATTGTCCACACTACGAGGGGCTGGCATGGGCCGCAATCAATCTGCAGTCATCTGGATGCATTCATATTGCGAGCGGCTCCCTAATTGGTTTTCATTCCAGTAATCCCACAGAGAATAAGGTTACATGCTGAAAGGGTTGAGGTGGGAGTGGGTAAAGGGGGCTGTGAACTCTTTTCCTGGGCTTATTAGAATGCCCTGAGCATCTGCATTAAGGAGAAAAAGATGTCCACATTGCTGAGGTTCTCCTAAATTATGAATAAGCATAGAGTACACTCCACAGTCGCCCACCATCAGAGGCGAAGAGTTGGATGGCTGTCCTGCCCAACTTTAGACAAGAAGCATTGGCAGAGAGTATGGCTTGAAGGCGAATTGCATAAAGACGCAATTGGAAATACAGCTACAATTGAGAGACATTACACATTGCTCTCAATTCAAGAAATCTGAAAATTTGGGAGAAATAAATTGTAAGCAAGCATTCTTGCATGGGGTTTAAAGCGAAAGCATCTAAAAGCAACTATCCTTCTGATCTCTGGTTTGTTATTATTTTTCACTTCCCATGACTGGCGTTCAATGTGTTCATTCATTTTGAGTACACCCTGCGTGTGACCGTAGCATGGAGCAGACTGATATTTCTCTGAGTACAGACTGCGTTCTAAGTGAAAAGGACACATTTGTAGGCCATGAGTGTGCTTTGCTCATACGCATTACACATGAAAATATTGAGACATTATTTTAAAGTTTTTAAACATGAGCTGGAAGTTTCCCTCTCTGAAGGATAAGGACGATAATTTCGTTACTGGGTGACAATGATGTCCGTTTTCCCCTGCTCTCTGGTGTGCTGGGCTGGTGCCTGGATGGGGCTCATTTGTTCCAAGTGCACTATGGGATGGCCTGGCTGCCTGGTGTTTTCTATGACCAAGGGGACTAAGATGACGCGTGGTCACCATGCTGGTGCTTTAGAAGTAATTGACGGTTTCTAAATCCAACTCTGTCCCAGGAAAGGCATCTGGAATTAGTCTTTCTCTAAAAACACAAACGAAAAAAGGACAGAGGTGTAATTGTTCTTCCTCCAGGGAAATATGCTTTATTTTAATGACATAAAGCAATACAAAGACTTCTATAAATAATTACAGTAACAACATGCTATGCCAAGTAAATAAAAAATACACACTATTTTTGGAAGTAAGAGCATTAGAAGCAAGATGTCCAAGCATTCAGCTCCAGAGCACAAAATTAACCACCTAAACCCAGCAGTGGGAAGGGGCGCGGCTATGAAATTATCTTTTTCTCTTGCCTCTATGTCAAGCCACTTGTTTTATGAAGGCTTAAGTAGAAGACATATTAGAAGAAGAAGGAATATTTTTCTACAAGGATCTTATAAGCTCAAAGGCCATTTAACTCAGCTTAGCCATCTAGCTGATTTTGTATTAAGGGGACTTCTCATTTAATTTACCAGTCTATAATAGGTAACTTTTTCAATATGGAGCTAAAGGTCACTATTATATGTAAGGAAAATTAAGCCGATGTTCTCGGTTCCCTTACAGTTCTCCTAGATCAACTACTCCAATAAATGAACATGTACAACAAGCCGAAGGGCTTTTTATTACAAATTTAATTCATTTCTCTAGACAACTGTGAAATTTGCCATTGACATTAGTCATTACCCCAAGGCGAACTAAAAGATGATCTCAGTTAATAAATGATCCTTAACAAGGAACGCGCCTATCTCCTGTGATCCTGGTACAGGCACATTTTATTAATGCCGAGCGCGCTTCCTGCCAGAACACCAGCATTCACGACTATTTGGTGTGCTTGTTTCCTCTTCCTGCTCCTGATATTAATAATTATGCAACAGGATAATTAGCAACACAAAGAGACACTACTATGAGCTTGAAGCTAGATTTTTCAGCACGTTAACCTTCTGGGAAATAAAGAACAGAAGCAAAGAGTCTCGCCAAATAACCAATGCAGGTTGATTTCACAGTGTGTAAAAGGCTAATTATCTGTGAAAAGTCTGACCTCAAGTAACAAAATTACAGAAATGTGCATGCATTTTATTTTAAATAAAACTCAAAGACACTGCTTCAGGTTTCTAAAGAAACCTGATTAGCAAATGCATGAAAGAAGAGATTTGAAACTTAAACAAAATAAGCTCTGAAGGAAGTGATGGTATCCAGGAAGTAAATGTTAATGATAAAGCCAGACACCTGAGCTCCTGGTTAAAAAATAAACTCTTGTAGAGTTTCCCAGCCCCCAACACACAGCCATTACAAATTTCAAAGAAGAAGAAGAAGAAAGAAAACAGAAAGACACCAGTATGTGACAGACAGAAGTAGGTTAAGTGTATTTTGTTTACTAAAGACAGGCTACAATAAATGCAGAAAATATTACTACTTCTTTACAGGTACCATATGTAATTCAGTCTGATATAGGAATATTTATCTACTAGCAGTAATAACAAACCACAATTTTTGTCATGAAAAAAATAAATTGTATTTGCAAAAAGCAAACACATTACAGAGTGTGTAAAAATGCAATATTCCCATTTTCTAGTCAGAGTTCCAATTTATTGAAGTAACAGAGCAGAAAATGCACTGACAGCTGTTACATTTTATTGCGAATTAGTATATACGTTTTATATCCAGTGAGCAAATGCATGATGCATTGTATTCCAGTAATTGCCAGTGGCTTTCCAAATGGAAACGGAATGATCTTAGTGCAATTACACTCAGGAGAGCACACAGAACAATCTCCAGGTCTACATTAGAGCACTTTTAATAAGACTAATAATAAGTATATTTTATCTTATTTTTTAAATTAAAGATCAAAAAGGTCAAGCTGTATTTAAAAAATCCTGAGTAACACTCAGCTGGTACACAGTCCCTCATTAATCCCAGCACACTACTGTTTGTGTTGAAGTTACATGGGTTACAATACTGTAGTCCGGAGTGTTTAGGAAGGTAAACCGACTCTCTCTTTGCCGTTTTTATCTAGAATATTTACTTTCTGTGACGACTTTCTATTCCTCCTCATAAGACAGAATGTAAGGGGTTAAGTCATGTGAATGGGTCAGGATTTGGAATACTTTAGAAAATGAGCTGAATGCCAAGTTGTTTCTGTACCCAGAAGAGACAGATTGTCTTGATGCCTTCCCTTCCCTTCCCTTCCCTTCCCGGTAGTCGCTCCTCCTAACATGCATGTTCATTAGCTCCAGTTAAGGCAAGAGCCGTTTGTTTTCCGAAGGGTTATCTTGCTAATGCCCAGGACTGCAGCTTAGCAGGTGAGCACATGGCCACATCCTGAGCACTCTTCCAGTCGCTTCGAATTTACTAGAAGCATTTTTCACATGTGTTAAGAAGTGTATTTTTTCTATTTTTCAACCCTTTATAATATACTTCAACCCTTTTGCTTGGCACCTCCTCCTCTGACACCCTCCCCCCCAAACCTTTTCTGGAGGAGCCTTCAAAAAACCCGGCTGTCTCCTCCCCTCTAGTGGTTACCAGCCAGCCTTGCAGCAGAAGGAAAGCCCAGCCTGCAAAGGATCACAGAGGGACATTTGTGCAATTCTGGCTTAGAGAGAAAAGGGGGAGAAATAAAGCAAGCAGTCAATTGCCGCAGAAATAAAATCTACCAAGCTTTGTAAACAATATTCTAGCGGTGCTTATAGCTTCATCAACACCAAGCAGCTGACACAGATTTGCAATTTGAGCTAGTTATTAGTGATCGAATTAACAGCATGCCTCAACTTGTATCAGGTTTAATAAAAGAACCCGACTCTGCAAGGCAACTGTAAACTTCATGTCTCAGGACTTTCCTCCCCAGGCTGGAATCCAAATTCCACGTAGCTGAGACAGAACAATCAGGGGTCACTTGTGTACATGGCAGGGTTGTCCCAAAGCAGGTCTGTGCCGCCTTCATAGGATTGCAATCATGGACCTACAGGGGCCCCTCTGTGGAGAAGCCATCAAAAGCAACTGTAGTTTGAGCAGCAACAACAAGAAAACTAATGCTGTTTCTCCCCCAGATGCCAGCAACGATGGTGTATCAATAAAGAGGGCCTCCGTGCCCTTTGCCACGGTAGTTACCACCTTAAGAAATGAAAACACAGCCGATTCTCACCTCTTTTCAGTTGTTTCTGACCCCCGAAGAGATTCAGAAAGTTACCAGAAAGAAAACTTACTATGCCTAATAGTAAATTTCCAAATACTGACCTTTCTTCTCTTCATACAAAAGTAGCAATAGAAAGGGTTTCAGAAGTTTTAAATGTAATGTAAGGAATTCTACAGCCCATGAATCTTGCAAATAAACTTTGTTATTACAGAAGGATTTTGTCTTCCATTTTATTATCAAGGAACTGCGCATGTTTCATTCTGGAACTGAATCATGCCTCTCTCTATATTCTACAGGTCTCTCTATATATTCTACAGGTCTACAGGCAGCTGCCTAGAGCAACAAGCACACTCATCACTGCCTCACTGCAAAGGGTCCGGCAGGGGCTGATGTGATCTCAGCAGAGACCGAAGTGAAGCGCTTCCTGGGGGATTACAGTCGATGTGAGCCAGAGTGTGGAGCTGAAGCTTGGGGAAAATACAATAAATCAGATGGGGAAAGATGTACATGATCTGTCACAATAGACTTACAAGGTGAAATCAGTGAGAAATCTGAGTGATGCTGATTTCCTCTAACTGTAGCAGAGTCTTATTTTATAGTTGGCTTTGCTCTGTTTTTTTTTTTTTATTTTTATTTTTTAATTTTTCCAGCCCAAAGGTTCCTACAATCTTGCCATAAACACAAAGAACCAATGGCTCAAGACATGCAGAGACCAGACTCCAGTGCACGGTAAAACTGTAACAGAACACAGGTTGTTCTTTAATGACATGAGAAACACTGGATTTCCATAAGACTACATGACAGTTACCTAGTCCGCGTTGCTGCATACTCACCATGGATTCTGGACTAATATTTCTCTTTCATGCATAAATAGGAAACCTAACCTGATTTTTATGTTCTCCCTTAGCAGATCAAAAAAGGAAAAAGCCAGGCATGGTGGCTCATGTCTTTCATTCAAGCACTCAGGAGACAGAGAGAGATAGGAGGATCACTATAAGTTCAAGGCCACCCTGAGATTATATAGTAAATTCCAGGTTAGTTTGGGCAAGAACAAGACTCTCCTGGGGGATGAAAAGGAAAAAAAAAAACTTTCTGATACTTCTGACACACTATCCTAAATTTTAAAAAAAGAGAAAAATCATCAAGTTAATTGATATTACCTACTGACTTAAATATATAACATCATTACCTTTTATTATTACATATCAACTATTGACTGTACATGTCAATATGCTTGATTTTTAAAAATATTTTATTTATTCATTTTCAAGGAGAGAGAGAGAGAGAGAGAGAGAGAGAGAGAGAGAGAGAGAGAGAGAGAGAGAGAGAAAGAGAGAGAGAAAAGAAAGCACCAAGGCACCAGGGCCACCACTTTGTGGGTCCTGGCTTGTGTCTGGCTTATGTGGGTCCTGGGGAATTAAACCCGGGGCCTTAGGCACTGGAGGCAAGTGCCTTACACGCTGAGCCATCTCTCCTGCCCTATGCTTAATTTTTTTAAAGTAAAATGTTCTAAAGTATTTGATGTATCCTTTCTTTCTTTGTCAAATATCTCCATAACTCCTACTTGTAATGATGGGAAAGAAATGTTCTCACCAACAGTGTGTGTGTATGAATTTATTAATACTATCATCTGTTAAATATTAATTGAATGCCCACTAACCTGAAGCAACATGAAAAAATCGACACTTCTTTTAAAAGTAAATTGAACATTTCTCAGAAGTAAACAATAGGGCCTCAATTTAAAATAGGAAGTTTATCAGACAACATAATTAGATGTGTTATACACATTGGGACCCACTTTTGTATCAAGTTTATTTGTTGAACTAATATTTATTTAGTGCCAGGTGATGGTACTTGTAATGAGATGTAATGACAGGCAAAATCAGTCATTATCCATGTGAGGGTTTCAGATTAGAGGCAGAAATAGATAGGGTTCAAATGACCCTTTGATCACAAGTCTGTCGTGTTGAAAGTGCTGTTCTAGGGAATGGAACAACACTTGAGACCATAGAGGTTTGAAACTGGCTCTCAGAGGCCAGTGAGAATCACCTTAATAGGCGGCGGGGGGGGGGGGGACACTTCTCTGAGTGAGTTGCAGGATGACGTGCATATATGTGGGTGTCACACACACACACACACACACACACACACACACACACAATCACACACACACTGATGGTGAGAACATTTCTTTCCCATCATTACAAGTAGGAGTTATGGAGCTATTTGACAAAATATCTGTGGGTGCAGCAAGAACTGAGGCCCAATGGCTAAGCCTATTGGGATGCAGATGATTGAGGAATTTGCCTCCTCAGAGTTAGGGGAGCACAGATGAATGCCACCCCAGTATGCCCAGGGCTAGGGGGCTTCCTTTGCTAATACATTGGCATCTCATTCAAAGAGAGATGGAAAACCTTTTAAGGTGGGATGACCACACCATCTGCTGCGGTGCAGTGAGGCCATTTGATGACATAAAACGTCACAATGCCGCCAAGTCATTGCCAGACCCTGATGAGCACTTTATGTGGCATATTTATCTGTTCTCCTGTTGGAAATTACTGTTAACTTTCCCATATTTGATCTAACAATCTTATGAGGTGTCAGGCTGGGCATGGTGACTCTCTACAAACTAGAGAAGTTATTGTGGAAACAAGATAGACCCACTCTTAAACACTTAATCTCTCGTCACCATTTATAATGTTCACACTGCTGGCATTAATTTGTGTCTACTTAAATTTAAAAACAATGCATCAAAAATGAATAGCATTCTCATAAAATAGATTTATTCTTTATGTTGATAGACTTTCTTGTTGACCGTCTCTACATTCTGCTTGGTCTGGTAAAGGATGAATTAGCAGGAGGTCAAAGCTCAATTGGAAAGGTGTATGAGCATAGAAAAGCTCTGATTTGTTTTCATTGTTCACAGTGAGGTCTGCGGGAACTAAGGTGAACTTCAATGCTTCTGCTTCAAATGGTTGGATGCATATCATGTTTTCTGATGCCAAAATAAATAAAGACATTTGACTAATCCTTAGAACCTGGTTTACATTAAACAGGAAGAAAAGGGAGTCTGAAATATTCATTGTTACCAATATATCTTGAAGCTAACTGCCACAGAGCTTCACATAAAAATCAAAGAAGCCTGGTGCATCTAAAGTATCAATATCACATATTATCAAAGTAGGGGATAAAAATTTGGAAGAATTCAGCATTGTAAAACTAAGAAAGGAAGTAAAAATTACATGAATTTTAGGAAGCTACTATGTTGCTATCAGAAATAAGATTATTTTGTGGCTGCACTTGAGAACAATAAGTTAGAACACAAGAAACCCAGCCTTTTGATCAGAGGGGGAAATACACAGACGAGGTTCAATCCTAAACAGCAGGTGCTCTCATGGTGTCGTCTACTTCACTTCTAGAAACTTGCCTGCTTGAAATAGACCTGAACAAAAACATATCATCTATGCACATACTGTAAAAAGTTTCAGATAAGCGAAATAACATTTCTATTACCTTTCCAACCTATCGTTTTATTGTTATAAGTAAAAATCTAATTTTAGCAGTCTGCTAGATACCATATGCAATTATAAACTATGGTCATTATATAATATAAAAAAATCACAAATATCTTTTCTTTCCTCATAACTCCCCTTCATTACTCCTTCCAACTCTCTAGCTGCACCCTGTCTCCCTGAGATTTGTATTTTCAGATTGCACACATAATAAGTGAGATCATACAGTATTAGTCTTTTGTGTCATGTTCATTTTATTAACATTATTTATAAATTCAGTATAAATAAAAAGCACACATCATTCTATTTTCATACACTTTCTGGCACAGGTATAAAGCCTTTTCTCTAAACCCTCAACAAATTTCTTTTAATGATTTTGTGTACGATTCCAAATATATTTTCACTTTGAAAATCATTTGCATATTTTGAGGCATTGTGTTTAGAAAAATACAAAAATCTGTAGTGAGTTCTTTTCCTCGATACTGTAAAAAGGCCAGTCCTATATTTTGTATCTCAGTGTTATAAAGGTCAACGCATGTTAAGTGTTACTGTAAATGCTATGGCTGGAGGAGGGGGTTCTGGGAATGAAAAGTCCCCATTAATCTGACTTGGGTTTTAGCTTCTTCATCTTTTAGAGCATTTTTATGTCAGCATCTTTTTCTCATTCTTTCATACAATTACTGTCATTAATTCTTCATCACATGTTTTTTTTCAAATACTAACAATTGCAACATGTAGAATTTCATACAAAGTTAACAAATCACCATCTATTGCAAAACTAGTAAAAGAAATCTAGTAATGACACTTTTTTCCCCAAGTTCAGGAATGACACACAGTTCTCCCTTTACCAAAAATAAGAACAGTAAAATTGCTTACTCTTTGACTGTATCATAAGCTGTGCTCTGTCCTTCATGTATCTCTCATTCAGAAATCTATTCAACTGAAGACTCACATCATTTCTCCCTTGACTTGGTCAAAATGTGCATGTTTACAGTGTGGTACACACCATGTTATCACTAGTGTCACGATGCTGAGTACCTGTCTCATGTTTATCTGCAGAAATACTCACTCCAGTTTGAAGACCAAGCAGGAAGCAGGGAGCAGGGCCACATGGGGTTATACCAGAGTTACAGACAAGGCATGTGGTCATAATGGGAAGAAACTTTCTGTGTTTATTTTGAAAGATGGGCAGAGTGTATTAACAGATTGAAGGGGTAAAGTCAGGCAAAGAAGGCACCTGGTTATGTAGAAGGGCATGAATGAAATCACAGAGACCATTGCATATTTACGGTATTAGAAGGAGGTCCATTAAGCATGCACGCAGGGCATGAAGGAACCTTGGGTGCTTTTGAGAAATATTAGATATGTACAGAATTTTACTGTCCCCAAAACTGCGAGTGTGTTTATTTTGGGGTCATTTATTAAGCTTATCAAGATTTCACTGTTACTACTTTGAAGATCCAGTAACATTTGAGATCTTATACAGTATTAGTGTAGATAAATTATGTCATTACCACTGAAGGTTTTAGTGTGTGTTCACCACAAATACGAACAATCTACCTCTTACATATAGTTCAGTCATCAAACCCAGGAAACTACATTGATATGTCATTGGCATTTGATTGGTTTACCCCATTTAAGTTTTGCTGATGATTTCCCAATTGTTATTTTTATATATTATTTATTTATTTGCAAGGGGAGAGAGAGAGAGGGAGGGAGGGAGGGGGAGAGAGAGAGAGAGAGAGAGAGAGAGAGAGAGAGAGAGAGAGAGAGAGAGAGAGAGAGAGAGAATGCATCTGGGTTTTATGTGGGTACTGGGGAATCAAACCCAGGCCATCAAGCTCTGAGAGCAAGTGGTTTTAATGACTGAACCATCTATCCAGACCCCCAATTGTTTTTTAAATGAGAGGATCAAGTCAATTAACACATAATCAGTTGTCATGATCTTTAGTCTCTATCAGTCTGAAATAACCCTCACTCTTTCCTCAATCTTCATAAGCCTGACAATTTCAGTTACTAGAAAGGGATAATTTTCTAGAATATTCTCAATTCGAGTTCTCTGATGTTTTCCGCTTGTACTCTGGTTTTGTAAATTTGGCAGGAGTGATACCAGTATTCTTTTCATGAATTTCTACTAGGTGGTCCCAAATTTTAATTTGTTGCAACACTACTGTTTATCTATATTTATTTATATCAATATATAGACATGATGAGAGTAGAGCCCAAGACTTTACATTCATTGTTAGTATTGTTAGATGGTAGGCAACTACTGTGGTACATCCCTGGCCCCTAATGTTATTTCTGTTCCCATGGTAATGTGGCATTTCAGTGTAATTTTATAAATATTTTATAAGAAGGTATTTTGAGAAAATATTAATATAGATCATTATCAAAATGTTGATTTGATTCTAGCCAGATGAAATCCCTGATTCCGACTTCAGTCAATGCATTGTAACCATAATTACAACCATGCTGCATCATACTTATTTAGAGAGAGCTCTTGTAAGCTGGCTTCCATTTGGTGATTCCGACAAGTCAGAATCATTTATTGAGTGCTTCTTTATTTAGGGTCACAATAAATAAATAAATATTGTACTGTTTTCATTCTGCCCATGCTGATCTTAGGAACCATGGTTTACTGACCCTTCCACCAGACAGAAAATATATGCAAGTCCAAATAAACAAGGTGTTCACCTTGCTGCATCCATTTCTATATATCTACATCAACTTACATTTATGGAGAACACTCCATCAATTTTTAATACCAGCTCTCTTGCTCTGTTACTTCTTCTTTCAATGGCAAAGAACCTGCTCATAATTTTCTTGATAGATGCGTGGCCATAGTTAGTGACTGTGTTTCTCAAGATTCTGGGACAAAAACAAACATGTCACTGGTTTTGTATAATTGTGTTTGTATTTTTTTAAGTCAGAAATTTCATTTCAGATTGATACATGTTGAGTTTCAAATGGTACAAAGCATGTTTGGTCTTTTTTATTGTGTTCAAGTGAACTATCTGGACAATGCCTACTTGGATTAGATTGATGAATGAAGCCCAGCTCTCAGTGATGGGAGCAGAACAAAGAATATCTTTTATTTCTGTCTTTTTTTCCTTATTTGTTTTCAGGAATTTATTTTTTCTATGAGTTAAAACAAAAGCTATAGAACGTATATCCTAAATAATATGTTTCTTTTATTCTTCACCACTGTCTTTTACCTGCTGTTTCTTTCTTAAGAGAAAAGCTAAGAAATTAGGAGCCAAGTGCGGGTGGAAAAGTAACCAGAGAAGGAAGCAGAGGATGACTGGACCTGTTCTAGTTAGGGATCATCCTTGCACTCTTTCCTATTACTGATGTTCCCCATCACTATCAGTTAACTGGCTTGAAGTTCCACGAATGCCTTGCCTTAAATTTTGAAGGGTGAAAAAACTCAAATGTGCATTAAAAGTTAACATGAAGGTATTGCTAGAGTTTCATTACTTCTGAACTCCCTGGGGAAGAATCTATGTTCTTGTGTTTTCCACTTTTGAAAAGCCCCATTCCTTGTCTAGTGGCCCTTTCTCCATTCTAGAAGTTTATCACTCCAAGACTTTCTTCCATCACGCCCTCTCATTATGACTGGCCTTCACAATTAATAGACTTTGGGTCTATTAAGCTAATGTCTTCATTTAAAAATAAATTCCACCTGATTTTTGGTAAGTAAGGGAGCATATTAACTGGTTCTGGGGCTCAGGATTTGAGCATGCTCAGAGAGAGGGTGCCAACCAATCACAACGAAATACTCAGGATCACAGAAAGCCTTAATGCAAAAGTACTGTGTGGAGGGCTTAAGTACTTCATGTTCATTTATTCTCTGTGTCCTTAAAGCCTAGGAATATCTCTTAGTGTGTCATTTCATAGGTAAGGGCATGCATCATTCAGATGATCCTAAGTAACAGAGTGCACCCAGCTCTTGACTCTAAACCTGCGCTCCTAAACAGTGGCTGTCCCCAGTGCAGAGGAAGAGGAGGGGGTGTTTACTCCTATGACGTTATGTTATGCACACTGACACCACTCTTTCATCTTTGTGCAAGACCAGCAACGAAGCAAAGCGAGTCAACAGTCCAGAGCAGCAGAGAAGGCTCCTGGACAGGTATCCTCCTCACTCCTGGTGTTCAACTTGTTTGAGCTACAGGAGTAGCTACTGTCATGGCGACTGTAACAGACCCAGAAGAGGAAAGGGCTGTTGTGAGATGAAAACAAATCAGCTCCTGGAAAAGAGAATAAAGAGGGGCCAAGAGCTGAGGAGATGAGGAGATGGGAGAAAATGTATTTAACTCGGAAAGTCATCTGCGAGGCTGAGTTTTGTGAATCAAGGTTGGAAGGCTTAGGAACAGAATGGGGTAAGTTTGGTTGAAGGGGTTGCAAGAATGTTAACATTGTCAATGATGTATGAGCAATATATTGTGAGAAGCAGATTTGTTCTCTTCTGACCATGCATCATTGACAAACATAAGTGGGAATCTTCCAGAAATCTTGCCTTTGGTTTTGAGACTCCATATTTTTCAGTAATTAAAATGATAAGAGCTTTTAGGATCTAGAGACATGGCTCAGCAGTTAAGGCACTTGCCTGCGAAACCTAACAACCCAGGTTTTATATCCCAGGACCCACATAAAGCCAGATGCACAAAGTGGCTGGAGTTTGTTTGCAGTGGCTAGAGGCCCTGGTGCACCCATTCTTTCTGCCTGTCTCTCTCTGCTTGAAAATAAATAAATCAAAAATAATTTAAGAATGTATTTTAAAAGAGTTCTAAAAATTCAATCATTTTATTTTCTCTCCTTCAAGAACACACCTTAAATACATGCAAGATTAAACCAACATGTGACTGGGAAATAAAAGTACTTTTGAGTCCTTTTTCCTTTTGCAACATCAGCTTCCTATTGTCTACTACAGACAGAACTTGCTCTCGTGCACAGAATCAGCCTAGAGCTGGTGTCCCAGCACCAAAGGCAGGCACTGGACACCCATGAAGGCATGGGTGCTGCTTTTGAGCAAAGGTGGTCAGTTCCTGGGTGATTTTCACTTGATTGCCTGCTTCTGAAGATTTCATGATTTCAAGCTGATACAACATCATGCTAAATACTTCATATGCCTATCTAAGCCTTAATTAGATTTTTTTCAGAAGTGTGGCTATTTAGGAAAATGCAGACTGAGTGAATATTGGAATACTAACTTTTCCTTAGGTTTGATCAAACAGGTGTATCTTGGACTCCTAAGTGTTAGAGGATTTCCAAGGAATACCATATGTAGAGCTTGCTTGCTGACTTTCGTGTGTAACTTCAGCTTGTTAATGCTAAGATCCTGGTGTGTGACACTCTGAGCTTTAGACTATTCCTAATTCTGATTCCATAAAGTTTTCCCTAGATTAAATTATATTTAAAAGTTTCATTTCCTCTCAATATTCCTCTACAGAAAGTATATGTACGAATACTTTCGGGAGAAACATTTGAGGTCGCACCACTTAGCATCATTACCTGTGTGTGTATTGGGATTGGTTACCTCACCTCTTTTAGTATCTCTAGCTGTTCATGTGTCTATGCATACATGTTAAAGCGGATGTGCTCATACATAATGCCTTATACACACATTTCATGATGACTTCACTAATTTCATGATTATTTACTTCACAACAAATGATAGATGTTCACTATCCTAATTCCTCCATAGCCCTCTTTCTGTTGATGGGCCTGGACTAGAAGAAATGGATTTGATTGGCTACATGAAGGACTTTCATCATGTAGAAAATATGGAAATAAAAGACAGACGCACATATACACACATGTACACACTGCTTCTTGCTATGATAAAAGCATGGAGTAAAACAAATACACACAGTTGGGCCAGAGAGATGTCTCAGCATTTAAGGAGCTTGCTTGCTCAGCCTAGCGACCCAGGTTCAGTTCCCCAGTACCCATGCAAAGCCTGATGCACCAAGTGGTGCATGCATCTGGAGTTCACCCTGCAGTTCTGCTGTGGCATACACCATGTTTGCAGAGATCATAGCTAACCTGAGTACAGTCACTTCTCCACAGGGAGTGGTCTCTTCCTCACCACCACACACTTTGACTCTTTGCTGACCACACAATACCTAGTTGGACTTCTTTTCATTGGACTACCTCAGCACTTTGAGTCCACATCCCATAATTTAACACTTAATTATATTTTAAAAGTAGAGTGAGGGAAGGCATCCAAACAAAAAATTCCATTTGTTTTAGTGATAGAGCAAGCTAGGAAAAGAGAGGGGGAGAGTGATTTCTATTAAGTGGAGCTTACCTCACCAGAAACAGACCAATCAACCATGCGATTTTTATTTATGTTTCCTTTTCATTTCCTGAGGGTAAATATATATTCTACCCCCTGATGATGCCACGTAGTGAGTAGCCATAAATCACTAGTGACAAGTGAGAACCAAGCCTTTTAGGGGCCAGGAGAATGAAGGATTATTTTCAGCAATATCCACAAAATAAGGTCCCAATTGAGAAAAGTTGAGAGAAAGAGGAACAGATAATAATATAATATCAGATAATATTTCAAGGACTGTGGTTTGAGGGCAGCACCCAAAAAACTTTAGTGTCTGTGAAAAATGATTGAATTAAATATAAATTAGCTTACATTTAGTTTCGTAAATATTACATATATTTATAATCTTCAAGGTAAACTTTCCCAATCTTTAAAAGCACTCATTCCATAATTTCAACATCCTGATATTTTTTCCACATTTGATAGGCACTCTGTATATTGAAGGCGTGTTAGTTTTGGAATACTAAGTGTAAAAATTCAATTTCACCAAATCATATTTTCTTACTATAAAGTGAGGATAATAATATTATCCACCTATTTTTTAAAAATATTTAATTTATGTTTATTTATTTAGGTTGTTTAAGAGGTGGCTTCCTGAAGCTGAGCCTATCCTTGAACTCCTGATCCTCCTGCTTCAACCTTCCACATGCTTGAATTACAGGTGTGAGCTACGACGAACAGTTGTCCACCTCATTATGATGGAAGACTGGGGATGAAAATTAAATTTAATTTCTCAGTACTTCAGTGAGCTATACACACACACACACACACACACACACACACACACACACACGATATCACTTTTTCTTTGTTCTTCATGGCATTCCACATATGTGTTTGATAATAGAGCTTTTATAAATACATTTCAGAAACTAAAGTTTACAAGGATCCATCATCAAAAATTTGTTATTTGGGACTGCATCTAGCATTCAATCCACATTATTCTGACTGTTACCAGCCTCTGGTACAGCTTCTAACCAAATGGTTCCCATCATTAATGCATCCCTTACGGGCAAGAGAGACATCCCCATATAATAAGAGTAATCGGGAGTACTACACAGAGGAACATAAATTCTAAAAGGTCGATGATTTTGAATCCCTTCTAGTAAAGTCTCAGACAAAAATTGGCCAAATTACATTATGATATCTACCATGTTTGGGATGACAGTCATCCATGCATATGTTTCTTCTAGCTATGAAATCTCTAGGCAAAAATGCAGGAGGAAGTAAATTTTCATTGTCAGTGGGACCTGATTTATCAGTGAGCTCGAGAAAAACATGTTTAAGTTAATCATGCCAACAACTGTTGAACTGTGGATAGATATTAAAAATAACTAAACTCTAAAGACATAGTTTATATTTAACCTTTTCATGAGAAATTGTAGAATAACATTTAGGTGTAAGAATAAGGCTCTTTAGTCACTGCCCCCAATGCTAATATCATGTGAAACAGCAATAAAATTCAAATATATCAACATTGTTAGTTAAGACATTTTTCATCATTCCTAGAATCCATGACATTGATTTTATTACCAAATCCACGTCTGTCCAACTTTTCATCATCTTTGCCTATGTGCAGCAGCTAATATATTCTCCCTATGGTCATTTTGAGAATGTTACAGAAATGCATTCTTTACAGTATGTAACATCTGGAGATTTTCTGGAGGTTTTTTTTCTCAGCATATTTGTCTTAATATTTTCAAAGGTTGGTGATATATATATATATATATATATATATATATATATATATATTGCTTATGCCTACATTGTGCCAAGTAATATTCATGATTGAGATGTGTCTTGGTTTTCCCAACATTTCACCCAGTGAAGGACATCTAAGGGGTTTCTTGTTCTTGACTACAATAAATAAAATCTGCCTATAGAAATTTGTTTAGATTTTTTTAAATTTCTTTATTATCCATAATTAGATACACTTGATGAGCAAAAAATGTGTTCATGTGAAACAAAAACTTTATTTCTGTGGGATAAGTGCTCAATAATGTGATTGTTGAAAAATTGTTGTGTAGGTCTAAGATTAGTCTAAAAAAAAAGAGACATTTTTTTCCAGAAAGACGACACCATTTTCGTTCTTTTCAGCAGCACTTATGAATTAACCAATTCCTCGTGTACCTGCCAGAATTAGATGTGGACAGAATAGTTTGCTTCTATTATTCTGAAAAATATTATTTGTTTCCTCTTTGTGGATTTAACTTGCATACTCTTATGGTTCATTATAGCAAACTTATTTCTGGAAGCACACGTCTTCTGTATTTCAGTCAAGCCATGATATTTTCCACTGATCTGATTGTTGATTTACTTTTGGGTCAGTTTTTACAATTCAACATATAGTCTAGGTGTGAGTTATTTGTTAGACTTTTAGCTTGGAAATATTTTCTCAAGCTCGAGATACCTTTCCTTCACATTTCTATTCATATATTGTTTAGCAGAAAACTTTTCCAGCCTTGTTTAAGTTCAGTTTATCATTTTTCTTCTTGTATGATACGTTTTTGTTATAAATTATGACTTCTTTGCCTAACCATATACAATAGATTTTCTCCTCTTATTGGAGTTAGCATGTTTTATGTGCTTCCTCTATAAGTGACTACATAACTTTAGTTTTTATATGTGAAATTACTCCAGTTTTTTTTTCCTTCGTTTTTATATAGTCACTCCTCGACTGTTTATGAAGAAGGCTGTCTATCATCAGTTAAGTAACCGGCATCTCTTGTCTGTAATCTCCTTCTTTCCACTGATTCGTGTGTCTTCCTCTTTTGGTTCTGCACAATTTTAGTGAATGAAATTGTGTTCTACATAAGGTATACCAATTCTACTGTATTCTTCCTTTTCACAGTTGTATTTCCTAATCTAAATTCTTTATTTTTCAATATCAATGTCATAGTAATATTTACTTAAAGAGCATACATTAAAATTGTTATTTTGGAGAGAATTTGCATCATTGCTATGTTGAACCTTAAAATCCATAAACATTTAGGTCCTACATTTTACAAGGAATACAGCACCTTTTTTAGCATTTAAGAACTGTAAACATTTTGTCATATATTCAGAAATATTTTAAGATTATCTAATACATTTATAGACATCTTCAACCATGGAAAGTACTTTATACCAAGGAAATATCCCTCCTTACCTACATTTTTTTCCCAGGTTTTAAAATCATGCCTGGGTATTGACTTGAGAAATACTTTTACCTTATTGGTATGGATAATAATGTTATGTCTATTTTAACTTCATAATCTGTTAGATTGTATTAACTGACTTTCAAATACTGAATCACTCTTGTTCCTTGAGAAAAATACAATCCAATCATCATGCATAGCTCTACATATTGCTGAATTTTATTGGTCAACAGCTCACTACATATTATTGTTTCAATATTAATGACTAATATTGATTTATGGTTCTTTCTCATGCAATTTTTTTCTCTAGTTCTATAACTTGGTATTTATATGTACAACTTTGTATGCACATTTGTCCATTTTTAAATTATATTTTTAACTCTTAGTTGAACACATATATGAGTAATTGTTATCTAAAATAACTATATTATATGGTTATATCTCTAACTTAGCATAGCTTAAAATCTACCTGATATTGTGGTAGTATATTTATTTTCTTTGGATAATATTTATTTGATATATTTGCCTTTATATTAATTCAACCTGCTATCACCATTACATTTTAAGTGAATTTCTGGCAAACAGTACACAATTGTTTATTAATCTATTTTAACATCTCTGTATTTTAAGTGGGCAATTTAGACCATTTATATTTAGTATATTCATATTTCAGTGTTAAAGTTATTAATGTATTTTAAATTTTCTGTTTACATCTTTTGATATAAATTTTGTTATTTTTCTTTTTCTCTGGGCATATTATTTAGCCAAATTATAGCATACTAAAATATTTATCTACTGAGTGTCTGAGTGTATTTCTTTGCCAGGGTTTTAAAGCAATACTTCTTTTTAAAAAATATTTATTTATTTACTTATTTATTTATGAGAGAAAGAGAGAATAGGCACCAGAGAGCCTTCTGCCACTGCAAATGAACTCCACACTCATGTGCCACTTAGTGCATGTGGCTTTATGGCAGTACAGGGCAGTCAAACCCAGACTGTCAGGCTTTGCAAGCAGGCGCCTTTAACTGCTGAGCCATCTCTCCAGCCCCTTTGCCTAGCTTTCTTCTGGCATAGTTTTTGAAAATAAAGTAGTTCTTTTCCTCCAGATAAAGTGATATTTTTTTCCTGACTGCTTAAGATTTTTTCTTTAGTTTTTGGAGGTTTTATTTTAATGTGATTTGGTATGAATTCCTTTGTACAACTTATATCTACAAGTTCATGTGTGTAGGCAAATTTGTAAGGGTTAAGTCCATTGTTTCTTCAAGTATTATTTTCATCCTTTTCCTTTTGTTTCTCATATTTTGGAACTCTGATGATACAAAAATATTTTTCTTTTATAGTCTCAGGAGACATTATAGCCCTTCTCATTTTTTGATAGGAAAGTTTTCTATTTGGGGAGAGAATAATTTCTGCTATCTTATTCTTCAGTTCAATGGTCATTTCTTGTATCCTTCCATTTTATTTTTTTATTGTATCCGCAACATGTTCATAGTTAGGTTATTGTGGCTTGCTATGATAAAATTTTTGGTTGATTTTTCATGTTCCTTCTCTCTCTTTATAATTCTCACTCAAATTTCCTATTAATTACATTAGACTTTCTACCTCTTTCATTGTTATAATGCTCCTAATTTCTTTTTTTAAAACATTTTTTATTTATTCATTTTCAAGCAGAGAGATAGAGAGAGAGAGAGAGAGAGAGAGAGAGAGAGAGAGAGAGAGAGAGAGAATATGCACCAGGGCCACCACCTTGTGGGTCTGGCTTATGTGGGTCCTGGGGAATTGAACCGGGGGCCTTAGGCACTGGAGGCAAGTGCCTTAACCACTGAGCAATCTCTCCAGCCCAGTGTTCCTAATTTCTTATTTTGTGTTTGTCATAGTTTTCTTAAGAAATATTTTAGATAACTAAAATATCCTTACCATCTTAGTGAGGGGTTTGCTGATTACCTTTCACAAAGTTTGCACTGTTTCTTATGTTACATTGTTTTTTCCAGTTTATATCTCAATATAAGTTATTTGACTGTGAAATGTATTTTTATATCTTCATTATGAATAAGTATATGCATTGTATGAGCAAATCTTGTGAATGTGTTCCCGTTTCCCTCCTCTCTGTCCCCTACCCACTGGGGTCCTTCCTCAG
Organism: Zapus hudsonius; assembly: GCA_004024765.1. Classification (NCBI taxonomy): domain Eukaryota; kingdom Metazoa; phylum Chordata; class Mammalia; order Rodentia; family Dipodidae; genus Zapus; species Zapus hudsonius. Next base: position 63,889 of record PVHP010000104.1, on the reverse strand, counting down.
TGGGGATCTGTCCATAGGTTAGGGGGTTAAGTAATCTGTTCAGCTAGATTTTAATGAAACCCATTTAATGGCAAAGAAGGCACAGTGCTTCTAAGTTGAAGTAAAATGTATGATTAGGCATTCAACATCTGCTAACTCTGCTGGCTGCCTGAAGTGGAAATTGTATACCTCTGCTGATCTCCACAGACAATATAGATTGAGATAACACCGACTCTCTGGCAGTTGTGTTCCCATTGAAAAGAGGGAAGCTCTTTCTTTTCTAGTTAAGCATACCCCATATGATCTCTACTGTCATCATGAGGGGAAGGGAAGGTCTCTTTAGCAAAAGTTCAGCCTTCCGCTTGTGTAACAAGCACTTAGAAACAATTTGCACTAACAAAGCATTGGCTTTCCTCCTCAGCTCACAAGGTATCTTCAAGCACCATCAATGCCTGGCATGGCTTTGTGTGCTTGCAATTCAAGTGCTGATGGGGAGAGACTTCTGGCGCTCCCAAGTCCGCCAGTCTAACCCAATATCAGGGTGCTTCATGCTCAGTGAGAGATCGACTTTGTTTCACGGAAATAAGGCAGAACTCAATACATGAGGAACCCAATATCTTCCACTGGCCTGTGCACACATGTGCATCTACACACACATACAATACACTTGAGCATACACCACACATGCTGCACACACAAAAAATTCTCATCTGTACCCACAGAATGGGTTAAAATGCTTAATTTCTCTCCACTCAGATTTATAATTTTAAAATATTTTCTTTATTCATTTTCAAGCAGAGAGAGAGAGAGAGAGAGAGAGAGAGAGAGAGAGAGAGCACCAGGGCCACCACCTTGTGGGTCTGGCATATGTGGGTCCTGGGGAATTGAACCGGGGGCCTTAGGCACTGGAGGCAAGTGCCTTACCCACTGAACCATCTCTCCAGCCCCCAGATTTTAAATTTTGATTTAAACTATTTTTGTTCTTTTCACCATTACAGTTATTATTATTATTATTATTATTATTATTATTATTATTATTATTATTATTTTGGAGTGAGTGACAAGATCTGACAACACATGGAAGCACTTGGAGGTGGCCTCTGGCATAAAGCTCTTGTTAAACTTGTATTTCCATACGTGATCTTAGTCAAATGGCTGGGAAACTTCATATGTGGACTTTTCTCACCTCATCTTGGGGACTGGGGAGCTCACATCATCACTGCAGTGACAGTATAGTGGAGAGTAGTCTATGCGCTGCTTTAAGTTTCTAAGCTTTTCTTGTACAGGGCTGTGCCTTGCCCTGAGTGACGCTTAACAAGTGGAAGTCTGCTTTATTTTGAACGCAATTGGAGGCAGAATGCCTAAAACTGTAAAACACAGACTTGTAGAAAAATAGCTTACTTGTCCAAATAAAATAGTTTTTCCTATGAACTTAACAAATTTAATAAGGAGCATATATGTGCCTTAAAACCATATCAAGAAAACTTGGTTCACACAACGAACCAACTAATGGCATGACTTGTCCACTGAATCATGCGACGGAGGGACATCTAGCAGTGAGGTAAACTGCCTCCCAAAGTCCCATTTTCTGGCTGTCCTGCTGAGGTGATGAACACCAGATTCTATTCCCAGGAGTTCACCTCATCCCACCCCCCTGCTCAGGGGGACCAGGAGAGCAGCTGGCCATTGTGCTGAACCCAATACAGCTCTGCCTTGAACCAGCTCTGAGCTTTGGTAGCTCTGAGCCTGAACAACTGTACGATTGGGTTCCCAACTGCTGCTCCTGTCTCACCACCTTCGTGATGGTTTGCACCTGTTCCAGGATTTTGCCTCTCGCCTGTAGTAAGCCTCCTCTGTATCCTGCCGCCTCTTAAACCTTTTCTTAGCCATTCAATAAATGATATCCCATATGTGAAGCATAATGTGTGGTCTGAGTAAATATTAGCAATTAAGATTGGAACGAAAGAATAGAAATTTACTGATATCCCTGGGAAATAAAAGCAAGGATATTTGGTGAATTAAAGTCAACAACATTAACATAGATTGTAAATTTATTATCCAAAATATTCAAACCACAGAAAATAAAAAAAATTATTTCCATCTATGTTTCTTTCTGTTATTTTTTGAATTAAAGGCTTTTATTGAGTGCTTACTGTGTACCAAATGGCATATATATATGTATATATATATATATATATATATATATATATATATATATATATATATATATATATATATATATATATAATCTCATTTAACCCCCATAACAATTCAAAAGCTAGATATTTTATTGACTTTATTATAGATGAGGGAACTGAATGAAGTGAAGGCTGAATTATCTTGCCCAAGTGTGCACCAAGTGTGCAGTGACACCTAACTTTTCAATAACTTGTGCTGCCCAGAATATATGATCAAGTTGTCTCTGAAAAGCAGTTGCCTAGCTATGGACTACATTTCTCAGCTTTCTTTGCATCTTAGTGTAGTCATAGAATTAGTTTGATTAGTTCTGAAAGCAGTAGAAGGATTATATGCCTCTTCCAACCTGGTCAGTTACTGACTGGTTTGTCCACACATCCTATTCTTACTGGTTAGAGGCAGAAAATGCTGAGGTTCTAGGAGACCAAGAACAAGAAGCCAAAGAGCTCCTCCCCGAACAGAGCATGGAGGATTTCTTATAGGGAACACCCGCACTGCATTGTTACACGAGGGAGAAATGTAATTCTCTTCTGACCAAGAATTGTTAATTCAGGGTGTGTTGTTACAGCTCACCAGAGTTACCCTAACCAGTACTGAAGACTACCCTGAAGGAGCTGGAAAACAAACCAAGGCATTCTAACTTGTCTGCCTTCTGTGTTATTTAACTCTCTATTGACCACTTCCATTCATACATACTATGTACTCTTATCATAATCCCTTCCCAACACCTTCTTCTGTCTTCCCTCTCCTTCCCCCTCTGCACTGAACCCCTTCTCTCCAACGTCTTTTGTTTTCATGTCATATTTTTTTGCCTCATATTATGCAGGTCTTGTGTAGATATTGTCAGCCACTGTGAGGTCATAAATGTAATGGCCACCTAATGTCTGGAAAAGAGTCTTCCAGCTACAATTCATAAAGGGAGGCAACCTTGTTGTCTCCTTTGCTGTCCATAATCCCTTGTCATATGGATTGTCCTATTATTTCTTTGTTCCATATATTTTGGTTTAGTTTTTGTAGCACAGGGTGGTCTTGAACTCCTGACTTTATCTCAGCCTCTCTGGAATTGAGGTGATAATGGTGAGAGCATCCAAGTTTCCCATGGGGCCTTGCTTGGCATCCCTCAGCAGCCTTTGTTGATGTGGGCGGGCCCACAGCTCACGTGCCGTGACTCTGTTGAGGAGTGCAGGGCCCACAGATCACTGTGATCTCTCTGCTGGAGAATGGTGGTTTCATAGCCCAGCTAATCTTACCCTTTTCTGAAGCTTTGGCAAGGGAGTGCAAGCTTTCGTTCAGACATGTTTTTCTGTCCTTATTAGCATTACTTGCTTGCTGGCATCTTCAGCCCATTTGTCCAGGTTATAAGTGGCTAAAACTCAAGTCAATAAATTTAAGCTCGTGCTTTGCCCCTGGCCCTGAGGGTCCTAGGAGGTCTGCCCGCTTTTCTCTACCTTTCAGTTTTCTCCCATTTGCTTTATGTAGAGTGTCCAGGGTTTTCACCTGTACTTAAAAGTATCTTGCTGTAATGTCCTGAATCAAAGTCAAGAGAAATATTTTAAAAATATTTTTATTATTCATCTGCAAGCAAAGATACATACAGGGAAGAGATTCACAGAATGGGTGAGCCTGGGCCTCCAGCCACTGTAGATGAGCTCCAGATGCATGTGCTACTCTGTGCTTCTGGCTTTATGTCAGAGGGGGGAAATCGAACCTTGGTCATTGGGCTTTTCAGGCAAGCGTCTTGACTGCTGAGCCATCTAACCAGCTACAAGATAGATTTTTTTAAGGAAGGGAAAACATAGAAGCATGGATTTATTTGAGCCAGAATTTATGCATTTTCTACCACAATTGTGCAGTACATGTTCAAAGGGTCTGTGAACTCTTCATCTCTGTGCTGCTAATATCACGACGTGGTAATACATCTCAATTGTTGCTTACAATTTGGTTTTTATTTGTGTTTATGTTTTTGATTGACCCATCCTACTTATACATATTTATAAACTTTTGGATCATGTCAGGGGGATGACTATACCTATCTTCTTAAATTGTTGTATCTTGATGTATGTGTGAACACCGGAGATTGATCCCAAGGCTTATCACATTCTTGCCATGTTCTCTACCACTGAGCTATGTCCACAATGTCTAATTTCTTTGTATTATTTTGAGTTGGGGCTCATTAAGTTATCCAATCTGATCTGAAACTTGAAATCCACCTGCCTCAGTCTACTAATAGCTAGAATTACAGGTGTTATTTTATCACTTATGGTGAGTGTATTCAAATTCCTTTTTTATGTTCAAGGCCAATAACACAGTTAAATTAATTACATTTATCTTGTGCAACACAAGGGTTAGCCTTATTTATTTTACTATATTTATTTATCTGCAAACTGAGAAAGAGAGAGGGGGAGAAGAGAGAGAGATAGAATGAATGGACGCACCAGGGAATCTTGCTGCTGCAAAAACCAGATGCATACTGCACTTTGCATCTGGCTACACATGGGTACCAGGGAATTGTACCCAGGCCAACATCTGTGCAGTAAAGCACCTTTCACTGCTGAGCCATCTCCCCAGCCCAAGACCTGGGCTTGTTTCTCCTCACATTGCACACACTGAATAACCTGTCTACCCACTTCATTTCTCTGCTAACACTAATATCCTCAGCTTTATTCTATGCGTCACACTTTTAAATCCTAATTTTGAGTGACAGCATATGGTGTTGGCCTTTCTTTGATTGATTTATTTTCCTTAACATACTGTCTTATAGGTCATTCTGTGAGGTCATAAATGACAGACTCTTTGGTTTTTTTAGTTCTTCACAGTTATAGATATATTTCTTTCATTTTTACATAAGAATTTTATACATAAATGTTTATATTGCTTCTAGGGTTTGATGGTTAGTAAATAATTTTAATTTTGGAATTCAATATTCATATGCATATCTTGGAGTGGATTTCTTTGTCCAGAGGGTAATAATATGTAAATGTTTCAATGAATGATGCTGTGTGATTTTCCCAGGCAATTGTACCAATTTATGATTTTGTCATCAACATTCCAACATTCTCTGGTAGGACCCATCCTTCCCATTTTAACCCTTTCGCTACTTGTCCCATTGCTTTCACTAGACTTCACTGTGCTGATCAAATGCTATAAGGAAAACAAAAATGCATTAAATGCATACAAACATGCATATCACACACAGATACATGCAAAAAGAATAAAAATGAAAAACAATAAAATAATTTACTTTGCTCTTAATTTGTATTGTAATTTTGTAGCTAAATCATTACCTATTTTCTCCATCTGATATTTGTTCCATTTGCCAATGTTTTGATTGCTTTTCTAAATATTTTTCTCTCTGTCTTCTTCATTTTTCATACTAAATTTATTGAAGGCTATTAGTGCTCCCATTTTGCCTTTTTAAAAAAATCTAGTTAGGTTGGATCCTCATATTGTGAAACTAATAAAACATGAAACTAATTAAAATCAAGGTACGCCTTGATTTTATACATTCTACCTTTAGAGATAGATGCTTTTTTTTTTTTTTGGAGGTAGGTCTCACTCTAGTCCAGGCTGACCTGGAATTCACTATGTAGTCTCAGGGTGGCCTTGAACTCACAGCAATCCTCCTACCTCTGCCTCCAAGTGCTGGGATTAAAGGTGTGCACCACCACGCCCGGCCAGAGATAGATGCTTTTTATATCTGAGACTTGGTTATTAAATGTTATTTCAATATATTTTTATTTTTCCTAAATTTTATAAATCTTACTTTTATTGACTTTTTTATCAAATGTTTTGTGCAGATAAGTTATAAATATCATATATAATTTATGATATATAAATTGGTGCAATTACCTGGGGAGATCACATAGCATCATTCATTGAAATATTTACATATTATTACCCTCTGGACAAAGATATCCATTCTAAGATATTCATATGAATATTGAATTCCAAAATTAGAAATATTTACTAAACATAAAACCCTAGAAGCAATAGAAATATTTATTTATAAAATGCATAGGTAAAAATATAAAGAAATATGATATCTATAACAGCTAGTTGTGAAATACTTCATATTAAAAGTTGAAAAATTGGTAATCATTTGGTGATACTACTAATATTGTTGAATACATTTGTTATTTCCAGCAGGCGATGGATAGTCTCAGTACTCTGCATTGTTTTCCTGTGTAACATCAACATCAGCTTGTTTAGAAAGTGTTTATTTTCATCAATCTTCTCTTAAGAATCAATGGCTTAGTCAAGATGAAATGTCAAATCTTTCCTCACTTCTGCTTATAAGCCATTGTGATTATAACATTTTCTCTCTATTTTTACATATGTAATTGCTGTAACAAAGATGTTTGAACTTATCTGTGATTTATCTTGAATGCTGAATTGTGATTTTCACATGCATGTGCCACATTTTCTGTATTTTTTAGCCCTACCTTAATATTCATTAATTTTCTTTTCAGCTGGGTTTAATTTCTTTGTTGACGTAATCACTATAGTTTTGAAATCCAGTTTCTCATGCAATTTTCTGTTTTGTTTTGTTTTTGATAATTGCTATTATTAATTCTTAAATCTTTTTCAGATTTCCCTTTTTCTTGATACTTCTTTCCAAATCTGGAAAGAGTTATTTATTTCTAGCATAATATTTGTTTTCTTACGAAGCTTCTTATCTTAAAATGCTAGCCTTGGTCTATCCTGTCCCACTCCCTCCTCTGGGCATCTTGTGCTTCTGTTAGTAGGATGAAACATTTCATGGTTTTATGCATTTTACATATAAAATCTACACAATGCTTTTGATGTTATATTATGTAGCACAATTAAACCCTTGTGATATCCCTCATGAGCATAGAGTTATACTTTTATTCATTAATGACTATTAAAAATATAAAAACATCATTCCATCTTAAAAATGAAACAGCATCATTCTGAGTAAAGTATCGTGAGAGAATAAAGACAAGAAGTGATCATTTCTACTGAAGCTCATGTGAGAGTCAAAGCGTAAACTCAATGAAAATGCCTGCCTCGCATTGCTGAGGCCCTGGCTGTGGTCATTTGGATGAAACTTACTGTCTTTTCTCATCACATGAAACATTTGACAAAGAGCTCAACAACATCCTTAATTAACAGAGAAGTACAAATTAAAAGTACTTTGAGATTTCCTCTAACCTCAGTCAAAACAGCTAACATCAGGCCAGGCATGGTGGCTCCCACCTTCATTCCTTGCAGTAGGGAGGCTAGAAACAGTACAGGAGGATCATTGGGAGTTCCAGGTCAGCCTGGGCCTGCAAAGTGAGTTTAGTTCCAGATTAGCTTGGGCTAGAGTGACATCCTTAAAAATCAAAAAGGAGAGAAAGAAAGAAGAAAGGAAAGAAGGAAGGAAGGGAAAGGAAGGAAGGAAAGGAAAGAAAGAAAAGAAAAGAAAGGGAAAAAAGAAAGAAAGAAAAAAGAAATTCTATGGAGCCAGAAATATTGAAATTGTATTTGCAAATAATTGGATGGAACTGGATATTAGTTTCTTAAGGAAAATAAAGCAAATCAGAAAAACATGTTTTTCACAGGCAGAATATAGATTTAAGTTTCTCTATATGCATGTGCATATATTTAGGTGTGTGGGTCATAAAACTAGATGGTGGGGAGGAAGAAGAGCTCTTACCTGGGGAGAGGAGGAAGAAAGCTCCATATCTAGGACCCAGGTAAAAGGAGAAGCTGTCTGGGAGGAGGAAGAGAACCAGACAGAGAGAGAGAGAGAGAGAGAGCAAGGGAGGGAATAGGAGAGAGAATCAATCAGAAAAAAATTAAAAAATAAGAGATTATGTACAACCCCAGTGTGGTAATGTTGCAGGAGGAATTCTTTTTTGTTTGTTTGCTTGTTTTTGTTTTTTACCAGACATGTTTCATGACATCTAGAACAATGCTTTCTCATAATTCAATGTTCAAAGACATTTGTTTATCCATGGCATTGACTACTGTGAAAATGAAATTAAAACTTCTTCACACAGGTAACCCCCCCTCTTTACAGATAAATGCTAGAAATTTTAAAACAGATTCTAGATGTGTCTGAAAGTTCATCATTCACAAAATTTCTGTTAAAGAATGAATGATTTGGATAGTTCTGTCATCTAGCTTGTGTTCTATAGTGAATAACTTCTTCATGGCTCTTTCACCAGAGTATTTTGGCTCCACAGTTCTTCACAATAGCCTTAAGACAACTCTGGTGTATCTTTGTAGAGGTCCTTCTGGAAATTGCTTCATTTTGATGAGCTCTCTCTTTTCTTATTTCTTGGCAACTTAAGTATGGAAAATCCGTAGTATTGTCATTGGAATGTCTTAGTTCCATGATTCACATAAGCAAAGAAAAATGCTGATTTCTTGACTACTTTTAATGCTCATCATTCCTAAAGTAATCCAAAGCCTAACAATTGTTTAGGGTTCCCATAAGGCCAGAATGGATGCTAACGTGCTTCAAATAATGTGCAAATCTGGTCTCTCCTGAACTTCCAGAGACCTCTTACACTCTCTCCAGTTCCCTCATCTTAGCCTTTGCATCTAAGTTTAGTTTTTGACTTGAGACCCAACCCTCTTTCACACACTATTCTTTTCTCATTATTTTTTGTTATTTTGTGACATTTGGATTAGTATTTGAAAGGCTATGATATCACTGAAAATAGCATTTTCAGCCAGGGTGTCCTGAAATCTTCTGAGACACAGGATCTTCTAAAGTCTTTCTTTTAATTTAAACACAGAGATGAGTAAATTGATTTTTTTAAAAGGAGAGATACATGTATTTAATTCTAACAATTTGTAACTTAAGCTAATTAGTCAAGTTGACCATCAATTTACTTTGTAAAGAAATAACTTCTAAGTCATTTTTAGCTCTAACCCACAACAAACAAAAATAACAACAAAAAAGAAGCAATTAAAATATTAAGACTTCACAGAGCTGAGTGATTCATCAGTGTGTTATATAAATGACTCTCTGTAATTTTCTGTATGTTCAAAACTTTTAAAAAACAGGTTGATTTTTTTTTGAAAAATTAAAAATTCCTTAATTTTTTATTCCTGGTACCATTACCACAATTTACAGGGCAATAAAGCTGATGTAATGAAAAGAAAAAGAAAAAGACAAAGCTACCACAGATAAAAGACCTCAGGAATGTACATCTAATTGACACTACATTGCATTAATCGATAGCTGCACTTCTGCAAACTGTGCCTCTGACAGTCCTGAACAAGAAGGCTTTCCTGTTTAAGCTGCAGCAACTTTTCAAGGCCACCCTGAGACTACATAGTGAATTCCAGGTCAGCCTGGACTAGAGTGAGACCCTACCTCGAAAAACCACCCCCCCAAAAAACAAACAAACAAACAAACAGGTTGAGCAGGGTGTGGTGTGTACACCTGTAATCCCAGCATTTGGGAGCCAGAGGCAGGAGGGCTGCCATGAGTTTGAGGCCTCCCTGAAGCTACAGGGTTGCTGCAGAGGTAGACCAGTCACTCAAACAGTGCCTCCAGGGACTGAGCAAGAGAGCAGGCCAGTTAGGAGCCAGGACAGTGAGCACACAGCTACGAGGGACAAAGGTAGGAAGAAGGTAGTTTCTTGGGGAGCAAGGCAGTGAATTCGGTCAAGTTATCAGGGTGGAAGGAAGCCTCCATGAGCACAAGTGGACCAAGTTTTGAAAGCAAGCTAAAACAGAGAGCAGTTGTTCAAACACAGACAGTAGATGGTAGGCCTGGGGTCTCATGATGCTGACGCTCTGCTCTGTGGTCTGCAAGATCCCTGAAGCTGGCCAAAGGGGTTTGGACCCTTCCTGGCCCAGACACAGCTGGGTCTGCAGTCACCAGGATGCAGGTGGACTTCTCAAGAGGAGCCTTTGTTTGTATTCCCGGTGGGAGCAGAGAATCAGGTGGCTCTGCCCAGGGTGAAAGGAACATGTCCAATCAGATGCAAGCTAGAAGGGCAGGAGCTACTCTCAGGATACAGCCCCGTGCCTTCCTACAAAGTCCGCAAACAACTTAACGGAGAGAATAGGGGCCAGGATGGCCTATGTTTTTAATTTATTTTTTAATAAGGTGAAACTTTGTATGAAGAAGCCTTGTGTTGGTACCACCGGTTCCCTCCTCCCTGCCCCCCTTCCACTGACGGCCCTCCTCAGTGGGATCCATGAGATTGAGGGCCATGAGTTGTGTGAGCAGCAGTCAGTCACTGGGGCAGGTGGGCAATGCCTCTGGATATTCCCCCACCAGCTCTTGCAATCTTTCCATCCCCTCTTCTTCAAAGTTTCTTGAGCCATGGCGGGTGAGCTTAAGTCTACTATGGCGTTGAGATCTTAGCAGCCTCTGGATTTCTGCTTTGGGAGGTTTTGAGTATCCCCGGTGTCTGTCTCCATCACCCTGGTTGTCTGGCTGGCTGTGAAGCTTGTTCCTCCTGTTCCTCTCACCGCTTCTGCTGTGGTTTCCCCTGGGCCCCGGCTGATGTGTTAGGGGTGGTTCATGGCCTGCCAGGGAGTCCGCTCTCAGTTCTGGTCTTGGTAGAAATGGGTTGTCCTTGGTTCATGCTGCCTTGGTGTGAACCTAGCCTGCAAGGAGGGCCTCATCCCCAAACACACTGGCTGCCCTAAGGCCAGGCCCCCTGCTCACCAGCCTTCCTTTCAGGCTTTTTGATCTTGTGAGGCAGGTGTGAGTGGAGAATCTCCTCAGCACAGTTCTGCTCTGCTGGCTCGGGCAGGGCCTGGTGCCCAGCTCTCAGCAACTTGATTTTAAAAATGGTTTCCAATTTTCAAAAGATCATTATGTTGCTACAATCCTTATACTGTAGTTTATAAAGCTATTATAGCTATTATTTATTTTATGCTGAGTTATCAAATTAATATTTGGTTCATTAAAAAAATTTGATTGTATGGTAAATAAGTAAATTTTGTATGTGCAAATCTTTGTAAAAATTTTGTCTATAAGCCAACATACATAGCATATGTTTACTTAAATATTTACTTAGATTACATATATATATATGTGTGTATCTGTGTATATATTTATATATATATATAACAAAAAGGCATAAGACCCTTTGTCGCAGAGTGAAATGGCTTGATGATTAGTATCATCCATCCTATGACAGACAATGCGAGTGTACTGGGAGACCCAGGACTAACGAGCTATGTGAGCTTGGCCAAACTATTCATCATGCCTACTCCACGTGCTGGTAAGAACCTCCACACAGCGTCAGGAAGATGGGATGAGAAGACCTATGCAATGGGATTTTTGCAGCACAGGTGTCTAAGCCATCACTAAAAAGAAGCTGGAATTGTGACTTTTTGTGAGCAAGCAGAGAAACCACATGAAAACTGTGTGGTCTTTTGGAATTGCTGTTTCATTTGTTCAGTGACGGATCGTGTCAAACATGAAAAGGATGAGGGATAAGAGTTGAAGGAGTTTCCAAAGATGACGGAATCCATCATCTTGTCTGTAACTTTCATGCTAGTCTCTACAGTCCTTTGAATAGTAGGCAACACCTTGTGAATCTTCATAGCCTTTTTAAATATTTTATTTTTATATTTTATTTATTCATTTTCAATCAGAGAGATGCAGAGAGAGACAGAGAGACAGAGAGTGAACACCAAGGCCACCACCTGTGGGTCTGGCCTATGTGGGTCCTGGGGAATTGAACCCAGGGCCTTAGGCACTGGAGGCAAGTGCCTTAACTGCTGAGGCATCTCTCCAGTCCTTTTTTTTTTATTTATTTATTTTTTTTCTCTCCAGTCCTTTTTGAAAATTGTTTTTTAAATATTTTATAGCCTTTTAAAAGCCATTAAAATGCTATATCATCATGCTTCTGTGTAAGTCCCCAGCATTTAATTAATATATAAATAACATGAAATTTTAGAGCTATTTTGGTAATCATAAAGGGCTATGACTATATTATCGATGAACTCCGGGACAGCTAAGAACTGTTCCCATGTCTTGTCTGTAGTTGATAGAGTGTACTTGCAGAACTCCAGAAGTAACCTGAGAGCCAGAGAGCAGCATGTGGCTGGTGGGCACTCAAGGGAAGGGGCCAAGGAAAGGTGACAGGTACTAAGACAATGTATGACTCTCCTAGGGTATCCAGCCTTTCTTCCCACCAAGAATTCATTGCAAACTAAACAGAGTGGGGCTCCCTGTCTCTCTGAATTGAAACATTCTTAGAATATTGGTGACCCTTATATGTGTGTAAAATATTTTTTTCATATAGTCTTAAGTAAAATTTCAAATTTATAATTTGTATATGAAAACTGTGAGGACAGTATGCTTCTCTATGTATTTTTATACTCATGAATCTCTTAGAACATATTTATGTATATAGATTTAAATATATAAATACATTTACATAAGAGGGTCTAGATAAATATACATGCATATAGATGTACATAAATGCACACATATCTATATTCAGTAAATGTACATATAAAGTTATATACATAAATAGGCACACTCACATATGCATACATTCTGTGACCTTAAAATGTCAACAATCATCTGTACATTAGATTTTGTAATTAACTCTGTTTATATACTATACTAATATCTTATTTATTATTATATATCTTATATATTGTACTGTATTATAATATACATTTTTTTATTTTGTATGCATCTTTCTTCTCAAATTTTCAATAACCACATATATTGGTTGTTAATACTAAATAACCTTCCCAAAATAATCATAAAATATGTAAACATTTTCTTTAATAATCTCAAGAAATATTTAAAGTAATTCTTAAGCATCTTAATTGATCATTTATGCCTCTATTTTGGAATAATAATTCACACTTACAAATAATATATATATATTGATATTAAATATTGTATTAAATTGTCCTTAAGGTACTCATGATTTAATTTGATCAAAACACAATCATGGGGCTGGAGAGATGGCTCAGCAGTTAAGGAGCTCACTTGCAAAGCCTAAGGACCTGGGCTCATTTCCCCAGTACCCACAGAAGCCAGATGCACAAAGTGACCCATGCAGCTGGAGTTCCTTTGCAGTGGCCAGAGGTCCTGGCCCACCCACTGATCAATGTTGTTCTTTTCCCATATACTTGATAAGACACAATGATCACCATCATAACTATTATCTGTATTCCTTTCTGTATCTCTGCTTACAAATCAATAAAATATTTGAAAAAGCAAAGTCATAAACTAATTATATAACTTTCGTTTTTGATGCAGTTTCTCACTGTGTAGCCCAAGCTGACCTCTTCATCATATTTCCAGTGCTGGATTATCGATGTGATGAAATGAATACACACGCAGACGTTTCACGTGCTCTGTCCAGGCTGCTCTTCTTCTGGATCCCCAGCTGGGGTGTGCACTGTGTAGGATATGGATTTTGCACATGCCAGCTGAGATTTGTCGAGGGTTTTCCTTACATTTTTCATGAAGAATAATGTCTCCTTTCCCCTGTGACTTTAGCTTGAAAGTACTTTTCCCAAGAGCCTCTAACTCCTGAGCAAGCAAACTCAAGTTAGCATCATTCATTGTTGGTTATTGACATTCCTGATCAATTACCAACATTCCCAAACCTGAATTTATTAAAATTTGGTTTTGTGTTCATTTCCATTTCATCAGTCTGTTCAGTGAATCCAGACTCTGAGGAGGAAGGAGAAGGTCAGTTCAATAATGTCGGAGGTCAGTTCAAAAAAAAAAAAAGTTTTATGTGACTAGAAGCATGAAAAAATGTTTGCCTAGTTTCAATAACCAGGAAATCTTCTTATATAATATGTATGTAAATATGTATGTATACATACATACATATGTATGTATAGATGACATATAATTTTATATGTATATGTGAGTATAAATAATACTAGTGGAGAACTTGTGTTTCAAAACATGATTGTTGGAGATCATTTCAAAACTTTACACAGGAAGGACACTGCATCCTTTACAGTGTTAGGTCTGCCTCAGAACAATCTGTAAAGTTGCTCAAATGACATTTATGGAGGATAAGAAAGTTTTGAAATTGGAGCTAGTTCTTTCTTTCCTTGGGAGGGCGACGGTGGGTTAACTCGTAATGTTTTCAGTCTGTATTCTATCCGATGACCATGTCTGCTTCTTTCCACTTTCCACACCTGCCCTCAGTCTGGCTAAGCCCGGCACTTCTAAATTTAAAATCTAGGAACTCTTAATGCTAACACAAACATCTCTCCATTAGAAGTAAAGGCTATATGCCATTGAGTATCACAGTTGAAAAATAAAGATCTTTAATGTATCTTTGAAATTATTTATTGTAAATAATTAGAAACACTATATGAACAGATCCTGTGATGGTACCTCTCCATTTCCCTCCTCCCTGCCCCCAACCTGCTGAGTGCCCTCCTCAGGGGGAAAGGGTTGCTGGAATGGTCCACGATGGGATGGGGGTTATGAAAATAGTCATTAAAGTATCTTATTGGGCATTATGAGGAACAATGTCTGGCGAACTTGTGACATCATATTGCCAACGGTAGTATCTGATCATCTCCCCCAGTGCTCAGATAAACCATCATGGTACACTAGAATGTTCTTCAGCTGCTTTGACTCATTCTTTTCTCAAAACTGACCATAATCCCAGAGGAACTTTGCACACTGCTCAGAATAGTGTCAATTCTCAATAAACATTTAGAAAGTCTACACAGAAATGAAAAAGTAAAATGTGTTATGAAAATATAGGCTGATGCAAATGTGTGTTTTACCACTATAATGGTTATGATTGTGTCCTATCGTCTATGAGAAAATAATAATATTGACATCTTGCTGGCAGACAAGATAATCAGTATTAGTATAAATGAATTGCTGGCACATGTGGGTGTTCCACTAGTTTATTTCGTCTTAAAATTGGACATGATTAAAATAATGAGTAGCTTAAAAGAAATTTAATTTTTTAAAAAAAATTCAACACGGAAACAACATTTAATTCTTCTGCAGCAGAATTGGATCTCAGCTAAAACACCATTCTTACATGTTTGGACAGAAAACAGCACTTCATTTATAAATAATGTTTTTATTTAAATAATCTTGAATTAAAATGAAACCTTTGGCCCTGCTAGTAATTAAACAGCAGTGCTTTACACTAGTCCCATTCTAAATATGCAGACAGAGAAAAACACTTTACAAATAGAAGTATACACAAGCTGCAGTGTGTGGGTCCATTAGGGAGGGGAACACCTGCAAAGCTTTTACTTCCCCCACTTAGGATTGTGTTGATATTTTTTCAATTTTAGTTTTTAGTGGGCTAAAGTGTGATAATACCCTTGTCCCCATATGGGAATCAGATATTGGTCCCAACTAAAGCACCAACACACCCAGCTACCTGCAAACAGCCGGGAAACCCAAGTTTAACAGGTATGGAGAGCTGGAAGGAGAGGCATTTGAAACAGCTGGCGCGTGGGGCACACAGAGAGAGGGGCACTTAGGAGTCCAAAGAGTCAGGTACTTGTTTGTCTCCTACAGGGAGAAGAAAAAGCCACCACTCAGGGTTGCCCTGTTCAATTTCACACAGCTGGTAGAGTTGGCTGAGCCTCTCCATCAGAACCCCATGGAGTACTGGGCCTGGGGCAGAAGTGAGTGCATGGACCACATTCAAAGACAATGGGGGGGGCGCATAGTATCATAGGGGAATGCAAACTTCTCACTCTGCCTTGCAAGACGGATTTTATGTTTCTACCTCACAAGCTGAAAAATGCTGTTGTTATATAGATAGAAACGGTCAAAGCAGTAACTGTTTTGTGTGTCATCCTTTCAACATCATGGTTGATCAACCCTTGTACACCTGGGCTGGACACAAACAGCTTAAAATCTGAATTCTGTGCATATTGCCTCTGAGCTGAGGCACATACTCAGCTGCCGATGTGGGAGAACCATGACTCAAAATGCATGTTTCTGAAGAGGGGAACAGCATGGCAAATGGGATGCATTGAATTGAAAACATTTAAAGGTATGATTATGCTTTCTTCTCACTGTACACTAAAACTTCCTTTGATAGAGAATAAGTGAGAGTTTGTTTCAAGCACAATAAGAAAATGACCTCAGCCGCCTCTTGCAAACACAAGTCAGTCACATCTCATGAGCTTTTTGTCTTGATCCCTGGGCACGTTATCACCAAAACCAATCCACTAATGACAATAGACAGTGTTCAGTCCAGCCTGTGGATTTATTCTGCATGCAGCTAGATAGAGCAGAATGTGCTGGAATGCCTCCCCAGTCAGGTCACTATTTCTAATGTGTGAGATCTCTCTCCACTGGCTCCGCATCTGCTGGTCCCACTTGGCCTGTTTGCTAAGATATTCCTCCCCGAGTTATCTCAGTACAAGTTCAACTATAACTGGCAGTGTACGAAGTTCGTTTGCACATCTTTAACAATATTTCTATGCTTTTTTGTACACTAAGTTCTTTCACAAATCAGTTGTCTTCAATCCTACACTCAGAATAGAATAAAACATCAAGAACCACATAGCAGGATGGCTAATTCATTTATTCACGGGAGAGACATGGACATCTGGGACTTTCCTGGATTCTTAGGGACACTTATACCTGGGACTCTTCTGGTTAGATATTTATACTGCCAAGTTCACCTGTACGGCGTCCTTGGCCTGTGCTCTCGTATTCTCCAAGAAGCCCCTTGATCTTCCTGTTCATATCCTCTAGGATGCTTAACACATCTTACTTCAACTCTGTTCCCTGTTTCTCTTGTCTAAAAGCATATGAATTCTTTGTCTTCATAGTACACACTCCATTATTTTTTTAACTAAACAGATGGGAATTTTGAATGCAAATTCAGTACATGCTGGGTGAAAACTACCTGAAGATATTTGCCACTCTCCTATTGCCTTGACAAGTGAATATCCCTGTAATTTGAGAAACTTATAGCTTAATATGGGAGACAGTCATTTAACCAAGGCAGAACACACTCATATGAATAGCAGCACTGTAAGACACAAAAGAAAAAATTAATTTGAGGTCAGTGAAGTCTTCCATTAAAAACCAATTTTGTGTTTATAACAAAAAGAAGAGATTTTCCTAGACTCAGCAGAAGCCAGGGTGTTTAAGCAGTGAGAGTCAGATATTATCATCTAACACTCTCTTTGCAGTGATTAAAGGGAAGCCTCATTGGAAATAATATTACTCAAGCAGATGACACAGAAATCCTCTAAGGTCCCATTGAAAGCCACGAGTGCCACTGGAAGGATGAAGGGCAGGGCCCTGTATCAAAGAAGAGCACACACCCACTGGGATGGTTCACGTGGGAGGGATGCGAGAAAAGAGCTTAGGAACCAAATAACCCATAGACATGGCACATAGGAAGATGCTATTACACACGACCTAAAGGAAAGCTGGGAGGAGAAAGTGAGGAAGAACTTCTGATAAAGGAGAGAAACGCAGTTGGCATTCAAGCAAGTGACTTTAGGAAGAAAAGGGAAGTGACAGACGGGGAGGCGGTTTCTTAGAAGCTGTTCAAAGTTCCCACTGGAAACACCTTGTAAGAAATCAGTTAGGAGGAACAATGCCCAGGAAATGTCTCCAGTGATGGAAGGAAGGAAGCACAGGGATGGGTGGGAAGGGAGGGACGAGCAAGCCAGCCCTTCACCCAACAGATGTGATCAGGCTCTGTTTAAAGCATGGCTTGGGTGTCACATGATCCTGTAGGAAGAGGGCTCAGGAGTGGTGCAGGCCCTCATCCATGTGGTTGATAAGCGAACTGAACCATGGTGCTCAGTGATGAGGAAGGTTAACATTTAGGCTTAAAACATCTTACGAGGAAGCTAGAAGCAGCACAGGTTGTTTCTTGAAGGGAGAGAAATTTGTCCTTTATGTGATGGGAATGACTGCAAAATTTAGAAGAGAGGATACAGAAGCAGTAAGATTCATGATGATAAATTGAATGGAGGGGAAATTGTCAAAAAGTTATTTGCAATGGATCAAGTGGTGACCATCAAGTGTCAAGGCGAAGGACACAACACAGAGTAAAATAAAGCTACACCAAAATCTGAGGATGATTTTATTTAGATTATCAAAGTGATAGTCATAGTGAAATTGTTTTTAAAAACCCTTCCTTGTATATTTTAGTAATTTATAATTTCTTAATACAAGTCATTATATTAGCATATTGTTTGTAAACCAGAGTCCACTGGCATGAAGAGAGGCTACTTCTCTTGACTCTGATGTCCTCAGATGCAGGATAAGCAAGCACATCTATCAAAAACCAGAACTGTGGTTTTTTCGGATAGTGTAAGCATAAATATCTGTACAAAATGTTCCTTTAGATCTAAGTTTATCGAGTCAAGAAGTAATTTTCTAGAAATATATAGAACTTTAGACCAGAAATCAGCAGTCATCACTGTTTATGAATGAGGGCCCTATAATTATGCCAATTTGATTTTATTAGTTTTCTCATTTGTAAGTTTAAATCTTACTAATTTGGTGCAATCATTCTTCATCAATCATGTTTATTCATTGTTGTAGGTCAGAAATTTTGCTTAGCTTTGAAAAAAAACTGAAACAAGTGAAGCAGGGGAAAGAAAACAATGCTGCTGCCCAGTTGTAATTTGCATTGTAATCCTCGTTTAATCGTAGGTGGGTATGTTTAGTTATGAATTTTCTTCAAAAGTCCTCTTGATGGAGATAGCAAATTTGTCACATATAAAATTTCAATGCAGGATATCTGAAACCAATTATTTAATTCCTGTAGAAATAATAGAGTTTAAAAGGAAGACAGTGTTATAAGATAAACCTAGTTCCTTTTTTCTCCATTTTATATTTTCTATACAAAAATTATGTAGTATAGGTGCATGGGTAACTTTACTGGTCTTGGGAAATAATAAGAAATTCTTTACATTTCTTCTGAATCTTTTCTCTAGAACTTTAAAGGTTGTTCACATGAATATCGCTTAACATCTAGTCCGTTTCTCAATTATATGAACAGTTCTATTTTAGCCTCCTAGTTGTTGCATTTTTATTCCATATAAATAAAGTGAAATGTCTGTTATTTTCTGGTTCTGTGTAAAAGGAGCTTCAAAGTCACCACTGCATCCCACAACAAGCAAAAAACTATCTGCACTGAACACACAGTGCAGCTCTTAGCTTTAGAGAGATGGAAGGACACAGGGCATTGGCTGCTCCAAGGTGTGTGTGGTAAGTGTTTCTCTAGAAACGAGCTGATTGGCTCCTTGAAACAAGGATGGGACGGAGGAATAAGAGTTATTTTGGTGTGTGTGTGTGTGTGTGTGTGTGTGTGTGTGTGTGTGTGTGTGTGTAGGCATGGGTGCTGTTGCAAATGGATACAAGATGCTTGTGTCTCTTTGTTCATCTGGCTTCCATGATTGACTTGGGAACTGAAGCCAGGTCTGCAGTCTGTGGGTGCTAAGCCAACTTTCCAGGCTCTATTTTGTTATTTTAAGATAATAAAATTAGCCTTGTGACAGTATAGTATTATTTGAAGGCAGATATGTATCATTTGTAAATTCATATAATTCTGAGTTAACTACTAAAATGTTTAGAAAACTCTCTTGGGCTAAAGGAAATGAAAATACAACTTACTGAAATTTTTAGGATGAAACAAAAATAATGCTTAGTCTGAAATTTTAGTTCTGGATTCATACACTAAACTAAGAAAAAGATATAAAATCAGTAATATAAGATACTACCTAATAAAACTAGAAAACAAAATCAAATTAAATCCAAAATAGACAGAATGAAAGAATTTGGGTGGAAGTGTGTTACTAAAATAAGAAATTATCAGAATTAAAGCAAAAAGTTCATTTTTTGAAAGCAAAATAAATTGGTAATTCTATAGCCAGTCTAATAGAAATACAGTAGAAACAAAAGATCAATACAGATCTATGTAGAGCCAATGGACATCTTCAGATCAAGATAACAGCATGATCAATTCTAACCATCACAGCTACTATAACCTAGATGAAGTGAAATGCTTGCTTTAAAAAGAGTCTATGCAAATTCATGCTAGAAGAAATCAGAAATCTGAATGCTTATTTCACCTCCCAAATATCAAAAAGTAAAGACAAGAGGTACACAGCTAAAAAAGATTAAAGGATGAGGTCATACACAATGCAATATAAATAATAAAATAACAAAATTAAAATAAACTATGTCAGATTGAATGAAACTTTAAAGATATCCAGAGTAAGGAGATACAATGCTAGTATATGCTTATTATGAGGCTTTGAATTAAGATGATAGGAAAGCATATTGCAAAACATAAAAGTTTGTGTACTTGTCCAATTTCAAACAAAATATAACTTTTCAATGCTTATATTTATACAGCTGAATTTTAACAATGATTGGTTTTAAGGCTGCTTCTAAACTTATACTATATTGATAAACCATTAAATGTATGTCATCAAAATCTATAAATTAATGATTGCCATACAACAGCAATAACCCCAGAGCACAGTCTCCATTGGCTATGTCTGTAAACAAAGCACAAGTAGCTGGTTTTTCATGAAGGTTTTTAAGTAAAATATCAATTTTAAGGAATTATGTAATGGCTATCTTTCAACAAAAAGTGAAAATGGAAAGTGATTTCCTGAAGTATGGATAAACAGTCTATATATACCTGGGTTACTTCACCATATTCGTGCAAATGGACATTTTAAGTATATGTCAGAAAGGAAGCTGAATATCCACAACCTTATTTATTCAGTGAATTAAAGTGTAACACACAACTGTGCGAAAGTAGAAGATAGAAAAAAGTTTAAAAATGAATTGGATGCAAATTAAGTAGAAGTTATTTTTTATCTTGAATAAGTCTTTTAAAAGTTAATAAAATCAGTCACCAGCTAGTGAGACTAGATTAGAAAAGAAGCAACAAGAACATACTTTAGCCATAAACCATCCAGCATAGAGAACCTAGAAATATTTAAAGAAGATGTTTAGAAGATCTTACATTATAAAATTATATTTCACAATTTAGAATTAGTCCTTATCAACGAAAATCACTTCACAGGAGCTGAGGGCATGGTTCAGCTGATAAAGGTTCTTGGATACTTGAAAGGCTACTAGTGTAAATTCAATTCCCCAGCCACCTATACAAAGCCATATGGGTGTTTGTTTGCAGTAGCAAGAAACCCTGGTACATGTGTAATCACACAGACATACACACATGCACGTGTATGTGCACAAATAAAAAATAAAAATTAAAAGAAAAAACCACTTTACCAAGACTACATTTTTTTCTTGTAAAATTAATCACTTATTACAGAAATGAGAACAATAGCCCAAATCTTAATTTTTTTAGTAGAATTGTGAAAAAATTGAAAGCATAACCTTGCAGTGTTTTCTACATAAGTTTAGCAGTTTAGGAAGGGTGGGAAGGAAGTCTTGGATGAAGTGAACTATGGACCAGATTCTTTTGCACTTTTTAAATCGCAAAGTTTTATGGGCATCCCTCCTAGTAGAGGCAACTATATCATTTTTATTTTATTAGATATGTTTTTTCTTCTTTTTCTGTCTGGGAAGTATGGATCTTACAGAACACTTAAGACAAAAGCTGCTCTCCTGCAAGCTTGCCTTCACTGTTTCCCTCTGACTTCAGCCTCAAGCAGAATCAGAGGCTGCTGGCTATCAAAGGGAAGGCATGTAGAATTATTAGTAAGACTAAGGAAAATGAGTTTGACGTGGTACCCCACCAAACTGATGGCTGTGTGGCTTCATGCAAGATCCCAGATTGCATGGGCCCGCATAAATACATCTCTCCAGTTTATTTCATGCTCCTAGACTGAGGCAGGAATTCTCGTTTGAGGTACATATTTGTTGACATTGCTTAGTTCCTTTCCAATTTCCTACTTACTATTTTGAGTGAAAAATATACTGTGGGTACTTTGGCAGTTCATTTTTTCTCTATTCGAGCTTTTTTCTTTTTTTCCTGTGAGTCTTGGATGAGGAAGTGTACATGGCCAAACACAGGAATGTGTGTCCCCTTTTTGTAAGCTATTGAGAACATCCACATTTGTTTCATTTCCAGAGGAATCAGCTGCGAGAACTGAGTATAGATGGAAGTCTACGAAGAGCAAAGAATGAGGAAAGGAGAAGCAGGTTGAGCAAGCGTGGGAGAGAACACGACTGCTACTCTCCTGCTTTCTGAGAGACCCATTCTCTTATCCGTGGGAAGAATGCATCACCTCTGGTTCCCTTTGGTCATCTGGTCATTTGTCAGAAGCTGGCTGGCCCAGGAAGCCTGTGCCTGCCCACCCCATTTCTGTGGCAAACAGCACACAGGTGTATCAATTTGGAAATGTATCTTCACCAGTCTTATGGCGGCTGGATATCCATTTATCTAGTAGATCTTACATCTCTGATAATGTAGAGGTTCCATAAATGACTTCTATTGATGGTTATTTTTGTTGAATTTATGCTTAGCAGTTTGTGGGAATGAGATTTGCCTCCATTGTGTGCTCCATTCATTTTAGGAAATGCTTTGACATTTTTTTTAGTAATAGTCTTCCTATTGAATTTTCATTTAATTTTATATTAAAGTTATAAAATTATAAAAAATAAAATTTCTATAAGTCATGAGAAATCTGTTCCTCCTGTGCAATGGTTTTCTCTAGTTTATAACTCCTATCACCGTGTCGTGTTGCAACTATAAGAGCTGATTTGTCACACTGAAGTTGTTGGATGTCAGGTAGAAATTCCCACAAGGAAAGCAGGCATCCATCTTTTGCTCCTGGGTTTAATACTTTCTTTTCTCTTCCTCCCTCCGTCCCTCTCTCTCCTCTCCCCATGTCTTCTTTTCTTCTCATTCCATTGCCTGTGTACAATGTGATATTCTAAAATACCTGTCCTTTTCAAAGCTAGGACCGTATCTTTCTAATCCTGGTGTCTGTTTAGATAATACTATTTATTTTCTTTACATTTGGAATGGGCTTCCACGCTTTTGAAATATATATATATGTATATATATATGGATGTAGATACCTTTAACTGTTCAAAACATCAATTATTTAAAATAGTTAATAATATAGCAAGTTAATAGTATACCAAGATGAATTACTGCATTTTTAAAATAAATTATATATTGTAATACTTTAGTTTAATGTTCTTTATGACTATTTTTGAGGTAGGGCCTCACTCTAGCCAAGGCTGATCTGGAATTCACTATGTAATCTCAGGATGGCCTTGAATTTATGGCAGTCCTCCTACCTCTGCCTCTCAGCTGCTGGGATTAAAGGTGTGCAATATCACACCCAGCATGACAAATCTATTTTAAAAATATTTTATTTATTCATTTTTCAAGGAGAGAGAGAGAGAGAGAGAGAGAGAGAGAGAGAGAGAGAGAGAGAGAGAGAGAGAGAACACCAGGGCCACCACCTGGTGGGTCTGGCTTATGTGGATACTGGGGAATTGAACCAGGGGCCTTAGGCACTGGAGGCAAGTGCCTTAACCGCTGAGCCATCTCTCCAGCCCTGAAAAATATTTTTATTTAAATAAGTTTTGTTAGATACTCATTTTTTTCTTTTCCTTTCACATGCCTTTTTCTGGTTAAGTGATCCTATGGCTGATTATGTATCAACCTCAATAATTTTTAAAATTCTCATTTTTCTCTATTGGAGTAATTTATATGTAATGGGAATTTTTGAGGATTTTAAATAACTGGAACAATGTTATCTTAGAGTTTCAAGTAGAGGAATATTTAGGAGGAAAGGGATTATGGTATATATGAGTACACATTGACTGGCCTCCTGTGGGTGTTCATTGAGATCTCATGACGAGGTGAACGTTGTCTTGCTTGATGCCACAATAAAGGCAGCAACTGATATGGACAGATTCAAGAAATACTAGATTTAAACCAAAAAGATGTGGGCATTAGACATGAGAGAGAGGGGACTCTAGCAATGTTCTCCCTGGATATATATAAAGACCGATACCCTTTATATTTCCAAGTTGGTTTAATAAAAGAGTATATTGCTGAACATAGAAAGCATTTTAAATAAATTGGTGACTATACGCTGAACACTTACCACATGACAGACTCTGTGCTACTCAATGGATCATCTATGTAGCTAGAAGAACACTATGGGATACAAATTTTAAAGTTCATATTGTGAAAATTAAGACCATATCAAGGCTTAGCCTTAAGATTTAAGGCGTGTTAAGATTTTATGCTTTTATGTGTAAATATTTATTTGCCAGACATATTTATTAAAAGTCACTGATTAGTATGTGAACATAAGCCCTTTTAAAATGCTACGTTTCTTAATTTTGTTTTTTTTTTTTTGCTTTATCGAGGTAGTGTCTCGTTCTAGGCCAGGCTGACTTAGAGTGAATTCACTGGTGGTCTCAGAGTGGCCTAGAACTCTAGGCAATCATCCCACCTCTACCTCTTGAGTGCTGCCATTAAAGGCATGTGCCTCCACGCCTGGCTTATTCTCTAATGGAACAGCAGTGCAAGGTCTGATTCTAACCACTTATATATTAATGCACTCTAATATTGTTTTAATTTTTATATTTTTCTTCGTTTAAACCAACTACAGTTTGTCTCAGTGAGTGAAACAAATATCCCTTCATCAGGAAATCATGCAATACCACAGCTGCCTGAGATTCTTAAGTAGAATTCCAAAATAATATCAAGATTAAGGTAAATTTTCATGAAACAACCATCGGCAGTGCTATGCACATGTGAATCGAAGTATGGATAGTGCTGTGCAGATATAGTTACATAGATGAAAGCTCTAGTGTTAAATCATATTTATTGGCAAATCAGAAGACTATATCATCTCTGTTAAGCCTGGGCTCGTCATGAATCATGGGTATCCCCTGAATTTTCTATTTACGTGTTCTGTTCTGTAAGTAGTTTTCCTCATGTGAAAGAGATTACAAGCACCTAGGCCTCCCATGACATCGTCCTGATGACCTAAGACAACTTATAACACATGTGGATTGTAACTAGATTATTCTATTAGCCAGGATCACAGGTCATGCCTAAGGATAATTTCAGCTTTGCTTTGTGTTCATGTTTCACAGTGACAGAGCTTGAAGAGTGAGGCCAGTGACATACAAGTGATTAAAAAGGACATTTGGGGGTGGGGGCTTCTGCTCATAAAGCGGTGAAAGTTCTGTTTGTGCTGCAAATCGGAGCCAGAGCCCTGCAGCCGCCTGCGGGCCCGGAGCGGTGAGCAGCAGGTAGCGCCTGCATCCTCAGCACATCGGTACTCCATCTGCACTGAAGTCTGGCAGCAATTTTGAAGGGCTCTTGACATGTTGTTGGTGTCATTCTCTGGGAGGAATCGCCTGGGGTTGTGGCTGAAAGAAAGGGGAAATTGTCGCAGCCAAGCTACACAAAAGCCTAATGGAAAGAGGTGGATGTGGAAAAGGTCTCCAGCAAGGAACAGTTGCAGATGCTTTACTGACGGCAGGAAGGAGAGAGAATGGCTGGGGAAGACGGGAAGGAGGAAAAGAAGGAGGGGCCAGGAGGGAAAGAGGGAGACACACTGACGTCCACCCAAAGAACTGTTGGTTTTATGCTCTTTTAAGTTTGCACCAAAAACAAACAAATTTTCAAATCAACATAAGAAAAGTGTGAGGTTCTGTCTCTTTGACATTAACATAGGAAAGTGTGAGGTTCTGTCTCTTTTTGAAACATTTTGAACATTCAGCTGAGAAGCATTGAATGTACATATGAAAAACGTTCTGCTAAATTGTGGTCACAATAGACAAAAATTGTTTTAGAATTCTAGGTATTGCAGTTCTCATTCCGTGTTCTCCCCAACACCCAGGCAGTTTTATGGGCAAGCAGCCTTCTTAGCAGAAGGCGAGTCACATTTTTAGGGCACTGATAGTTGAGGTTTTTAAATCATCTCATTGTGATTGTTTATGAAGTCAATAGACAAATCAGTTGCATATTGTCATCATTAAACAATTACATTAATTTGTTGTTTTAATTTAAAGCATTAAACAATATGGATGAAGTGTTTGCTTGAAGATTATGGTGGCTGGCATTGAAAGTGAGAAAGAAAACTAAAAGTAATTTGCTTTTAATGAAGCCAGGCAACATTGAAATTGAGACTCTTCTGGCATGGTCCTAAGAGTGACCGACATTTCTGTGATCTTAATATTCTCTGTTTACCAATCAATATCTTTGAGTGGCTTTGTCTTTCATTATAAACACTAGCTACGGACTGCATAGCACAGACATTCTTTTGATTATAAAATATCTTGGAATGTCAAAGTTTTATGGCTCAACATTCATCAATATATATAATTCATAATATACCATTACAAGTGTATTCGATAGTGCTTTTCTAGGCAGGTGCTACCTAAGAATGCTGGGACCTATCATCCTTGGCTGCAGAGGTGATGGTGAATCCACAGAACATACCAGCTAGTGGAGCCCATTCTGAGTTTGCGTGAGTACACTTTAAAGCTTGCGCAGTAACAAAATCACACACAAATTCCTTCCTCATAGCAATGCCCCATAGACAGCTCATCATTGCATTTGTTTATAATGCTTTATTTTTATCATATAATATGAAGATTGCCCTGTTTGCCTTTGACATGTCAAACTTAAAATATAGCATAAGACAATATGATTGTCATTTGCCTGTATGGAAAAAATTACCAATTTTCCCGATTAAAATTTTTAGGATAATTAAGATTAATAACTCTAAAACACGTTAAAATTACACTAACTATTATCACTAATAACACAAAAGGAAGGAAGACAGTTGCAAAAATGAATATAAATCTTTTATGAATATAAAACTTTTCAGGAGTTGTGTGTTCAAACATAGGATGGCTCTAGACAAGGAATCCACTCAATTTGTTCTATCAGATGTCCAGCCCTTTTCTTTCTTTAATGACTTTCAGTGTCTAAGTCAGTTAAGAAGAACTTAGGAAATAAAATAAAATAAAACAATGGAACATTTAGCCAGGCCTGCTGGCACACATCAATAATCCCAGGCCAAGGAGGCTGAGCTGGGGGCGTGATCATCGTTAGGCTGGCATGAGCTGCATAGACCTGTCTCAACACATTTCTACTCAATTAAAAAGATCCTGAACTGTGTTTACAGGAATATATTCAAAAAACCAAAAACCAAATATGAGAAATAAGGATGCTGAAATAATTAGACACAGGAAAATTCAAGATATACTGTTTTATAGCAAATGCAAAACCGATTTGCTTAAATCTAGGAATAAAATCAGAATTCAGTATTTAAAGCAGTTTGCAATGAAACGATATATACTAGTTTTCAGTAGAGGCAATTGCTTTCAGTATGTAGCAATTTTTACTATGCAGTAAGTACATATGTGTGCCTTGTAGGGTCATCTCAAAAATATATAATGGCAAGATTGCTCAGTTGTCCAAAGCACTTCCTTGTAAAGCCTGTTGGCCCAGGTTTGATTCCCTATTATCCAAGTAAAGGCAGATGCACAGAGTAGTGCATTGTCTGGAAGTTTGTTTATTGTAGCAAGAGATCCTGGCATGCCCATGCACTCTCCCTCCCTATCTCTCTCAAATAAAAATATTTAAAAATATTTTATGACTAAATTTTGTATTTTAATTTTTGTAAGAAATTTGATTGAATAGTGCAAATTAGCTTGAAACATTGCATTTAAAAATGCTATACTGTAGACGAGAGTAGAGTTTCCATGGAAAGTTAAAGCAACCAATATGTTCCTAAAACATCTGGATATTATATGCTTGTAAAGATGGGAGGATGTAGGTAAGGTGATGTGAATAGAATTTAAAATTTGAGAGGTATTTCTCATGCTTATGTGAATATGAAATAAAACTTCAATAGAACAAGCTAAAATATCTAAAAATATATTTAACTTTTGAGATCAAAAAACCATAAATATGAGATATATTCCATTTTGAGACTAACTATTGATGTGAGACAGCTATCTTGAGATTGTTATCCATTGTCTCAATACACTGTTTATGCTCCTGATATGCTAGCTAGTTTTGAATATAGAAGGCTTTATAAAAAAATTTTTGCTATTTTGGGTAAAATGGAGTTCAATATTTTAAAATACAGGACTCGATAATGCAGCCAACACCACCAAGAAAAAAAATCAAAGAGCTCAACCCAGAGTAGCTTTAACACTAAAGCTGGAGGCAAGGAAACTTTTCTGTAAGGTGAGCAAGTCAGGTGAAACCACCCTGAGTCCAGAAGGGAAATGACAATTTTTTAACATATTGGTGGTGATGCTGACAAATATGTCTTCAGAAAATGTGTAGAGAATTTTGTTATCTGGAAAGAAATCAAGTTAGATCATTTTAAAATGAAGATTTGAAATATATCTTATTCATAAAGGATTTGGATCAATCATAAATCACATTTATACTAGGACCTGATGTGAAGTTGATGTGGGTGATCGGGGTATCAAATCCCATTACTTACAGATCAGTAGACTGCATCGTAATCTGTACACTAAAACCTTTCTTACTTTTGGAGGCATAATCTAAAACTCAGGAATTCTTTTCTAAGATCTTTACCAAAGTCTCCAGATTTCATGGTGCATAGTTATATCTCAAGCAATTTCTGCAATGTTAGCGCACAGCAAATACTTCTCAGATGTGTGTGAAAGAAGTGGATGGTCACTTAGATCAATGAATGCGTGAATGCAGGTCTCGGCGCCTATTCTGAAGCTCCATTCTGGTGAACGGGTCTTTAAAATGGACTTACAGAACATAATGCTGTGTGATACACAGTATAAGAAGATATGTTTGCTGCCACCAAAGAGACTAAAATTCACTAAGAGAGGACCGGAAAGAGCCCTAAAAAGCCAGGTGTATGTGACTGTCAGAGTCCATGAACGAGGTGCCCAGGTGAAGCAGGTGACCAAGGATGGATCACTTTGATGAGGCTACTTGGCTGTTGTATTATCAGGGCAAAAGTCCTTCAGGCCAGCAAAACACTCAAGTTTCAGGAAATGAAGATACCTTTGGAGAAGCTCAGAGAGAAATCTACAACCCAGGTTCCATGAACGGCTTGGTTATGCTTTCTCTTCAGTCACCATCCCAAACCTGCTCCTTTCATTCCTATAGTGGAGCTAGCTCATGGTCCTTTTATGAATCCCCAAAGTGTGAGTCTCAACGTTTTAATTCTACTCTTGCACGGGTAAGGATAAGTTTCCCAGTAAGTACATGTTGCACTATTTTTATTGTTAATCACAAATGTACCTATAAACCTTGTGAGATTTTTGTATATTGAAAATAACATTTCCATGTCAAAATATAAAACATGGCTCCTCAAACATTAGTGATTAAGCATGTGTAACTAATTCGATATCATGCACACAGTGAGTATTTATTCGAGTGTCTGTTGTCTTATGTTATGTTCCCTTTTAACTGCCTGAAATTAAATGCATTTATGAAGCCTTTGCATTAAGCAGCAAGATACACTGCACATTCAAGTTTTTAACTTCAGTTATCCAGGTTTGAAATTGTGTGACTTATAATACTGATATAGAGCCATGCTTGCTTTCTCTATTTGTATGTTATAGGTAATTTTTAAGTGAAAAAGTTAAAATAATTTCTTTTTTTAATATATATTGATTGTCCATAATGAGTTACATTTTTAGTGGGCAAACAATGAGTTGTTATCTCCAATTCCCCAATGCCCCCCTTCCCCATCCTCAATCAGCTGGATATCCTCCTCCATGGGTTGTCTGGATCAGTCCTTGATTTCTGAAGTAACAAGTCTGCCTGTGAAATTTCACAAATGTGTTGTTTCTGCTAATATTGTGTCAATAGCTGACTAATACTGTAACCCATTGCAATTATAAATGGAGCTTTAAATGGATGTTTTATTATTTCAAATGAGAAAACTTTAAGCATACATTTCTCTTGTTTATCTAGTCACAGAAATAGGTGTGTGGTGAAAGATTGATGATATAGAGATGACTTTTTTCCTGAAACTTTATACATGGAATGTTCACTTGTTTTACTTTTGAAAAGGAAGGTTTCAACACTAAGTTTTGTTCAGGAGTTGAGGGTTTGCAATTTCCAAGTACTTACCAACACCAAAAAATATGAGCGATGGAAAGCAAGTGTGCGCATGTCAACAAGTTGCCTAACAACCAAGACCAATAAACAAAACCATAAGGCTGGGAAGAGCCTCCCCCTCCTCCAATTTATAGATGAATAGAATCAATGCTTCAGAAAATTTCCCTGGAGGGTACAGGGTGGAATTTCAAAACTGTAAAAGGAGCAATGAAAACGAGAAGAGCAGATGGAAGCTATTAAATCAGAATAGCATTGCCTCTCACAAAGACGCAAATCAAATGTCATGAACTGCTATTATTGACAACACAGGCAGGCAGCAGTTATCTTTGGACTTTAAAAATATAGTATATGCAATATTACACTATAAATAGTTATAAATTCTGCTCCAGCAATTGTCGTGCACCTGGGAGGTACACAATAGATTTTTTTGATGAAATTTATCCTAATTTTAATAGAGTCATGTGTCTACACATGTTGAAGAAGGGAGAAAGATTAACAAAAGTTAGTATACATGGTATATTGTAAAAATGCAAAAGTACTCAAATGGGAAAACATTTAAAACATTAAAAATATGTATTTGAATTCATTGCCATGACCTACGGGTTTAGATAAAAAAGAGTATTTGACACTTTGATATATTTTAATATTCTTAATACAATCTCCAGTGATCTAAATTCTTTATCAGAAGTGATCAAAAGCTCTTGACACATGCTTCCCACCTGGATTCTCTCCTTGACCTCTAGATCTTGGATGGAGTCTTTTAGCGCCTTCTGAAGCCATGAAGCTATTGAGGGATTTGCAAATGAGTTTCTTCAAATGGGGCTCTGGGGTCTGAGGTCACATTTCTGTACCTGCTTCGTCTCTTTCTGTGATCATGTGGCCTCTTGATCTCCCCCTGGCCCAGCTGTTGGTGCACATGTGAGCACAGATGAAGGTCAGTAGACTCCTGGCCTGACGTCCTCCCTTGCTGGACTTCTTCCAGTGCATGCTGCTCAGTGGACGGCTACATATCTCCTGTTCTCCTCAACATCTCACTTGCAGCCATATTTCATCATAGATATTTTCTACAAAATCCTATTTTGCCAATTTTCTACCATCCTTATACTTTACCTTTTATTATTTTAGGCATCCTATGCCATCAAGCCGTTACTATTGATTTGATGCCACACAACTGTATAACCGGATTTCTTGATGAAGAAAAGGGAAGGAAAGAGAAATGTGATGAAGAGAATCCCAACTGCGATTAAAAGGTAACAAAAAGTTCTTCCATTACCGCATTGGAATTAATTAATAAGTTAAAGATTCAAGATATAGGTGTTCATTATCTTTGGCTTCTTACGGTTTCAAAGAATTTATGAAGAATCTGAAGAAACTTTGTAGAGTACCCTTTTTTCCTTGACCTACCAATAATATAATTTAGGAGAAACTGCTGCTCTTAATTATCTCTCAGGTATATTTTTACACTTGTATATGAGAAACAGATTGCTTTACAACTTACATGCAACCTCACGTGTATTTCAGACTTGGCAGAATTGTTTGAAATCTTTAAAACTAGCAATAATTCCTTGGTACTAGAGATGTTATAAGTATTCAGGTCTACATTTGAGACGTTAGTTTGTTTAAAATATGAGAAATCAGCCACAGATTATGCAGATATGAATCTTATTATCTCATTCTTTTTCTTATCTTCATTTTTATTTCATTTTGAGTTATTTTGGGTGTTTCTGTGGCATGAATGTGTATGATGTATGCGTGTGTGTGCACATCCGTATACCTCGTGCACACACTTACAGTGAGGCAGCAAGTCAGAGTGCATCCACAACCAGAAAGCAGAGAGCAATGGTCTCCTGTGTTCCTTTATATTCAGTTCAGGGGCCCACCCAGTGGCATGGTGCTGTCCACATTCTAGGTAGGTCTTCACTCTTCACTTAAATCTACCTGAAAAGACCCTTGCAGGTGTGCCACGGGTGTCTCCCAGGTGACTCCAACCAAAATTGCAATGAAGTTGAGCCATCACAAGTCCATCCTTTATCAACAATAGACTCTAAACCAAAGCCATCAGAAGAAATAAAGACAGACCGGTCTCTTCATATGGATCAAAGGAAACATTCAATGAGAGGATGTTATAATCCTAAGCATATGTGCCATTTAGGCACCCTGAATTTCATAAAGCAAAATCTTGTAGACATCAATCCCAGAAGAGTAATAGTGGGCATCTCCAATATTCCACTACCACCAATAGACAGAGCATCTAAACAACAATATACAGAGAAAGAATGGAGCTAAATGAACTTAACAGACACCCATTTAAAGGATATTTCATTCAAACTAAACAAAATACATATTCTCAGGAATTCATAAAACTTTCTCTTAAATGTAACACATATTAGGACTCAAAGTGAGTCTCCACAAATTCAGGAAAACTGAAATAGCTCCTTTTATCTGAACACAATGCAAATAAAGCTAGAAATTAATGAGAGAAACATAAAGGAAATACACAAGCTCCTGGAGACTACAGATGCTCTAATACACAATGAACAGGTCTTTGAAGAAATAAAGGAGATCAAGATGTTTCTAGAATTGAATAAATATGAAAACACAACATACCAAAACCTATGGGACACAATACAGGCAGCTCTAAACGGGAGTTTATAGCTCTCAGTGTCTACAATGCAAATGTTGTGAGATCTTGAATAAATAACTTAATAATTCTTATTAAGGCATTGAAAAAATAAGAAAAATCCCAATTAAAATATTCCAGATGGAACAAAATAATAAGATCAGGGCAGAAACTAATGAATTAGAAATGAAGAAAACAATTTAAAAATTTATTTTTAAAAGTTTATTCTGCAAAAAATGTTTTTAAAAAATTCACAACTAGTCAAATTAACCAAAAGAAAGAAAAGTCAATAATATAAGAGATGAAAAGGGAGCTATTACAACAGACTTGAATGAAATTGAGAGGATCAGAAAACATGCTTCAAAAAAATCTATATTCCACTAAACTGGGAAATTTGGAAGAAATGGATGAATTACTTGATATACATGAGTTACCAAATCCCTAAAGACAAACAATTTAAATAGAGACATAACAAGTAACAAGATTCAAACAGTAATTAAAAATCTCCGAACCAAAAAGAAACCAGGTCCATACAAATTCACTGCTGAACTCTAACAGACTTTTATAGAAAATTTCAAATTAATGTTTTTCATAAAGTTGAAAAGGAAGGAAGGCTTCCTGACTCCTATGAAGCCATCATTACACTAATACCAAAACTAGACAAAGACATAACAAAAAATAAAATTATAGACCAATATTCCCGATGAATTTAGATACTCAAATTTTCAATAAAATTCTGGCAAATTAAATGTAAGAACACATTAATAATGTCACCTACCTTGATCAAGTAGATTTTATTACAGGCATGCAGGGATGGTTCAAGATAAGGAAATGAATAAAATTAACACATCATATAAATACACTTATGGACAGAAATTACATAGTCCTCTCAGGAGAGACCTTAAGTAAAGTATCCCTTCCTGATACAAACATTAGAAAAAACTATGGATGAAGGAATCATATCTCAATATATTAGAGGCTGTATACTACAAACCTGAAGCCAATACTAAATGGGAAAAAAAAAACTTGATGCATTGCCATGAAATCTTGACCAAGACAAGGTACTCAGACCCACTGCTATTGACATAGTACTTGAAGTCATAGCTAGAGCTATAAGAGAAATACAAGGGGAGCAAATAGAAAAGGAAGGATTCTATTTGCAATGATTGATTCTGAATTTAAGAGATCCTAACGATCCACCAAGAAACTCCAAGAGTTGACCAACTCTTTCAGCAAAGTGGCAAGATTAAAAATTAACAAACAAAAATCAGGATCCTTCTAATATACCAATGACAGGCATAATGAGAAGGAAATCTGTGAAACATTCCCATTTACTCTCAAGACTCTGCTAAAGAGAAACTCTATGCTTGTTGCTTCGCTATTCACAATAACTAGGAGATCAAATCAGCACCGATCCCCTCAACTGATTAATGCATAATGATGGTGTGCTAAAATACAAAATGAAGTTCTATTAAGGGGCAGATTCAAAAGAAAGTTTTAACTTCACAGGAAAGTGAATGGATCTAGAAAACATTCAGAGTAAGGTAGGCCAGGTTCAGAATCCCAGCTTGAAGTTCTTTTGGAAACACCAGTGATCATGGTCAAGATCCCGTAATGAGGCTTGGAGAGGGAAGCAGGGAGGGGTTAGAGAAGAGTTCATAGATAGAAAACTCCCTGGCAGAATACAGGGGAGATGGGGAAGGGAGGATGGGGAGGGGAAGAGTTGCACAAAGCTAAAGGCGGTATGAATACGTTCTTGAAAAAAAATAACTCATTAGCTAAATAAAAGATACAGTATTTTAAAAAGAAGAGACAGAGAGAATGAGAGAGGAGAAGAGATGGATGAGCGTTTGGGCAGAAGTATCCTGCTTGGGTCATGAAATCTTTACCCAGAAGCACTAGGTTGCCTGTAACTCCCTGGGCAGTTAATTGGGTTATTCCCTTCCCCCACCATGAGCTGTTGACCATGAGGCCCCAAAACAATGCACACCATTGCAAAAGCACTTGGTTATCCACCAGAACTATGTGGTAAGA
The DNA here is from genome assembly GCA_004024765.1 of Zapus hudsonius. Taxonomy (NCBI): domain Eukaryota; kingdom Metazoa; phylum Chordata; class Mammalia; order Rodentia; family Dipodidae; genus Zapus; species Zapus hudsonius. Next base: position 29,077 of record PVHP010000104.1, on the reverse strand, counting down.
TCTTCTTGCTGAAGACACCATGATATGTATCTAAGATTAATATTTAAATATGGCTAATTTTTTTACTGATATATTGCTCTTCAGTTTAAAGTTGTGAAATATTCCTGCCTTTGTTGATTTGGTGAATTAGCTACGTTTGTTCTCCCAATGCTGCTGTATTTCCCTGCATACCGTGTATGGCAGAGCTTCATAAGGAGTGAAATACCGGATCCTAGGACACAGAAACAGGCCAAGTAAAGACACACTGTCAATGGCCGTTTCCAGCCCCACTGGAGGCTTTGATGTCGCCTAGTCTTTCCATGTTCCTTTAAGCTATCAGCACTGGCTGATGTGTCTTTCCTACTGATTGTTGTAAACAGCACCACATTCTGGCTTCAGTTACCTGAATCTGGGGATTCAATGTGTTTGTATATACTTACTGATTCTTTATGTCGTCATTTCCACAAAATGCCTACTTTCACCTTGCCCATTGCTTCATGGAAGATTCAGAAGGATTCCTCACAGTTCTCCATATATTCTGAACATTATTATGTGACACGAAATCTGTTTTTCCTTTTCATTTTCTCTGTGGAGATATTTTCATGAGCATGGGTTCTAGAACTTAATGTGCCCATCTTTTTCTTTAAGAGCTGCCTCTTGTGAACACACAGAACTTCTTTACCTAGAGTTCTCGGTACAACGTCCCTTTCTTCGATATTGTATTGGCTCCTTCTCCTTTACATCTCACTGATGAATAACATCTTAGTGATCTCTATGGAATATGTGGATCATCATTGTATTTCTGTGTAGGTGTGTGGTGTGTAGGCATGTTTGCATGTGTGTATATGGGTACATATGAACATGTTCACATTTGTGTGTGTAGAAGCCAGAGGTCAATATTGAGCCTCTTTCTGGACCATTCTCCACCTTCTTGTGAGACAGGGTCTCTCAATGGGCCCAGAGCCCACCAATTCAGCCAGACTAGCTAGCCAAAATGCCCTGGGGAATCTGCCTGTCTCTGCCTCTCCTGTGGTGGGGATTGATGTGCCACTATGTCTTGTCACTCTATGTAAGTGTGAGGGAGCCAAACCCAGGTGCTCATGCTTGAACTGTGAGCGTTTTAGCAAGTATACCCATCCCCATGCCCAGGGAAAATCTTCATTCATATGTTGCCCAACTAATCATGTTTATGGTGTGTGTGTGTGTGTGTGTGTGTGTGTGTGTGTGTGTGTGAAATTTTTAAAAACGTTAAAGTGAAATAAAATAGAATGAAATAGCACACAGAACAGAATGCCCAACCTTAAGAGTGTTAAGGTTATAAAGAGAATAAAGGTTTACCTTTAGCGTTTGTATAGTACTTTGCAATTAAACTACTATTCACAAAGATCTACAATGTGAACTTTCTAAATGTGAATAACTCAATGGCACCTCACTGTTTAAAACTACCAATGGTATTTCTTATTCTATCCACAGCAGTATTTAAACTCCACACCTGGGCCAACACCATACTCAATAATGTAGTCCTCATTTCTCTGAAATAGTCTCCTAGAACCCCTGGTCTGCCTTGTTTTAGCTATTTTCCATATGCCAAGCTATCTTGGAATCCTAATATTTTCTTCCGTTATAAGGAAGGTTCTAGTTTAATGAGGGAGCCACTGAAGAAACGAATGTTAATTGAGTACATGGACATAGAATTTGTAAAGATGGTCTGAAAATTATGATGAGGAACGCAGATTTTGTCACAACTTGCATGAAGAAGTTTGTGAGTTGATCTCCTCGTTGGCATACAGTGAGCTTCCAGGCAGGTGAGGACCATTTGTAGAATGAGTGAGTGAATCAGTACACAATAATCAAAACAGCTCTTCGATTTGGGCCATTCAGCTCCAAGACTGTTTACAAGTCATCTCGTCATCTAGATAGGCTCTTTTTTACTTGTTTGGTTGGTTGGTTAATTCTGATTTTATGAGCTAATGTCTTCCTGGTCAAGAATTTACTCTGGAGCCATGAACTCTTGATTCTCCTGCTTCAGAGTCCAGAGTGCTAGAATTACAAGTGTGACTAGCTGACAATTTTTCTTTTCAGGTCTGTCTATGTTAGAGCAATCTCAAAAACAGTTGCTATGTTTAACTCTAATGAAGGTGTATCTCTGTTAGATCAGATTTTTTAGTAAATTCACCAATCAAAAATCTACATTTCTATGACCAAAGCTGATCTTGCTTTTTAAATGTTTGGGTTATAGGCATTAGCATTCTAAGTGTTCAGTGGGCTTCAGTAGGAAAATAAAATATAGTTAAAGCTACTTTTTACTTAGTCACAGGCAGCCAAAATCTTTAATTAAAGTAAAATATCAATGTGGAAATACAATTTCAGTTCATGATTTCATTACTATTTCCTTTTATTGGGGAAACTAGCTGGGAAGAATGCTTTCACTAATTCTTTAGCTGAATCAAATACAAGGAATTTTTAACTAATAAAATGCATTCTTATTCTATATTCCTTTAAAGTCACATATGTATTTTATTATATACACTTAGAATTATATATGTATATTCCTCCTTCGTGTCATTTCTTTCATATGTGGAACTGTAATCCCTTTTTAATCATCATTTCTCACAGAAATTAACTCGAATCCAACCTCATTCGGGCATCTGTGTGGAGCTTGCTGCTAGAATCAATGAGATGCAGGTCCTTTCAGACCCTTCGCTGCACTTAGCAGCAGCTGGGCTCAAGTGGCAGCCCCTTCGGTGGGCTGCAGCCTCGGGGCGGGAGGTCCAGTCTGCACCCCTTCTTACTCCAGTGCTGTTTCTGGGTGCAGTCGCTTCCCTCGGCACCCTTTGCCTCTTGCTTGCTTCCCTTCTTTGGGGTTCATTGGATCTCGGCTCTCCAGGAAGGCGTCCTGAGCCAAGGTCATGGCCACCTTCCAGCCAAGGTCTCTGTGGGGCTGCTGAGATACCACAGAGGTCGGGGTCCTGTTTCTTCCCATTCCTCACTGTTGGCAGCCTAGCCTGCGGCTCCTTCTCTGTCTTCTTCTCTGAGGAAGCGGAATAGTTCAGAGCACACAGACACTAGAGTTGGACGAAGTCCCTGCTGCCTCCTTGACCCACTTAGATTTGTTTTTCTCAAGATAGTATGTGAACATTTACATTTTGATCAAACATAAGCACATTTTGATACAAAATAAATGGTGAATAAATGCTAGATTATGCTCCCCTGAGGACCAGCCTCACTCTCCCATGCGTTCTTTGTCAGCTGGAGTCTGGCTTTTTCAGTGTCTAACTAGCAATCCACTTTTTTCTTCCCCTACCCCCTCTCTCCCTTGATTCCCTATCCTCTGGGATTCGCTGAGGGGTAAATACATCACTTGGGCTCATCTAAAGGAAATAAAAGCTGCCTCTCATTAAATTAATTCTCCTCTTTCCTCATTCTGACTACGTCTGTCTGGATTTGTGAGGTTTCCTTAACTTCTCCTTAGCCTTGACACCTCTTGTCCCAAAGATTCCCAGAGATGACTGAAGACCACTGCAAGAATTGTCACGGTGCAGTTCAGAGGGAGCTCCACCCACCTCTCAGTTCCTCAGGCCAGAGGCAGAGCTGTGTTGTCTTTGGATTTTTTTCCATGTTTTTGTCAATAATTAGAAACATTGTATGAGCAAGTCTTATGAAGGTCCCCCCATTTCCCACTTCCCTGTCCCCAACCTGCTGGGGGCCCTCCTCATTGGGTATGCTGGACCAGTCCATGGACAGGGGGTTATGGATTATATGCGAAGAAGCTAGTTTTTTTTTTTCTTTTTCCTTATGTGTTGTTGCTGAGGGGGTGATTTTGATTTTGAGCTGCAGTGCTGGGTCCTGTGCTCTGCAGCAGTGTGGCTGTGAGGATGGTACATTGGACATCCTTTAGGGATGGATTGTCCATGACTCACCTCCCTCACAGTGTTGCTGGAAAGATCTCTTTGCAGACTTGCCTTCTCCAAATTAAAGGACAGAGGCTATGCCACAAACACACCAGCAGGTATTGCCACTCTCTTTCAACACAGCAGGAGACAGCCTCCACATGCCATGTTGTATGAGAATAAGACATCCTGGCGCAGATGACTGTCAGAGCCCTCACCCAGTCCATCACCTATCCATGCTTTCAACAACCACTTATCCAACAGCTCCTGATGGGAGGAGCTAGACCTTACGTAGAACACACAAAATCTCCAATGGACTGATGAAGAGAATTAGAGGCCAAAGGCAAAAATGAGAAGAGCCAGGGGTATGTAGACGTGTGTTATGATACAGCTACCGTGACCTGCTGCCTTACAGCTTGTTTTGAAAATGCAGGCTTTTGTGGTCAGCTAATTATTTCATCTTTTAACTTGCAGAGGAATGAATAATTGTTCACAATTTTCAAAATTTACCCACATATTTGTTACTAGGCTGCTTTTGGAATCTGTGAGGCTAGCATGCAGGCCCTAGTTTTGCTCTTAGCAGTGAAAATAAAGATTAAAAATTGTGACTTGAAGGTCCTCTCGGGTCAGAGGTTGGCGATGTTACCATCTCTGAGCATAATGATTTGTGGGCAAGATTTTTCACAGACACCTTCATTTGTGTGTTCCATATTCATGATGCTCCATCTTTGTATCAGGCGGAGATCAGACCTCCCTTCTCTAATGAGAAGGCTTGAGTGTGGTGGTACAGAGCATACCTTTGCCCGTGAAGGTCAAGAGCACCTGACGATGCTGTGTCTCTCTAGTTTCGCTCTGACATGTGCCTGGCTTCAGAGAGCTCAGGCACCCTTCTGGTCATTTTCAGGAAATGAATAATGCCATAGCTCTGATAAGCAACTTGGAGGTGAGTATACTCTGAATACACAGACTTGACAAATCAATTATGATTTCCTAATGTTTCTAGTAACTTATTTGGATTAGGAAAACTGAGGCAAAACTGAAAAGTGAAACCTGGAAGATGAACTTTCTCAAATTTCTATCCTTTAACTATTAAGTTTCACTGTGCTCTAGGGAACTTAGTGGGGGGTCCTAGGGACAGGGTGCCGAGAAGGACACCTATGCTGCCCATTTCTCAGAAGCGGCAATAACACCTTGGAGAAGTTTTCTGTCTTTTCTGAGCTGAGGCCTCTTGTGAGTGGGAGAGCCACAATCCTCACAGGAACAATACAATTCCTAAATTAATGTCCTCCACTCACCTCCCTCACTGCGGACTTGCCTTCTACAAATGAAAGGACAGAGAAGATACCACAAACACACCAACAAGTGTGGTAACTCCCTTTAAACACATCATGAGACATTCTACCCATGCCATGTCTGTTGGACAAAAATTTATTTACTAAATTAAGTTCACCATTGAGACATCATGCTGCCTCCCATGAGGAAGAGCCTGACCCCAGTCCTTTGTTGGGGAAAGGAATGAGAAATCCTGTCTGTAGATGCGAGACCATGGAGATGGGTCTTGGGCACGTCCTTACACATATGAATAAATGATGTGAAAGCTAATACTATCTCTAGGAGAAAATGACAGCGATCATTATGCGTGCTTAGGGTTAGAGCTTGGTTATCTGGGAAAACAAGAATCTGAGGATAGTTTAATATAATGAGAAAAAAGACTGGAACATTGCCCATCCATCCTTCATCTGCATGGACTGTGTTCTCAGATTTCCTCTATAGATTAAAATTGTCAAAAATGAAAAGCGTAAACTGAAATGGGGGATTCCCTTGAAATAAAAGCAAAGGTTTCATTTTTCTTCCCTAAATATCTTCTATTTCCAAATTCCTTGCTTTTTCTAAGTCTGGGATTCCAACACCATTAATGATGGATCTGGTAACATTATGCATTGCACAGTTTTCCTTACTTCAGGCAAAAGTAACATGTTAAAAAAACTTGTAAAATTGGGGAAGTGAAGAATCAGCACCAAATTACCATGCTGCCCTTAAATGCCCTGCTGCTCCCCGACACTGAAGCAGGTGAATGCTGGGTGCAGATGCAAGTGCGGAGCCATTACTGTAGCCACAGCACTAGTGTGAAGATTCCATTATCGAGAGTGGCAGTGTCCCATCATGCTTGCAAACCTAGAACACGTTCTCCATTCACTCATGGCAGCAGGGTTTGCATTTCAGCAGCATGTGGTGCACTGAGGAGATGGGTCTTGGGCACATCCTTACACATATGAATAAATAATGTTAAAGCTAATAATATCTCTAGGAGAAAATGATGATTGTCTTTAATCACTAACCTTAAGCAGCAGCAAACGATATTATCAAACACCTTCATTTCTTATAAAACTATCTATCACACACAATATAGACCTGATGAAAAAGAAGGTGGAAGTAATCAGGACAGAATGCCAATTACCTCATTACTTGTCATAGCACATTGTAACTGGAAATTGCTTCTTTCAGGTTCTGTTTGCTCAGGCAATTACAATAAACTCTCTGCTTGACATGTTGTTTGCACAGATGTAGTGCATTAATAAACATGAGGGCTAATCTGAATTATTGAACCAGCCACAATAATTCCAACAAAGGATTTATAATAAGTCCAGGAAAGCTGAGGTATCACTGGAATTCCCTGTAAGCAACACTGACATACTTTATCACATGTAAAATCCTCAAATTTAATGTACAGCCCTGGAATGTGTCCCATAGGTATTTTATATCTAAGTTCTAACCAACTGCCATTAAGAAGGAGAATCAAGACTGCTGAGGTAAGTGGCCAGATCCCAGGCTTAGAGGAAATTACTCTACTGGCTGTGTAGCTTCCACACGTGCAGCCTTTTTACTCACTTTTTGCAAATATAATTCTATGTAAAAGAAAATACTGCTGTGGAATCAGTAGAGAGGAAATGTTCACAGTATCATGAAAATGCTCTATTATCTAAGGAACGGAATGAAGGAGGTGTGGACCAGTCCTCCATGGGGCACCATGCAATCCTGGAATGACATCCTGTCAGGGTCGACATGCTGAATAAGCTTACAGAGCAACGCTCATGGTCCAAGTTTTCTTCTTCTAAATTAGTTCATATAACTGAATTCTTTTGTCCTATAAATGTTTCTCATATAAAGTCATCGAATTAAAGTCAAAAATATATTCACTTGGTAAAACTATGTGCCTCGTCAATTACTACCTTACAGAGGCTGGATTTTAAAATACAATACCCTTGCTCTTTGCCATGTGAGTAAGGAACAAAATTAGAAATAATAATATTTTTAGAAGAATTGGGTGTGCTTGTGTGTAATGGCTGCTGGGGTGGGAGAGAGGATAGTTAGTGCTACCTACTGTGGTTGGGAACATTCCTGGCAAAGTCTCTGAAGAGGGACACTTGCTTCTGTAAAGGGGACAGGAATTTATTGGCAAATATCCATCATGATTTTGACATTCTCAGGCAAAGCCATACTGGCAGAATAGATTCCTAATTGTGTCAATTCATGCCTAAGCTAGGCATGACTCATAATTTATTTGTTTATTTCCTCTAATATTCTGTCTCCTTTTGTTATCATGTAATTAATTTCACCTAAACAGTCATATAGCAGTTTGGTTGTAAATCTAAATTATAGTAGCAGCAAGTAGCTGCTCATTTGCAATATTCTGAGTACAAATCAGGAGACAAGTTACCATCGTGGGTGACTTTCTAAATGAACAACTGTTTTTGCCAACTCTAAGAATTGCTCAAGTGAGTGATACACTAGAAAAAGTTACTGTTATTTTCAAGTTACACTGAGAAAGGGGGGGTATCCTTGAAATTTTTATTTCAAATAGAAATTATGAAGTGATTTTCCCTCAAATTGGATCTTAAGATTTTGATCAATAATGAAATAGAAAATTCAAGTTTGCAAATTAGATTTCTATTAATTAGACTCACACTTATATAAAAAGTGAAAACTGCCTCTTTTGGGGGCACATTTCCTCCCCAACTTCTGACATCCTACCTTGATACTGACTCTATGTAGAGTCATTCCATCCCACCTCCCCCCCCCCAAGCTTCATCAAATGCTGCTTTGCTAGGTCTGAATCTACCCTTTATAGAGTTCAAAAAGAAAATGTGAATCAAGATATCTCAAAAACTAATGGGATATATTAAAGCGATTCAATTATTTTAATCTCTTTCATATATCATGAAATTATGTAAAACAATTTCATTTAAGTTACTATCAGTGTTGGGACTTCAATTGTGAGTCATTACACCAGCAAATATTGAAGCACATGCGTGCTAGAGAGGTTCTATTGCGGTGCATGCAAGGGAGGACTGGAACTACACCAGAGAAAAAATTTCCATCATAATCAGCTCATTCTTTCCGTAATAACCTCTTTAGGAATCATGCCTCAAGATTCTAATGCCCTATGATTAGTTTCAGTCTGAAGTTAATGTTGTTCTTTGAGTCAGTGTTTGCTTTACGCAAGTTATAACACTCTCACATAGAGCAAGAATACTTTTAATTATAAAATAATTATAAAAATAAATTGAATCAAATAAATGAATAATAGGTTTAAAAGAAGATGAACTAGACCATTTACATACTACATAGAATACACCTTCTTTGAAGACAAAATACATAGGAAAGTTAAATGTAAGGAAAGCCAGATTCCATGCAGCAAAAATTACTTTTCAGTTAATTTTAACCACACAATTCCCTGCTTCACGATGAGTTTTCTCTACATTACATTGATTTATTATAAGGCATGGATACAAAGTTGCCTATTCCTATATAGATTGTTGAGAGAGGTTGGGGGGGGGTCTCTTGATATTTTTAATGATATTTATTTTAGTAAGACTGAAAAGAAAATTACAGTCTTTATGGCTTTGCAATGTTATATCACCAAAGCAAAATATGCTATAGTTGAATCAAAACCCCACTTTCAATAAGATTACAATTGATGAGAATGGTCGAGAGTTTTGGAGCAATCAGTCACACATCTTCATATCAGCTATCAATCCAGATGTATAAAACAGAATGGATTAAAATTTCATTATGATAAATAGTTTGTGCATTTTTGTGATATAGAGAAATCTTCTAATCATAAAAAATGATAAAATATATAATTTATAAAAATGGCTACTTAATAAAATCCATGAGAAATTATATATGCTTAAAAATAAAAAATATTAGCTGGGTGTGGTGGTGCACACCTTTGGTCTGAGCATTTGGGAGGCAGAGGTAGAATGATCAACCATGAATTCAAGGCCAACCTGAGATTACATAAATAATTCCAGGTCAGCCTGGGGTAGAGACCCTACCTCAAAAAACCAATAAATAAATAAATAAATAAATAAATAAATAAATAAATAAATAAATAAATAAATGAATGAATGAATGAATAAATAAATAAGTACTCCTAGACAGACCAGTTTAAGTAAACCAAAACAATAATTGAACATAAGTGAATGCATTCATGTCCTACCAAATAAACTAAATAATGAGCAAGTATGGATCACTGGCTTTGTTCTAATCAACATTACAACCTTAGGAAATGTGTATGGGACACTTCAAAAGATAGTAATGTGAGTGTAGAGTATATCACTGCATACATGTAAACACATTGCATTATAGTATTGTGTTAGTTTTTATACAAAATGTGTATACCAACATTCAACTATATATGTATCTATAACCTGTTTATTAAACCATATCTCTTTCTTATATTTAAAGATCCAGTATAATTAAGAAATTTTTAAAGACAGGACAGGAATTTGACTTTTGATTAGTGGTTGTATATAATTTAGAGAATATTTCAGAGATTAAATATTGTTTTGGATTATTTAAATATTAGTCAAAATCTGAAATTTTAAGTCAGCAAAGTAAAATTATCATAACTGGCCTGCTATATAATACTAGAGATTGTGTTATACTCTGGACCAGGAATGAGTTATACACTGATTCTTAGAAGCCAGGGGTAATAACTGGAGCATGCCCAGAGCATAAACAAAGTCTTTACAGAAATTTTGCTTACAGTAATTTTTAATATTTTTTTCTCATAAGAAATTAATATATAATCTCACTGAAATGCAAAATTTTTGTTTTGTTACCTACTTCCATTCTGCATTTAATTAGCCTAAACATATAAACTTGTAGCACAAACTTACAATGAGGCATTGGATAACCCGGATATGGAAAAGAAAATGTAAATTTTTTCTCTTTTTAGAACTTGTTAATGTAATTGACGTCTGTGGAAATGACACATTTTCAAGGGGTACAGACTTCTCTAATATCATTTTCATAGTATTTCTTGGAAATTTACCTTTTGTCACTCACTCTCAGATGTTATTGAAAGCAATGAAAGAAAGACCACAGAGAACAGTTTGTCCAAAAACTTGGCTAAGATTTAATTTTCAATGAATGTTTCTTATTGGTTAATTGAGAATCTCAGAATTCAACATAAAGAATCAGGAGAAAAGGTACTCAAAGTTCACCATATAGTTCTTAAACTTGTTGAATTTTACACGAGATATGATGAATCATTTCTGAGAATACCCCCCACAAGTTGTATATTCACATTCAAACATCAGAGAAAAAAATGACATATATTCACAGTGAACTCTTGAAAATGCATAGTTATTATATATTTATCTACATGTGTGGTCTCGTCAATCCTCTCAAACAATTACACATTATGCCCTTTTATGATCCTTATATGAGAAGGTATTCAAGTGCCACTGGATGGCAAAATCCTGAATTCAAAACATGCCACTAAAGCTCCTCAGCCCTTTATGCTTGCACCCAAATCCACTTCTCTTAAATGGAACCTGGAGTGTAAAGCGTTATGCTTTTCTGAGGAACACAGTCAGGCTGCTGCTGTGTTTGGAATCTTCACACTCAACATGGATGAGGCTGGTCACATGTGTGCGACACTCCTTTGGGGTGCCTCATTCCTGTTACCCAATTCTGCATGGATTTCACTAGGTATTCCCAGAGAGCAATTAACTTACTAAAATAGCATTTAAGAAATGTTTTCTTTTTCAAAAAGCTGTCTATTCTGATTGAGAACTACCCCCATGCTGTCTTTTGAAATGATGTATCCACTGTTCCTAGTTTTTTGTTCATGGAAAGGGATAACACCCATAAAAGGTAAAATGTTTTGAGCACAGACGAGAACTCCATTTACACTTATAGAAGAGAGGAAGCAGAAAGAGTGGAAGAAATCGATACGATTTTGCATTTCCTGGAGATGGTAAAAAGGCTAGTAAATATGGACCTGGGTTGAGAGATGCCTGCTGAGAAAAACTGAGCTGGAAATCAGTGAGGAGCCGCGTGAGGAGCTGTCAAGAGCAGGCAGGGAGGAGCGCTCGTATTGACTGGGGCTTGCTTTACAAAGTAAGTGCCTCCACCCTAGCAAGAAGCACTCGATAGCAGAGAACTGGGAGCTCTGAGAGGCAGAACTGGCTGTGGGGAGAGAAAAGCAAAGAGGCTGAGGACTCCATTAGACCCTCTCTCGAGGAGAGACCCCTGAAAAGAGCAATTAGGGCACCTTAAATGTCAGGCATCCACCCTGAGTTCACTGAGCAACTTTTACTAATGGCAGAGAGAAAGAAAGAAAGAAAGAAACCACATCATGATTTCTGAAGTCTGGTTATTTTTATAGGCCAGTTTAAATTCCAGCTCTTTAAAATGTCCATTTGAAGGGTCATTTTAATCACATTCAACAAAGAAGAGTTAGGAAATAATCACCTACTTGGTCACTTTTGTGATGTTAGACCATGCTTATGGTTCTCCATTGTCAAATTGCATAATACTGTCATATTCAAAAACAAGCTCACTTAAAAAAAAAACCCAACCATTAACTTTTGACGTTAGGACAATCCTGAAACTGCTCAGCTTTCCTTTTGAGAGCAGCACTCTCCTCTGAGAAGCCTCTCGGGTGTGCCCATAGTTAAGGGGAAAACCCTAGGTTTCCTCTTTAATTCACAAATACAGTGCCTTAAATGATCTTTCCTTTTCCCCCTTTCCCTTCTCCTCCAGACATAAGAAGCAGTAACAGGATGGGTTTGCTGAGCACAGGGTGGGCGTTCAAAAACCAAGAAAGCTTCAACTTTGCCAGCAGCAAGAAAGAGACAGTGGGAATATTGCGGGGAAGAAACTTACCTTTCCTGCTGTGCTCCTCTTACTAACTCGAGCGCTACAGAGGCGGTCAGGGGAGGCAAACAAGAGCTTTCCCAAGGAAAATGTGGAAAGTCCGGGAATTAAAGTGCTGTTATTTCCATTAGAGGGGGGTACAGTCTATTTCTTAGGATATGTGACTCGGTGCATATTTCCTCGTTATTGTTTTCAGGTTCACTTAACCATAAAGAGGAGGAGAGCTCAGTGAAGCATGCTCAGCTGGACAATGGGCTTTCTGCAGGTTAGCCAAATTTAACTGGCAAAAGCTCTCCCAAACCCTTTGTCGGCTCCATTTGCACCATAATGTCAGCCCTGCATCACATCGTTCACAGACCCAGTTTGGCCATTTATCCCCAAAGATGGAAAAAGTCATTTTTGGTCCTGTCCCGAAAAGTTACTTCATAAAGAATGGTGCTGTTCCACCATGAAAGGTACAAAGGGGTGGGTGCCCTTCCCTCGGCCACAATTAGGGCTTCTGTTTCCGCTCTCCTGCCCTTGTCAAAGCTTTGAGTTAGATTTCCTCGGTTTTGTCCAAGGGTCATTACAGATGTCTGCAGACGATTAGCATCCCCCCCCCCCCAGCACTCTTCGACTGGGTGATTAGCGAATTAAAACTGTGCAGTGTTCCGTCTTCTGAGACCTTTGGGGAAAGATCAGCGAATGCAGCTACTTGCAGGGGACCGAAGAGGGGTGTCAAGGTGTTTGCCTCTAAAGTTTGGTAGCTAAACGTTAGCTTAGAGTTCCTAGACACAGGCGCCTGCGTTTAATGAAGCATTCAGCTCTGAAACTTAGAAACAATTGTATCCTAAATGGGGAAGGGGGCGGTGGCAGGGGCGTTTTGCATCCATGCCATAGACAAATGGTGCCAACCTGACCCATTATACACTGATCTGGCATATACCATGAGCATTGAGCACATTTACCGCTTTAGAGACTGAATGCCTCTGCTCTGCATAAAAGGCCGCCTATAATTTTTAAAGTATTCACGACCTATGAAGTCAAGTAAATGCCAACCATAAATGAAGTATTCAGATGCTCGAGAAGAAATCGAGGCTTCAGTTTCAAGTGGCAATTGGAAATACACGAAAAACTTTCCTGGCTCCATATTTGTTTGATGAGGTTAGCAGACGGCGGAGGCGGAAGGCAAGGTTTTGGCAGCGTTATCTCAACCATATATAGGATATAGATTCTACAGAGAGGTCGGGCAAAGGAACCCCAAATGTCAGGCTTTTCTTCGAAGTGTGCAGCCTGCAAAATAACTACATATTTCTAAAGTTTATCCCATAGAAGAACATAACTGCATTTTTTTTCAAAGAAGTTTTCCATCTCTTTATTTTTTACCCATGATTTTATATTGAGCAAATACATCTCAATGTGTAGACATGAGTGGCAGATGAAGAGGTAAAAGATCACATATTTCAATTATTAAATTAAACCATATACATATATTCATACTCCAAATTTTAACCTTTCTTCTTATTCTATTAAGACTCCCAACAATGATGGCTGAATTCTTCCCTGACACCTGTTTCATGGCATTACCCTCAAAGTAGCAAGACGACTTTACCAGGTAGGGACACGATGGTTTACCCTTGCAACAGGGCTCGGCTTCCCTACACCAGGAGAGCAGCCTTCCCTTTCTACCACAAAGAAGTCTACTGACAAATTCTGAAAAGGGGCAGGTTTGAAGACTGAGGCCATCTATGCATTTTTAGCTTGTTGAGTAAAATTGTTTAGAGTCAATATCTCAGACACATTTTAATTGGAAGGTAGGAAAAGATGAAGATTTCAACAGGACTCCATAGTCTGTTAATGGTTCTTCAGATCAAGCAGTTCACAAAGGGTGCAGCAGTTCAGACCTATGAGCCCAGCACTCAGGAGGCTCTGGTGGAAAGATGTCCATGAGTTTAGGACAGACTGGGTTACAGTGTGAAACTTTGCCCTCACCCCACCCCTAAAAAAAGAAATAGAAAGGAAAGAAAATAAAGTAAAAGAAGGAAGGGAGGGAGGAAGGGAAGAAGGGAGAAAGGAATGAAGGAGAAAAAACACCACACAAGGATTTCAAGATAATTAATACACCCTGCATAGGTGAGCTGAACCCAAATCATCTCTTCTAGAATGTTCTAGAGCATAGACTAATGCACTAACTCAAACTAGTTAAATCATTTAAAAATATATCCTCTGCAGACAAGAGGAGTATCCTGATGGACAGGATTTATTTTTATTATTTTACCCTTTTTATCAAAAAGTTCAGGTTGCATAGCACTTCAAGGGAGACTCTCAATTTTGTAATGAAAACACGCGTCACATGCAAGTGTGCCAATATAAACAATAATAACTGATAGAGTGAAGGTAAACCCTCCATCCTGAGCCAGTCCTGGTCTGCAACATGCAGGTTTTAGCAATCAAACCACTCATCCTTGGAGAAAGTAAGAGTTCTCTTATGAAGACCTTGCATTATTTTACACAGGCTGATAGCATGGGTCCCCGTTTTCCTCATATATGCCTTGTTTCTTAGAAGAGTGAATGCTCTCACTGATTGAAAAGGGAGTCTTCATCGTCTCTTTGCGATGAAATCACTTAACCAATTGTGGCCATTGATATAAATTCTCTAGGCATGGGAATATGCCAGCCATGGCTATGAGAGTGGTTGTCTTTCCTCCCTGTGTCTTGACAATTCCATACTTCAGCCCACAATATGTTTTTCTTCCAGAATCCCCAGTACATTCTTCCTGAGCCTCATTGCATTCTTCTCTGCTCTGTGATGCTCTTACAGGAGAGATGAGCATTCTGGGAAGTTTCATGTAGTGTTTAATAATTCTCTGCCTTTTAGTCTGGAACTAGAAACATGTATAAACTCAACATATACTTGGTTATTTGGTTTTGTTTGTTTAATCACTTATTTACTTGTTTATGCATTTATCTGGAACTTTCTGCAAATAATTAAGACGGAAACTGAGACATGACAATTGCAGCTAGAGTGCTGTGTAATTTATGATCATGATTTATCTTCCAAAACTTTAATTATTTTATGAAGATAAATGAATAAGATGGAAAACAGATATAAAACAGGGTGATCTCATGCAGTCTGAGTGTATAGTTACCTTGAACAAGTGAGCTTTTCCCAAACGCTATTTTGTGTATTACTTTCTCTGTTTTTCATTAGAGCCATATGAGGTACACGCCCTATTATTCCCATTTTACAGAAAGACTAGCAACACTCACACTTTCGGGGACCATTATAAAAGGCCATCCAAGGAGAGGGAGAGGTCACAGCATCTCAGCTTTGTGGTGACATTGACTGGAGTCATGATTCCTCCTATTCCATTTCATTGCCTATTTTATTCCTATCATTTTTAGTGTTTACATTCTATATACTTTTGTTAGCTTTTGTGACCATTCTTTCTTTGTCTAATGCCTACCATGTAAAAGCAATGCGGGAGACATACTGGAAAATACACATAAGAATTCAAGGTAGAAGAAAGAGCTGAGGTAACGTTTAAAGAATAGAGAACACATTTAATGAAATTATAGCATAAAATTTCCTAAGTCTAGTGTAATAAATGGTCATCCAAACATGAGGCACTGAGACCTCAAATACATATAACCAGAGAAGACTCCCCCACGGCAGGCATGTCAGAGTAAAGAGGTCCAAAGGAGGCAAAGAAAAAATGTTGAATGTTGGAATGAAAATTCCAACTTCCATGCAGAAGAAGAAACACAAGCATAACATTAGAATCTCATCAGCAACATTAAATGCAAGAATGTTTTAATTAAAGCTCCAAACGTAAATATTGTCAACCAATAGTGATATTCAAAACGAAGATATATCTTAAAATTGGTGGAGAGATAATGTTTCAAATCCATCTCAGATTCAGGCAACTTATAACATCCAAGCTAGAACTGGATTAAAAAATGACATACTGAAATACAATACACAGAGGAAGAATAAACACAGTCTCCTCCATAACCACACAAGGACGTAAATTCCAAGGGAGGAGAAGATGGATGGAGGGATCTCCACAGGGATCCAGTATGCCCAAAAACTCATCCTTAATATAAGCAGGAAAGGAAGAAAAGAACAAACTAGAATAATAAACAACAAATCATAAAACATATAAAACCCTCTCAATAATTTCCTTAAATGTCCTGAACTTAGCAAATAAAAGAAAAACTAAGTGACTGGGGCTTAAAGAAATCCAACTAGCTTTTTGTTTAAGAATCATAACTCACCAGAAGAGACATCCAAAACCTGAGAGTTAAAATGTGGAAGCAAGCCATCCGAGCATTGGAAGATGTAAACTTCATGCCATGTATATTCTCATGACTAGAAATGACATAACAATTATAACTTGTAGGCCTCACAGTTTCATTAAGTTAACACTAAAATGAAAGAATAGTTAGATCCTAACACAATAGTAATGGGGAATTTTAACAATCTACTCTCATCTTTTGATAGCTCTTTCCAAAATAAAAAATTCTAAGATTCTATAGAGCTAAATAATCCATAGGTTAATAGGATAAAATGAATATTTATAAACAATTCTGTACCATATTTAAGAAATTTATGTTCTTCATAGTGGTCCATGAAGGATTCCCTACACTTGATTACATTTGTAGAGCATAGAGAGCATGATTCAATAAATAGAGAAAAATAAATAATTCTTTGTATCTTATCAGGTGTTTGCATATAAAACTAGAAAGCAACAGTACTGAAAGCAAAACACAGAAACTACAAAAATAACCAGGGACTGAACAATGATATTCTTTTGAATAAACATGGGATCATTGAAGAAATCCAAGAGGAAATGTTAAAAAACCCAGAACCAAATGGAGATGATAATGCAATGCAGCGCACCTTCTGAATTATAGGCAACACATTCTAGAAGGAAAGATTACAGCTATAATGTTTACATTAAGAAACCAAAGAGATCACAAATACATAATCTAATGATGTTCTTCAAGATTTCCAGAAAACAAGAAGCCTAACTCAAATGGAGTTGAGAGCCATAACACAACTAGGGAATGAATGAATGAAAAGGAAACCAACAGAACCATACATAAAATCAATTAAAGACTTGGTTCTTTGAAAGATAAAATTATGGGTAAACCATTCATTCGTCTCTAACCTAAATGAACAGAGAATGTCCAAGTTAATAGAACTAGATACACAAAGGGAGAAGTGTCTATAGTTTTCAATGTAACCTAGGTGATACTGAGGTCACCCTTGAAAACATATGCCCAAAAGCTGGAACTCGCTGAAGAAATGCAAATCTTCTAAACACATGTGACATATTAAACCAAGAAGATATAAACAACTTAGAAATTGACATGCACTGAAATTGAATTCATAATTAAGTTTGCCCACAAAGAAAACCACAAAACCAAGAGGAATTATGACTAACTTGTACCAAATCTTAAGGAACAGCCTATGCTAGTATGTTTCAAACTGTTCCACAAATAAAAGAGAAGGAACACCACCAAGCTCATTCTACCAAGCCAGTGCTACCAAATACCAAATGTATGAAAGGGTCCACACAATGAGGAAAGTTATAGACCAATTCCTTCAATGAGCCATCCCACAAAAATTCTCCACAAAACAGCCAATATCTGAATTCAGGAACACCATGACCAAGTAGTTTCATCCCAGAAGTGCTAAGTTGGTTTAACAATGCTCATCCATAAATGTAATATTTCATGTGAATAGACTTAAAAATAAAAAGTCACATGAATCTTCTGAGTAAACACAGAAAAGGCATTTGACAAAGTTCAATATGCCTTCATGATAAAGTCATGAAGAAACTAGAAGCAGCAGTTGATATCCATTGCACTAGAGGCTATGCATGACAATCTGGAATGAGGTAATGGTACCCACTTTCTCCACTCTTATTTAATACTGTGCTTGGATTGTGGGCAAAAGCAATAATGCACACGAAAGTAGTAAGAGATACAAATAAGAAAGAAAGAAATCAAAGTTTTCCCTTTTCAGAAAACAAACTTTCTACCAGGAAATTCTTAGATCTCATAAAAACCTACTATAAAGTAACAGGATATAATATCAACATAGAAATATTACATTCACAGTATCCTAGAAAATACAAATGGCTATTTTGCAGAAAGCAGTCCAAAAACTCAGCAAGATCGCAGTTAGCATCCTTATGATATTCTTCAGAGAAACTGAAAAACAATCCTAAAATCATATAAAAACACAGAAGACCATAGTCAAAACATAAAGGACAAAGCTGGAATAATATCTGACCTCAAGTTGCATCACAGAGCAAAGGAGACAAATACAGGATGGTACTGGCACAAAACAGATGTGCAAAACAATGGAATAGACTCAGAAATAAACATGTAGCTATAGGTGTGTAATACTTCTATGAGCTTGTGTGTGTGCGTGTGTGTTTGTGTGTGCGTGTGTGGTGTGTGTACATGCACAGATGTGTGATTTATGTGGGAGGGAAGAGGAAAACCTCAGGAATTCCATTCACTGATTTTGTTGGCAGTGTTGTTTTGTGGTTTTGTTTTGTTTGGTCTTTGGCCTGGAGCTTGTCAAATAGCTAGGCGGGCTGGCATGTGAGCCCCAGTGCAAGGCCAATATCCGCATCTACAGAACTCATTAAAGAAGCAGACCAACATGTAAAGCTTTTGCTTATGGGTTATGGAAATTGAACTTGGGTTCTTGTGCTTACCTGGCAAGGAACTTACTGAGCTGTCTTCCCTGCTCCATCACCTAATTTTGGACAAAGCTGTAAAGAAGAGTCATTAGAAAAAAGTGCTTTACAAATGGTGCGAAAAATGGATACAATGTTTCAGTTCTGTTGTAAGATGATCAAATATGGAATCATAAACATTCCTCTTGGGCAGGTCTACGAGGGTCATCCAGGAAGAATTAACTGAAGGAGAAAGACTCACTCTAGAGGACCGCGTGGCCCTCCTGGCCATCTATAAGAAAGTTCAGGAAGAACACACCCCTGGGCTGCCTGGGTTGATAGCTGGTCAGGGTCTTTTCCCTGGCTGCCCCAACCCCACCCAGACCCAGCTAGTCACTTGTCCATGCATCTATCAAAGAATTTTAATATAAGGCTCACTCTTAACCTAACTCAAAGTCACTTTTTTGCCAGGATAACTGAAAACTGTATGCTGAGGAAAAGAAAATAATCAGACCTTTTAAGGCCTACTTGACACTGTCTCTGAATTGACATGGATTCCAGGAAACAGCAAACAGTATTTTTGGCCTCCAGCTAAAGTAGGTGCCTATGGAGGTCACGTGATTAATGGAGTTTTTGGCAAATGTTTGACTGACAGTGGGTCCCCAATTTCATTCTTTGGTTTCTTCTCCCTGCCCCAGAATGCATACCCGGAAAAGATATATAAGGAGTTGTCAGAATCCTTACATTGGTTCCCTGACCTCTGGACTGAGGGTAATTATAGCTAGAAAAGCTAAGTGGAAGCCATTATAGCTGTCTTCACTAGAGGAAACAGTGGACCAAAGTTATATTGCATCCCTTGAGGATTGCAGAAATTATTACCACCATAAGGGACTTTAAAAACGCAAAGGTGGTGGTTCTTACCACATGTTCCTTTAACTCTCTTATTTGGCCTGTTCATGACAGATGGAACCTGGAGAATGAAGGTTGATTATTATAAACTTAATCTATTGGTGAGTCCAATTGCAGCTGCTGTCCCAGATGTTTTTTTTTTTTAAACTTGAGCTAAGTATTGATACATCTGGATACCTAGTATGCAGCTCTTGATCTTGGAATGCTTTCTTCTCCATACTTGTCCACAAGGACCACCAGAAGCAATTTGCATTCAAGTGGTGAAGCCAGCAGTTTACCTTTCTGGTTTCACTGCAAGATTTTAACTCTAGCCCTGCATCATAACTTAGTTCACAGGGATTTCTGATCACCAATCCCTTCCATGAAGCGCCACATGGCCCATCATATTGATGATATTAATCTGATTGGAACAAATGATCATGAGTTTTGGCAACTCTGGAGTTTCTGATAAAGTATATGTACATCAGGGGATGGGAAGTAACCCAACTGAAATTCAAGGACTTTCCACCTCAGTGAAATTTCTAGGAGTTCAATGGTGAGGGTCGTGCAGAGATATTCCTTCTAAGATGAAGGATAAGTTGTTGCACCTGGGTCCTCCTACCATTAAGGAAGAAGCACAATGCCTAGTAGGCCTATTTGGATTTTGGAGGTGACCCATTTTTCACTTGGATATGCCAAGCGACTTGGAAAGCTGCTGGTTTTCAGTGGGTCCCAGAACAAGGGAAGGCTCTTCAATAGGACTAGGGGATTTTGGAGAAAGGCATTGCCCAAATGCCTATGGTTCCTATTCCTATTACAATGCCTTCTGTCAAAAGCATTTATTTATGGCATCATGCAGTTTGATCTATGATTGATTGAGCAGAAGATGACTGCCAGAAATCAAGTTGGAACAGGAAGTAAGTGTGGCAATATCAAATTGATCTTTGGAATATGAAAATGGCGCACTATCCAAGAGATGTGTATTAATGAAAACTGCACATATTATTAATGACAGTTTGAATTTTTTGAATTTTTTATTATGATTGTTACTGTATGAACATATTGCATACTGGTGATATTCCCATCAGGTTATATTCATATCCCTTCACCACACCACACCCTTTCAACTGAGGGTGCTCCCAGTGGGGTGATTGATATTCACTCTGGGGTCATGAATGCACAATTTAATCTCTGGGTTGGAGAGACAATGCCTTCAGATACTCCTTCCCAACCTGTGGCTCTTTTAATCTCTCTGCCCCCTTCTTCAATGTCCCCACAGCCTTGCAGGGCATATTATAAGTTTACTTTAGTGTTGAGTCCTCTACATCCTCTTTGATGAGATTTTAGCCTCCTTGGAATCTACCACCATCTCCTTGGAGGAGGTGGAGGTTGTGAGGCTAGTAGTTAGAGCAGTATTCACATTTAAATTGCTATTTCCTCTGTAATGAATCTGGGTCCTAGCATCTGTGATGGTGATGACTCATGTAGTGACAGGCAGCCAGCTGGAGAGGAAGGAAGAGGGTTTCCTTCCCCTCAAGCTGCCTAAGGGCTCACTCTGGAGAAGAGAACTCCTCCCTTCTCCAAAATCCCAAAAGGATTTTGTCAATCCTTCCTGCAGGCAAACTCAGAGACCCGCCCAAGTTTACTATGGATTATTACATAGATCAAATTGACAAATAAATTTAACCATCACAACAGCCACCAACCCAGAACTGCAACACACACACCTATAGTTAAAATGCTATCACAACCCAACAGGAACCCTAAAAAGCACACTCACTGAAGACTCTATAAGGGCCTATATTAGCTCCTACATTAAGAAAAAATAGTCCTGTATCCAGAAGTGGGAAAATCCCAGCACACACACACACACACACACACACACACACACACACACACACACACACAAATATATATGTATCAAGCTGAAGCTCTCCACCAAGGCCTCTTATTCCCCAAATGGAAGCTGCCCCTGAACATGTAGAAGAGGCAACAGAATTACAATCCCAATATGAAAGTAAAATAACCCCAGGACATAACCATAATGAAACTCTGACCAAGATGTTGGCTGAACTGGAAACAGTCAAAAAATACAAAAAACACAAATGAAGTGGAACTCAACAACACAATATTGGCCATCAGGCTTAAGTTAATTGAGGAAAATCTGAGGGACATCAAAAGAGAAATAAGTGAATTGAGGGTAAACCAACAAAGGGAGGCGTTCAATAACCAGCTGAGTAAGTTCAATGAGGAAATAAATGCAAGAATGAATTCCAGGGAACATTAAGAAAAACAAAACTAGACTTGGATATGGAACTCAACAAAGAGGTGGAGACCATGAAGGAAAATACAACAGAAAACAAAAATCAAACAGAGCTATTAAAAGCCTCTATAGAATTCCTCAATCCCACAGTTAATCACCTGTTGGACAAATTTTCAGAGTTCAAAGATAAGGCAGAAGAAATGAATAGGGACAGTAAAATCTTTGATAAATTTAAATATGAGGAACACACTAAAGTGACCAAATGTCCAGATCATGGGGATACCAGAGGGAGAAGAAATCGAGGGTAAAGGCACAGAAAACATATTCAACAAAATTATTGAGAAAATTCTCCCATTCTTTCAAGAGAGAGTGGACGGTCCAGATACAAGAGGCCCACAGAACCCCAAATAGGCGAGACCAAAAAAAGAACTTTCCAAGACATATCTTAAAATGCTAAATACAGGAAGCAAAGAGAAAGAGAGCCAAAAGCAGCAAGAGAGAAATAAATAATCACATATGAAGTCAACCCCCACATACTTACCTCAGACTTCTCATTGGAAACCATGAAAGCCAGATGGGCCTGGAACAATGACCTTCAAGGCCTAAAATATTATGGCTTCCAACCCAAACTACTGTACTCAACAAAAGTATCCTTCATAATAGATGGAGAAAGGAAAAATGTTCCATGATAATTGCCAGCTCTAAGACTATATGAACAAAAAAGCCAAATTTATAGAGGATACTCCAGGAAATATTCCACATAGAAGAGTCAAACAACCAAAATTAGGAACCCAATAGAGGATGAGCACAATAACCAAAATTAGGGTCTCATAATAACATAAGAGACATAATCTCCCATAAACCACCATCGCAGAGCTTAAAGCAAACCTTAAAGTTATAACTTTAAATGTTAATGGACCCAGGACAAAGGTAAGATCCTATTGCTGAAGAAACCAGAGAACATCATCGCACAACACCAAGAGACCCTAGAGATCAAGAATGTCAACCAGCTCCCAGATGGTAACATGGGTAGTGCCTGAAGGCATTACATGAACTGCCAAGGGGAAATTGGTCAATGATATATGGAGTAAGCAGAGACCTGTTATATATAATTCAGACGGTGTCATGAGAATGCTGAACACATTGCTCTATGGGAGAGATCAACGAGTCAAGAAGTGATCCTTTATGCAATAGTGGCACCAAAACCTAGGCTGATGGTCAACAGCTTTCAAATTGGCCAAGAGATCCACTGAGTTACAAAGAACCCTTGACTGGAACCTGAATCCAGGATATAATCCTATAGAGACCAAATACCTGGGCTCCAAGGGGAAATCCCCACCACCAGAGAACTATAGAGAGGCTACTCCCAATATAATCTTGCCAAATTAGCAATGTGTGTCGCATTTAACCTATACTGATCTCACTCTCTGATGGAGATACTGTATTTTTCAGATGGCAGGGAGAGAGCTGTGGTCAATCCAACACCATCAACAAGCCACAGGATGATGGTGGAGACATCCCCGCAAGAGATGAACTACCTGGGGTCTATCATGTAGGCCCCAAATGAAACCTTTGAGAGAGAGGTGTGATAAACAAGAAACCTATCACCACAGCAAGTGAATTAACCCAGGATAGGCCCACAAGACAAACACCAATGAAAGCCTACACAACCCAAGCAGAAGTACAGACACAATTAAGATCTCAACAGTAAAGCTAACTTAAAACTCACCCACCATGACTCAGGGAACTGATGGGCTGGAAAGATTGTAAGAGCCATGGTGGGGTAGAATATCCAGAGCCACTGTCCCCCCTCAGCAACAACACAAAATGGGGGGATCCTGGCTACCTCCTGAGCTATTCATGACCCCCCACCCCATGGACTGATCCAGTATGCCTACTGAGGAGGGCCCCCAGTGGGTTGGGACAGGAAGGAGGGAAATGGTAATACAATTATAAGATTTGATCATACAATGTATCTAATTAAAGATAATAAAGATATTAAAAAATTAAGGTTTTATTTGGTTTTTGTTTTATTTTACTTTAACATTTTATTGATACCTTCCAAAATCATAGATTATAAGCCATATGATTCCCTCCCCACCCTCCCCATATCTCTTTCCCCCTTCATTAGTCTCTGTTTTGTTTTGGTGTCAACATCTTTTCCTCTCATAATGTGTAGGGATTATCAGGCTCTGCAAAGTCATGAATATCAAGTCCATTTTGTGTCTGGAAGTTTACATTGTAAGCAGTCCTCCCCTTCCTTTGGCTCTTATAATCTTTCTGCCACCTCTACTAAAATATACCTTGATCCTTGGGAAGTATGAGAGAGATGTCCCAGTGTTGAACAATCCACTGTCATTTCTTCTCAGCACTATGGTGTCTTTTGCATTGACCAAGTGGTCATTACCACTTGAAAAAGAGAAGTGTCTCTAGACAAGAGTGAGAGCAACATTGTTATGTGCATATGCTCATTAAAAAAGTGCTTGTGTGGGAGCTTAGCCAGACAACAGCAGGTGTTACTCCCCTAGGGCTCATAACCTCCCCCAATATAGGATTTTTTCTAGGTCTTCAGTCCCAGGCATGTATTCCCTTCAGTTGAGCAGACCTCCAGTCTAATTAGAGAACAATCGGTTTCCCTCACAACAGATGTGCCACTCTTGCCCCAGTTGGCACATTTGGCCTGGCTGGCCAATCTTAAGGCTTGCAAGGTCCACTGCTGTTCACCACCATTGATGACTTCTCTCTCCCATAGGGCTGCATGCAGCCATAGATTTTATCAGCTTTCTGTCAGCTGGTTAACAGGAAGGAGCTTTCCAGCTCAACTCCAACTTGATTTATCAGTGACCAGCAGCCCAAGCATATGTGGTCTACAACAATAGAGTCTTACCAGTTCATTCTGGTTGGTAACCAAGAGCCTTGGAACTGCCCTTTAATGCTTTGGGGGCCTCGAGAACCACCCTGGCCAACCACTTACTGGAAGGCATACCATCCCTGGCATTGAAGTTGTTCTAGTATCAATCTATGGTTACTGGGTGTGCCACTATATGTGGGAGAACACAAGACATTTGGTTTTCTGGGCCTGAGTTACCTCACTTAGTATGACCCTTTCCAGACACATCCAATTTCCTGCAAATTTCATGATTTCATTTTTCTATACAGGTGAATAATACTCCATTGTATAAATAAACCTCATCTTCATTATCCATTCATCAATTGAGGGTCATGTAGGCTGATTCCATTTCCTATTGTAAATGGAGCCAAAATAAACATGGATGAGCAAGTATCTTTAGGGTATTGAATAGAGTCCTTATATGCCAAGGAGTGGTGTAGCTGGGTCATAAGGTAAATCTATTTTCAGCTGTCTCAGGAACCTCCATAGTGTTTTCCAAAATGACTGTACCAGTTTACATTCTCACCAACAGTGTAGAAGGTTCCTTTTTTCCACATCCTCACCAGTGTTTATTATCATTTATTTTCTTGATGGTAGCCATTCTTACAGGAGTGAGATAGAATCTCAGGTAGCTTTAATTTTCATCTTCCTGATTGCTAAGGAGATAGAAAATAGAATGTTTTCAGATGCTTTTGAGAACTCTCTGTTCAGTTCTGTAGCCCCCTTTTTGATTGGCTTATTTGATTTCTTATTATTTAGTTTTTTGAGTGCTTTGTAAATCCTGGATATTAATCCTTTGTCAGATGTGTAACTGGCAAAGACTTTCTCCTATTGGATAGGTTGCCTATTTGCTCTGTCCACAGTGTCTTTTGCTGTACAAAAGTTTTTTTTTTTTAATTTCCTGAGATCTCAATTGTTGATTAGTCATTTTACTTCCTGAGCAACTGGGGTCATTTTCAGAAAGTCCTTGCTTAGGGCCAATATGTTGAAGTGTTTCCCCCACGTTTTCCCTCTCAGTTTCAGAATCTCAGTTCTGATACTGAGGTCTTTGATCCATTTGGACTTGATTCTTGTTCATGGAGAGATATAAGAATCTATTTCCATTCTTCTATACATAGATATCCAGTTTTCCCAGCACCACTTGTTAAAGAGGCTATCTTTCTCCAGTGAATATTTTTGTACTTTTTATCAAAAATCAGGTGACTGTAACTGTCTGGGTTTGCTATTCTGTTCCATTGATCTACGTGTCTGTTTTGTGACATGCTGTTTTTGTTATGGCTCTGCCATATATCTTAAAATCAGGAATGGTGATACCGCCGCCAGCCTTATTTTGTTGCCTAGAATTGTTTTGGCTATTCATGTTGTTGTTATTGTTGTTGTTGTTTGTGATTGAAAATTAATTTTAGGATTTTTTTTTCTATTTTGGTAAAGAATGGCATTGAAATTTTGATGGTAATTGCATTAAATGTGTAGATTGCTTTTGGTAATATTAACATTTTCATGATATTGGTTCTTCAAATCCTAGAACATGGATGTCTTTGCATTTTCTAGTGTCTTCTGTAATTTCTCTCTTGAGTGTTTTAAAGTTTTCATTGTAGAGAACCTTCAGTTTTTTTGTTAGTTTTATACCAAGTTTCCTTATTTTTTTGTGGCAATTGTGAATGGGAGTGTTTTGTTGATTTCATCTTCAGCCTGTTTGTTGCTAATATATAGGAAGGCTACTGATTTCTGTGTGTTGTTTTGTATTCTGCTACATCATTAAACCAATTCACAAATTTCTGCTTTGATCTTGATTATTTCTTTCCATTTCATACTTTTCAGTTTGGATTGTTCTTGTTTTTCTAAAGCCTTCAAGTAGATGGTAAAGTTATTTATTTGAGATTACATTTTTGTAATGTAGGTATTTAACATTCTAAACTCTCATTTTGGGACTGCCTTCATTGTGTTCCATAAGGTTTTGTATGATGTATTTTCATTTTCATTTAAGTTCTAGAAGTTTTTATTTTCTTTTAGATTTCTTCCATGACCTTCATTTAATAATGAGTTATTCAGTCTCCAAAAGTTGCTATATTTTCTGTTGTATCTCTTATTGATTTTCAGTTTTATTATATTTGTCATATAATACTATGAATTATGTCTATCTTCCTCAATTAGTAGACACTTGCTTTATGTCCTAATAAAAGATCTATTTTACAGAAAGCTCCATGGTTGATAAAAAGAATGCATCTTCTTTAGATTAAGGTTGCAATGTTTAGCTCCATTATTTCCCTGTTTCTTTTCTATATAGACACTCTGTCTGTTGGGAATACCAGGGGGAAGTTAAGTCTCCTACAATTATTATATTTGATTTTACTTCTGATTAAATGTCAAGGAGATTTTGTTATAAGATTTGGTGAAACTGTGTTTGGTGCTCATAAATTTATGATTGTAATATCCTCTTCTTGAATTGTTCCTTTAATAAGCTTAAAGTGCCCTTCTGGATCTCTTTTTGTTACATTTGGTTTAAAGTTTAATTAGTCAAATATTTTTGGTTTAAAGTCTAGTCTATTAGTAGAGTCATACATGCTTATTTCTTATTTTTCATTGTTTGAAATATCCTTTTCCATCTTAAGAGGTGGATTTCTTGTAGACAACAGGAAAGTTTTCTGACCCACCCTACAAATCAGTGTCTTTTGATTTTAGAGTTAAATTCATTAATATTCAGATTAATAATTGTGTGGTATGAGTTAATCAGTGTGTCAGGTTTGTGGAGATTTGTGTTTAATTTGAACTTCATATGATTTCATGTTTTTTTCTATTTTGGTTATTGTTTTCTCTACTGAGTATGATTCTTCATTTCATCAACGTGGACTATTCCATGCAGTATTCTCTGTAGGACTTGCTTAGTGCTCATATATTTGTAAAGCTACCTTTTATTATGAAAATATTTTTTTTCTTATACCTTCTATTATGAGGGATATTTTTGCTGGGTATAGCAATTTGGGTTAGCAGGTGCACTTTTTATTTTATTTTGAAATACTCTGTTTCAAGCCCTTCTGGCTTTTAAGAGTTTCCATTGAAAAAATCAGAAGTAATTCCGGTGGATATACCTTTGTAAGTAATTAGTTGTTTTTCTCTTATAGCTTTAGTATTCTCTCTGTGTTCTGTGTAGTGTTTTAACTATAATATTACATGGGTAATTTCTTCCCTGGCCCTGTCTATTGAGGGTTCTCAGCAGCTCCTATGCATGGATGTGCCACTCTTTTGTAAATTTGGAAAGTATTCTTCAATCATTTTATAGAATATATTCACTATACTTTTTGCCATGTTTCATCCCCTTTTTGTATTCCCATGATCTGAATGTTTGGTGTTTTTAACGTGTCCCTCATGTGTTCACACCTTTTTTTAACCTACTAATTTAGGACTCCTGGTTTATTGCCTCTTGAGCTCTGATAGTATGTCATCCATATGATGGATTCTGTTGGTGAGGCTTTCTTTAGAAGCTTTACAAATGAGTGTGATGGTTAAGTTTTGTTGTCAACCTAAACTTTTAACAATCCATAATAATCTTGACTAATGGGTATCAGATTTCCTCTAAATTGAAGAGAGAAAGGAGGCTCAAGTATTCAGGAAATCATGATAGCTAGAAACAAACATCCCTTCCTGGGAAGGCAACGCAAGAAGGAGAATCCAAAGATTCAGAACATCAACAAGACTGGGAAAGGGTTGCATGACTCCATCCTAAGGCTATATAAAGGGGGAGAAAATCTCCTCTCTTCCCCTTGACTGCTTGCTATTGCCTCATTCACCATTGTGGAACTTCCCCTGGATCGGTAACTTCAATAAATCCTTTCTTCCCACAATTGTGCCTGGTTTGGAGGTTCACCCCAGCTGCATGTGGCTGACTATGACAACCAGTTGTTTCATTTTCATTGTACATTTAGATTTTTCTTTCTCCATCTCTTTATTGAATTCCATATTTATTTATTGGTTTGACTTTCTTAATGTCTCCTGTAATTCTTATCATAATGCTTAACATAATTTCATTTTTGGATTCTGAAGGTACAGTTTCTTCTACATTTTCATTGCAGGCTCCCACTTTGGTATGGTCATTCTTGGTGGAAATATCTTTCCTTGATATCTTGCATTATTTTTTAATTAGGGTTTGTGAACTTCAAGATAGTTTTCTTGTCTTGCCAATAATGAAGTAATATCAGCTCTTATGAAGCCTGCTGAGTGATCTGGTCAGCCTTTAACAAAGTGCTTGTGAGGTGGCAGTGTATCTGGAAGTTTGGGCTGGGTACACATGACTCTGAGTAGGCTTCCCTTTGTGTGTGAA
>PVHP010000103.1:0-207968 GCA_004024765.1 Zapus hudsonius | reverse complement strand
CAGCGGTCATTCTTGGTCCTGTCATGCGGGCTCGCTGTTGACACATACCAGGCGGTGCTGAGCGGAGGGGCCAACAGACGACCCAGACAGGGGCTGGGATGTGCTTTGCGAGTTCTCGCTGTGGCCGTGGTCCGAACCTTTGACGGACTGTAACGCCTTCGGCCTCTGCCTCCTTCTGCTGGTTAGCGTAGAAGCACCCACCTCAGTCCTAGGTCAGGGTGGCACCTCACGTGGTTCAGTCACATCTTAGCTCGAGCTCGGGCGCACTCTTCGCCTACCCTTTTGCGCCCCGGCATGGATTCCGAGCTCATTGATTTTGAGGGGCGACTCTCGGGACCGGGTGCCCCTTCGAGGCAGCAGCCGCTCTGCCCGAGGGGCCGGGGGTTTGTGTGGATGTGTCGAGGGCCTTGTGACCGGTGTGTCGAGGGCCTTGTGACCTGTGGGAATCCCTGCGACCCGTGATTGAGTGGGCGAAGCCCGGGTAGACCTGGGACATCCCGTACACGGTCACTGGTCCTTTCAGGACCGTGTGACCACTAGCCGTTCTCCGCAGGCAGAGGCCTGCAACCTCGGCTCGTGCCGTGCCCTTTGAATGCTGTGCCGGTCTGAGAACCCGGGGGCCAGTAGACGGCCTCCGTTGGCGTTGTGTGTCCCCCGATCAGTTCCGGAAGAGTCCTGTTGTGGTGTCCACGTGGCAGCCGTGGAGGGCTGGCCGCAGGCTCTGGGTCACGGCCCTCTGCTCCTGACCTCCACAGTTGCCTGAGGCCTGGTTGGGCCAGGTTCTTGGACAGCGTGTCCCCCGGAGTTTGTGCCCAGATACCAGGAGGGCCCGAGGTGTGGTTGGATGTGAGCTAGCGGGGCCGGGGTCTGATGGTGCCACAGCTGTAAGGCTCAGGGCCTTCCAGGGAAGCTCGAGGGTGTGGTCTCACAGAAGCTGGAAGTCATCTGTTGGGACCAGACAGTGAGTAGTCTGTGAGGGCCAGGGAGTCTCACCGAGCCCCCTGGAGGCAGATGCAGAAAATCCTGGCCCGCTCCATGTCCCCGCCTTCCTCAGGAGAAGCCAGTAGCCAGTGCCCACTCTCATCAGTATATTCCCGAGGAGTGAGAGGCACGGGGATGAGTTTCAACGTACACAGACAGACCTCAGGGGACATGAAGGTGTCGCGTTGGTGACACCTGATCCACGGCCCTGTTCTCACGCGTGCCTCAGTGTTGTGTCCACCTGACAGGGGCGCTGTGCGGGGGAGGCATGCCTCCAATGAGGATGGAGTTGGACCCCTTGCCTCTGTCGACTCGGGTGACGTGTACGTGCCTTGCGGCGAGCCGGTTCGGCGATTGTTGGTGCCGCCTGACTACACTAGTCCTAGCCTGAGGTTTAGCATCATATCGCCAGGTTGCTGCTGTCTTTGGATTCTTGGTATAGCTACAATGGTGGTCATCTCGGGTGCCCGTACCTCTACCAAATTATGGCAAGGTCAGAGTGGGTGCAGCCGCCCCAGGTGGCATCCTCACTTGGGGGTCCTTGGAGGGTGTGGAGGCCAGGACAGCGCCCATCCCAGACCCTCAAGGGCTAGCCGGTTGGCCCTGGCCAAGGCCAGGTGCCCACAGTCCCCAGGTGGTTGCCAGTTCCCATGTGCAAGGATCGATGATGACTTCAACAAAAACATTCCTTGGAAAGCTGAACCAAATTAGTGAGAACTCAATACCGTCGTTCTCATCGTGATTGAGGTCCAGCACATTGGGTCTCTTTCATGGGGGTTTTCTGGTTCGGCCCAGCTACCACCTGACTTGGCCAGGGCCCGGCCCCTAGGCGTGGGCAGAGTGAGGTTGACCAGTTGTCCGGGTGACGGAGCCTCTGGACACTGTACACAGGGTTGTGTCTAAGGACAGTCCACTCTTATATAATCTGTGTGCGGGGATAATTCCCAGACTTCGTGACTCTAGAGTCCGAGAGAGGGAGACCGAATGCACAATGTTCTAGTGAGAATTGAGTCTATGCACGCATGGCTCCATTTTCTCGCCTGCGCTTCCTGGCATTCAGGATGGGATCTGATTGCTTAGCGGAAATGCTCACTCAGGTCTGGCTTTCTGTTTTCCAGATAGGAGTCGTTGTCATTGAGGGAAGAGTGCCTTTGTTTGCCCTTGAACCTGCTTCAACTTGTTTCGAGAGCTGTTGAGGCCTGAGAATCTGCAGCCAGCGGGGTGGCCCGAGGACGGAGGTCAGCATTGATTTTTACAGTTTACCCGGGAATGGTTCTATGCCCAGGGCTCTGGGAAAACATGCGCGGTGGCTGTGCTGTACCGGTAATGCTTCATGCCTTGGAGGTCCCTAGCCAGCATACCTCTAGATACAGTGTTGGATATGAATGTCTAGTGCATTTATCTGATTTGGTGATAGTTGGTTGTATCTGATTGCCATGTGGCTCACCTGAGGTAAATATTGCATAGTCATTCTACTGCAATTTGTTTGTTTTTGGTAGAGCTGCAATATCAGGCATATAGGGTGTTCAGACCTCATCTGAATTATGGCAAGGCCTTGAGCAATCTGTGCCACTTATTTATATGAGCGTACATCTTGTCATTCTGATTGATTCCTATAGCAAAATCCTCAGCTCTCTCCCAACATTGTTGGCCAATTTCTCCAAGCAGTTCATGTTGCACTTTCCAGCACTATACCTGCTAGCTGTCTGGGAACTGACTTCGTGTCCAAATCCAACCAGGTCTGTCGATGTTATGTGTTGCCAGCATTTTGTGTCTTCAACAATACGGTCTTGCATTTTACCTCAGGCAGTTAGTTACTTTGACAGAAGTCTATTTTGATTGTGAGAACTCATAGGTCTCCCCAATCAATACCTCAGTGTAATAGTAACCAATTTCTGGCACTGGGTTACAAACCAGAGCTTCTTCAAGGCCCTTCTTACCAGACAATACCACCATATACCTTTGTAGATTGATATTTCAGTTTGTAGGTACTTTGTAAAATATCCAGTCTTTTCATGTTGTAGTTATGTAAGCTTTTTACCATTTTCACAAATAAAATTTACCCTACTAACCTATGTTTCACACCTCTGAATCAATCAACTAGAGATTGAAAATATTTGTAAGATATAACTTCTATACTGAAGTGCACATTCAATCTCTTATTTTTCCCTAAAATTCAAATAGTGCCCGTAGATATAACATTCACA
Organism: Zapus hudsonius; assembly: GCA_004024765.1. NCBI lineage: Eukaryota > Metazoa > Chordata > Mammalia > Rodentia > Dipodidae > Zapus > Zapus hudsonius. Next base: position 204,780 of record PVHP010000103.1, on the reverse strand, counting down.
TTACCTTAGATATATAAGTAATCTAAAGATGACTTAATATATATGGGAAGTTCTGTATATGTTATATGCAAATACTATAGCATTATATAAAAAGGACTTGAGATTCTTCAGATTATTATGTTCGCAAAGATTCCTGTAAGCAAACCCTAGTACATACCAAGAGATAAATATATTTATGCTATTCCCATAGGTCAATGTGGATAAACAGTAGATCAAAAAATCTTTTATTTCTTTTTGTAAACATCATGGAATCAAGTTTGGTAGGAATTCAGCTAACTCATCCTTAAGAGCTTCTATTTCCACTGGTTGATATGGGAATTCTCATATGATATACATTTTCCATAAGAATACTAACACTCAGACAATAGTAAGACCCTAACTCCACAGCACTGGCTATGATGATTGTTTCTGTGACTGAATATTGAGGGAATAAAGGTTATTGTGTCTCAAGGTGACATAACTCTGGTTAGAAAGTCATCCTCTATCACATATCTCAGGTGACAAGACCCCTTTACAATTATGCCCTGATTGATGACTTAAAAATGAAAACTTAAAAATCTGAACAAAACTAAAATCTAAGAAACTTATCTGTTAGTTGAAGACCTACATAGGCATCCAGCTATGTGAACATGAAGAAAGAATTCTGGAATGCAGTAGAATGTACAGTGGTTTGAAGTATTTAAAACTTTTTATAGGTTAGAACAAAGAAATTACATCAAATTCTGTACATTTGAAGGAATACCCATCACAACTTTGAAAATTTGACTGGCAGCAATCCACATACCTGGTAAATGTATGTGGTGGGAAGAGAAGATAATGAATTCTGTGAAAGTGGCTGTGCTTGAACTTGTGCCATTTATTTCCTTTTTCCTTTTAAAAAATATTTTATTTATGATTTATTTTGAAACATAAAAGTTGTTCAAATTAGTTGGGCACTATGTAATATTTCAGACGATGTGTATATGGTATAATGTTGAGTTCAGGATGAGCATATCTCTTAAAGCTATTTATGATTTCTTCATGGGGTTTTAGTTGGCTTGTTAAACCAGTCTTAATAATAGAACAGTTTTTTTCTACAAAGGAATAATTTTTGAAATGTACTGTGATGGGTTAAATAAGAAGTTTCATTATCATGTATTAATAGTGACCTAGAGGAGACTTTGGTTTAACGTTGTGTGGTGGTTATGTTCTGTTGTCAACTTGACTAAAATATTAGTAATCCACAGCAATCTTCAGTGTTGTGTAGTAGATTTCCTCTGAATGTATATATGTTTTCTATGATTGTGCAGATGGCCATGAATGTCTATGGTCAATTTCTTATAACCTGTTATTAGGATCATTTCATAAAGATATTCCATTTTAGAACTGATTTGATTCCTCTTGTGCTTTGCAGAATGGAAATGTTTTTGGAGTTTCATTTGATTTTCATTATCTTCTCCCAAGATAGATTTCACAAATTTTCACTGACTCTATCTGTGGGATAGAATGAAGCAATAAACTCCAAAGGTAATGTCCAATTTTTAATTAATTTTCTTTTTACTGCTTATTCTTATAATGCTTTTCTATAATCAAATATTTAATTTTGTGAAATTTCTGATTACATAAATTATCTGTCTTCCATCTCCTATATTTCCAAATACCTTGAGCAGTCTTCCTTTAGAATAACATTAGAAACATCCTAGTAGAGCTTGTTAAATAATCCTGTATGAAAGTATATAAAGAATCCACTTATGCATTTCTCACAATGAACATTTCCCATTTTTTTTATTATTTCCATGAACTGGCATTGAAAAAGAGCTGTATCTCATCTAAAAGAATTTATTATGTTTGTACTCATGAAAGATCATATGAAGAAAGACATTGAAAATTCTGCTAACCCATCCTCATGAGTCAGTGGGAATCCTCCAGTGGTAAGCATTTTTTTCCTGAGAATATTTACTTTTGTAAATCACAACACTCAAGTGACACTGGATTCTGGCTGTGCTCAGAAGCCATGGCAGTGGACATTGACTGCAATGATGTTCTTCTTAACTAGATACAGGTTATATGCTCAAGTGTCTATTCAGAATGCTGAGTGCTCAGTGTCTGCTACACATCTGATGCTCAGGGTAAAAATGTGCTTGGGCCAATGATGACTTACAAAAATGGATCTCCTTGGAATCTGAACAAAATGAGTGACCAAGCCACTTCTGTGAGCTGAGGTCCAGCACACAGACCCTGCTAGGCAGACATATTAAGGCAATTCAGGTGGCCAGGCAGAGGACTCACAGGTACTAGAGTATTAGGAACCTAAGCTTTCTACATCACTTGAAAGAAAGGACTGTACAATTGTCTATAAATATCCAAGTGGATGTTGTATAGCCACTTGTGAAAGCACTTGATTGGTAGTATCTATCTGCTTTTTAAGGAAGCAGGCCCTACAGAGCCACCACAAATTTAATGAGACTCTGTGATGTGGTTGTGCCAGTCTTGAACCACTATTACAATTACCTTGGATCTTACAGTGTTCTGAATAAGAGACAATCTACTGATGTTACCTGAATGGTCAGTCTAAAAAATTTTGGTCTCAATAATTATATTTTAGGTAACAAAAATATGTGAAATTTCTTTCTAATTATAAAAATATCTCAGAATATTTTAAAATTCCTTGTTAATTCATTCCCACTAATTCAGTTTTTTCTATCACCCAAATCAAATTTCTAAATATTTGAAGTGGTCCTAGTAAATGTAGGTGTTTTTCTAGTAATCATACCTATATGATCTATTCTCTAAAATCTCAATTTAGAAGATTTTCTTTCTCAATTTCTCTAATTTTCTGTGGTTTTAGGTTCAAAATAATGTTACAGTTCATGGAATTCTTACTGTTACTCTAAGGAGCTGAATTTTAATCACTTCTGCTAGTTTCTTTCTGAAGAATATTCAATGATAAGGTAACATGTAATTTTTTATAACATTTTCCCATGTCAATTTTATTGCATTGCAGTTGATGCTGTGTAAAGTTTGTTAATTCAAACATTGGAGGCATTTCTCATCTTGTGAATACTCTCAGGCTTCTGTTTGTTCTATAACTTTAGGAGCTTTTCACTCTTCCTGATGATCCCTCATAGAGATTGATAGACAAGCTTATCCTTACTGCAATTGCTGAGGGAATTTTTGATCTACTGACATGAACTTTGCTGGAATACCACTAAGCCCTCAGCAGTGTGGCCAGAGTGCATCTCTCAGAGAGGAAGGTGGGTGTCTTCATAGTGAGAGGAGTCAGGGTTTTCCCTTGACTTTTCTATTCACACTGAATCCCCTTCATCACATGTTCCAAGATTTAACTGTACCTATGTAAACTCTCTCTGCAAGACTATGACCACTGTGAATGAAATTCTATGCAGCATAACTGTGCAGCCTTAGTAGATTCCAAGACCCACTGAAATGGAATGCTATAGTAGATAGTCAGTTGTCCCTTTTTCCTTTATTGTGGGTTTTTATGACTTATTCCAGAATATCTTTGAAAGTAAAATGAACTACTGATTGAATCTATAGAAATTACTGGGCATCTATGTTAATAGAATGTTTACCAGGCCCAACAGGATTTGATTTAATTTGAGTTAAAGAATGTATTAGACAATATGAATGCATTGAAAATATTTTCTCTGAGAAATTACAGGCTAATGTTGACTATTGTTAACTATATGTTTTGCCAGAATATAACAGTTAAAAACCAAGAGTTTTGTTTTACCTCTTCTGAAACTTCATGAGTCAGCCCTCCACTGTATGCGTTTGTTTTATTATTCTGGTCTTTCAAATTCCAACCATAATGGCCCATTAGGCTCTGCTAAAGATTTTCTAGCCAATAGTTCCAAACTCTTCTATATTTGTATCACAAATGACTTACAAAGGCTTACAAACCACATGGTCAGGTTTGTCATAGCAAAGACTTTACTACTGGTAACAATTTTCTCTAGTAGTTACTTTTCTCATTACCTTGACAAAACACCTGAAAAAGAAGCAACTTTAGTGAAAACAGATGTATTCTGGCTCACAGCATATTGTGACAAGATACCCATGGTGGCAAGAGCTGGAGACAGCTTGTTATATTGCATTCACAGTCAGAAAGCAGAGAGGGATGCCTGCTGATGCTCACCTCACTTTCTCTTTTTTATTCAGTCCAGGATCCAAACCTATAGAGTACTATTCTCTATATAGAGAGTTTAAAACTCCCTAATGAAAACTTGAACCCAATTTTCCCTCACTTTGCTCCTCCCTCTTTTCTTCATTCTGTGTACTGCCTGAACCAGTATATATGACACCTGGGTTTGCCATATGCTCCTCAGGAAATATAAGTGATAAAACCTTTACAGGTTTCATTGTCTCTACTGATCATTGAAGAGGCGCTCTCCATACAGTTCCTAAATAAAAACAAAAATAGTTATGAAATGCTTCCAACTATAATTTGTGATAGAATGGTACACTATGTACATATACACCTTATATATTTAGTTATTTTTCTCAAGTTACTCTATAATATGTGTTTATAACAGAACTGATGTCCCATTGGACATAAAATCGATTCTTACAGAGTAAAAAAATAGTTATTTCAATAGCTTGTGGTCCTTTGAATAGGAACAATGCATAAAATGTTTAATACCACAGTATAGCTGTCTCTTTAAAATTGGGTGGAAGGGAAGAATTTAAAAAATTTAAAGTCTGTAAAAGAATAAGCAGGAAGGGTTTGGTAAAAAAATTAAGGTTTAGAATATTGTTTTACAATCAAAGGGAAGTTAGTTTCTGTCATGTAATTGTAAGAATTGGACATGTATTCATATCAGTTAGCACAGCTTGCCAAGATGCCCACAGAAGTATCAGGCTTTGTAGAGAATGGTGATTTTAGGAGGTTTTATTTCTTTCTCCATTTATGGCACATTTTAATTAAAAGATATTTATTTGGTTTTCAACTGTCTCTAGCAGTATATTCACTATAATTGCAATAATGAGGGAAAGTATTGTCCTTGTTCTTCTGAAGTTTACAGTTTGGTCACTATGAACAACAAATGATAAATAAGTTACCATGACCAAAACCATGTTCATTTCTGAAAAATAGGAAAAGTACAAGACATATGCATTTGAAGTATGTTTGAGCATGGCTCAATGACATATTTGCTTCAAAGGATTGAACATCACGCCTTATGCTAAAAATAAACTATAAAGGATGGGTTCCATGCATAATTACAAGAGTAGCTAACAGTGTTCAGATTTGGGGAAATTAGAAATAACTTTATAATGATAAACATTTAAATTTGGACCCAAAGACAGTGAAGCACCTTAACATGGAGAAAAAAAGAATAAATTTCCAAATTATATGGAATGTCTGAAAATTAATTTTTCTCTTTCAAGAGAAACTAAATAATTCATTTTCTTATTATCTGTGGCATCTTCATTTTGCTGCTTTTATTACTTCATTTTTTTTTACTAGAGGATGATATTTAATTGTATGAACATAGTGTATTTTTTCACTCTTTAATGCCTATCAGTTTATCTGGTTGGTTTTCATGTTGTACTATTTTAATTAAAGCTTCAATTTCTGTTACTAATTTTGTGAGTAAGTATTTTCACTTCACTTTGGTAAATCTCTGTAATTACTAGATAGTAAGGGAGGAGTATGTTGAATTTTATTATAAACATTCTCACCAGTAAAGCATGAATGTTTCTGTTTTTCCACATCTATGCCCCCATTTGGTGTTAGTGTTTTAAATCTTGATTCATTTCATTTCATTTATTTATTTTTAAATATTTTTATATATTTTCAAGCAAAGAGAGAGAGAGAAAAAGAAAGTGGGGGGAAATGGGCATGCTAAGGTTGCCTGCCTCTGCAAACACACTATACAGAGGCATGTACTACTTTGTACATCTGGTATTAATTTGGTACTGAGGAATCAAATCCAAGCCATCAGACTGTGCCATTAAATATTATTTCTTTTAGCAGTGCAAAAATAATATCAAATTTTAGTCCTTCCAATATCCACAATGACTAAAGTTATTTAGAATTTTTAAATATTCTTTGTGGACATTTGGAAAACTTGTTTGGTAAAGTATCTTTTTTACTTATACATTTTTATTTTGTATTAGCATACAGAGTATCAGGCTTCATTATAGTATTTTAAAATAAATTTTTGCTTGTTTGTTTGTTTTTTTTTGTTTGCCTTCCCCCATCTTTATCCCATACCCCGTATGACCTCCAGCAAAACATAACCTCCTTTACGCCCTCATTCTAGGTTTCCTTTTGTCTTCTCAACTACTTTTTGCATCTATTGTTCTCTCCTATCTTGAATGATGACGCATACTCACTCTCACTTCCCATTATTTACATACATACAAATATTAAATGTTAGGATCCACATATGAGAAATAATGTGATTTTTGCCCTATGTTACCTCACTTAGTATAACTTTTCTCGTTCTATCTATTTTCTACAAATTTCATAACTTCATTTTCTTTACAGCTGAGTAAAACCCTATTGCATATATGTACCATATTTTCATTTTTCAGTATCAGTTGATGGACAATTAGGTTGATTCTATTTCCTATCTATTGTAAATAGAGCAGCAATGAACATATAGAACCATTTGGGTATATGCCCAGGAGTTGTATAGTTAGTTCATATAGCAGTTTCATTTTCAGCTTTTTGAGAAAGATCCACAATGATTTCCATATTGGCTGCACAAGTTTACTTGCACCAACAGTGAATGGCTCCCCACATTTGATGTCATTAGTTTTCTTAATAAAGCCATTCTTACTGGGGTGAGATGAAATCTCAAAGTTGTTTTAATTTGCGTTAATATTGCATTCTTAGCCTGATTGCAAAGAATGTTGAACTTTAAAAAAATTCTTTGGTTATATGTTTCCTTCTTTGAGAACTGTTTGTTCATTTATTATACCATTATTAGATTGGCCATTTTTTGTGATTTTTAATTTGTAAAAAACCTCCTATTTAACTGTTGTTTTAATAAAAAAAGAAAAAAGAACTGGAACGGTCCGGCTGGAGTTTTCCCAGGACCGCTTCTGTTCCCTGGCTGGGAAGAGGCACCAATTCTGGTGGGGGGGGGCTGCTGTCCAGGGCCAGGTGTGCTGCTGTCTGGCTAACACGGGGGCTTGAGCCCGCTCCATATCAGCAGCAAGGAGGTGACCCTGGTGACTGCAGCGGGTTGAATGTGAAACCGGGCACCCATGGAGGCATGTCCGTGGGTCTGAGAGCCCGTGGAAATGTCACAGCTCTGTGTGTTCAGCTCTGGAAGCATGGCTTCCTAGGGGAAACACGGTTCCCCATGTGTTATAGCGCAGTCAGTCCCGGGAAAAAGCACCCATGGCAAGAAGTCCCAATCACCAATCAATCTGTCACCAATCCATTCTTTATTGTGGGTTTAAATAGAAATTGAGGAGGAGGGAGGGAAAGAAATGGGCAACGAGGATTGGCAGAAATCAGCAACCTGTGAATTCCTGCTTTGCATATGGACATGAGCTTGGGCACTATCAGATGGTGGGGGTAGAAGAAACTGCCACCTTCTAGGCACAGCTGGGGTATGAACCTGGTTCTATGTGGCATGCTTTTGGGGGGTTGGGAGTCTCAGAGTTGAGGGCGGAGATAGGGAAACACCTACCGGGGTTAGCCACCAGGATTTCTGACCTCATTCAACACCCTCTTAACCCTTTGTCCTCCGTCCCTTCCTTAAGCAATACCAACATTTATCAACCTCCTGGTATTAGAGTAGCTATATATCAGTGACTTTCTTATTACTGGAATGAAGTACCCACCAAGAAGCAGCTTATAGAAGGAAAAGAGTTTAAATTGGCTCACAGTTTCAGAGTATAGACTCCATCATGCTGGTGAAAGCATGGCAGGAGTAAGAATCATCACACTAACAGGAAGTGGACAGAGAAAAGCAAGTGAGGCCAGGCTAAAGAATGTCAAGACCTGAAATATTTTACCTCCTAAAACTTCCACAAACTTAGTGAACACCACCAACCACTAAGGATTAACTATTCAAACACCTAAGTCCATGGGGAAACATTTTACTTTGAAAGCACCACAAAATTCCAAAGATCTTCCATTCTATAGGCTTCCTGTTTGCTTGATTAATAATAATTTCTTTGTGTGAAGTAATTTTTACTTTCACATAGTCCTGTTTATTTATTTATATATATATTTTTTGGTTTTTTGAGGTAGGGCCTCACTCTAGTCCAGGCTGACCTGGAATTCACTATGTTGTCTCAGGGTGGCCTTTAACTCATGGCAATCCTCCTACCTCTGCCTCCTGAGTGCTGGGATTAAAGGTGTGAACCACCACACCTGGCTTCTATTTGTTTATTTTAAGGACTATTTTCTGTTTTTACTGATACCAATAATTTCCCATGTATTACCTATGTTTTCCTCTAGTATTTCAAGCATTTCTTCCTTTACATTAAGATCTTTGATCCAATTTGAATTGATCTTTTTAAGGAGAAAGGTGAGTCTAATATTCTGCAGGTTGAAAGTTGGTTTTGCTAGTACCATGTGTTTAAAAGGTTGAGTTTTTATCTTGATTTTTTTGTATTTTTTAAAGGCTTGCCTTAGCTCTCAAATAGTTTCACATAATGCATTGACAACTTATTTTACAATCAAATTCTCCATTAATGTCTATGGTCATCCTTAAAATAATAAGGATGTGGATAGGGAACTATATGTTTACAAGAAAGGTGCTGAGGGTACATATTGGTAGATCTTGTTCTTCTGAAGCTTGATGATATTTGGCTGCAGCCAGAGAGCATTAAAACCCATCCAAAATGTGAATGAGTTCAAATTACTTATGGGGAATTGCAGCTGTGTTGTCTACGCTTCATCTCCTTCTGTCAGAACATTTTGTTCAAGCTTTTTATTTTTATGATTGAGTCATCAAATAGCCTTTTAATTACTTCTGGCTATATATTTTTAGTCTACTCTTTATGGATTGCCTATCATACAATAAATTTCTTGAAAACATTTGTAGAGAATAGATATAAAGTAGACTATTGAGTTATTTTTTGAATAAGCTGTTCTTCTAAGCAATGAAAGATAAATTATTTCTAAGAAATTAATAGGTTAATGTTTGGTGGGGTACAGGCAATGCATTCAGTTTTGGAAAATGCCTTTCAGAAAAGGACCTGAAAGAGTATAATGTTACTGAAATGTAAAAACATAGACTAGCTTGTCATCCTTTCAGAAATGCATAAGTAGTCGTTAACAAATGAAATCAAAATGAAAGAGAAGCAAAACGTCTATTTCTTCAATTTGATCCAACTGTCATTCAAAGTAGTGTTTCTTTTTTGTTTTCCACCCCAGAAGTTCCTGGGACATCTTCAGAGTGACTTTTTTCAGGAGATCCCTGAAACACAACTCCTCAGACCAAGAGCTCTCTACCTCTTATCCTCCAAGAGCCTTTCTCTTAAGGTATTGAATTTAGTGCAACCCTGGCTTTCTCAAAGATATAACTGTGTAGAAAACAAAATTTTAATTTCTTGAAGACTGATAACTTTGGGGTATATTCTGATTCCAGTAAGCATAGTGGGTTGACACATACAGCTTTTCTTACATATCTTTCTACATCTTTGTAAATGTTCTGTCACACTGAAAGATTTCTTAACTTTTCTACTCATATCCAATAGACCAAGATCTTAAAGAACTATTGTATGCAGGAGACAATGTGGATTCCTAAGAATATTGAGACTGGAAGTCTGGCAAATAATTTTGTTGGACATAATTGATTAAGCTCTTGAATAACCTTGAGAAAATTAGAGCACCAGAGAGTCACATACAGGGGGAAGAGACAAACACAGAAACCAAAATTAGTGGAGAATAGCTGATACTTTGTGACCTGCAAAAGAAGAAAAGATAGCAATATTATTTGGTCTCCTTGTTTGGAAGTTTTAGTCATTTTTATGGCCACAGCAAGAACCCAAGCTGCTGGTAATGTGACTTTCTCTGTGTAATCTGAGTACATTTGTTTTAGCACATGCAGGTAAATAGTAAATAAGTACTTCTCAGTCCCCTGTTTCCTTAAGAAGGATGTTTCTCACCTTTGCCAATTTTCACTGTGTCCCAGCAGATGGTACTGACTACAATGAATTGGATTCATTACAGATGGTGCCATCACTTACAACACAAGCTTCAGTAAAACAATGACAGTCTTCCTTATGTATGGCGACTCCTCTCTTCCTGTGCAGCAGAGGACACCTCCTGCAGATAAGAAATGCTTAACTGAGAAATGCTCATGTTGGGATGCCATCGATGAGACTTAATTTGGGCATGGTGACTGTTTCCCTTGCTGCCACTTCATTTAAACCCACGAGCCTCAGTAGAGGAAATAAAATTACACACGAAGCTCAAAATGGTGGAATTGTTCAGTGCTCCTATAAATATACATTTATAGTTTTTATTTGCCACATGATAATTTTAATATGGCATATTTAAAAGATGATATGCATGATGTTTTCAAAATTACAAAGCATGTTTAAATACTAAATATATAAATCATGGGCCCTCCTCTTTCAAATCTTCTCCATAGTTCTCCACCATTAAAGGAGGCATCTATATTTTTTAGCAGATACATATACACAAAACCTACACAAGCTATCTTGGGGTAGGGATCTACAAGTGGGACCATATTGTATGTAACATATTCTTCTGCAAATTACTTTTCATTCAAAAGTCTTCAGTGGGTGTGTTCTATTTTGGTAATATATACACATCTATGTCATTTGTTGAATGACTGCATGACTGCCTTGTAGATGAACTATAATTAAATGTTTTGATCATTTCTCATTCATAGATATTTATGTTAGTACTAAATTTCTGTGCAATGAACTTTTTTATATATCAGCAACTCTGCATTTGTCTATTATATCAAAATAAAATTACCTATCAGTTGAATTATTGAATTTAAGGATATGAACAATTCAAATTTTAAAATCATCTCAAGATTTCTTTTTACAATGTGGTTAACAACTTTATCCTCAAAGGCAATGAATGAGATTGCCAACTTTGTCACAACCCCCATTCAATAAATTTTGCAAATATTCAAAATCTTTCCCAATGCTATGACCCAAACTATTGTCATAAATTGTATTTCTTTTGTTTTTGAGTTTTATCATTTTTCATGTTTATTAGCCATCTGTATTTTTAATTTCTTCTTTATGTCCAAATTGGGTGAATATGGGGAGATTTTATTCTCTTTTAGAGTTCAAAAATTATATATACTGTTGAGGTGAAGTAAGATTTTGAATTGTCAAGCATTACCTATGTTTTTACATACTTCTAACTTTGTTTGTGATAAATATGTGTATGATTGTTATATGTCCAGGTATAGTCATGTTTGCTTTTATGGCTTCTGAGTTTCATGTCATTTTTGAAAGAAAATAATTATACTGAGCCCATAAACCCCTTCACCTATGTTGACTCCTAATTATTTTGTTTTTTTAATCCAAATTCTTATATCATGAAAGAATTTTTGTTTGGAAGTCTTAAAATTACAAAGTTATTTGCCATTACTTATGATTATTTGCCAATGACTGCCCATTTATCTGTAATGTCATCTACACATATGCTGTATCCTCATCTGTGACTGGCTTCATTTTTGTTCTGTGGATATGTGTGTCTCTTCTTCTGCCTCCTGTCTCATGTGTCTTCTTGGAAGAAATTACAGTTTAGACTGCAATTTCCTCAACTTTAATAAATCAATTTAGGGAGAACTGTCTTTAAAGTAATAGTAAGTCTTCATAATCAAGAACAAGGTATATCTCATTAAAATTAATTGCTAAAAATATTTTCACTTTGATGTTGGGGTTTTCCTTTATTTTATTTGCTCGTTCATTTTAATGTATCTGAACGATTTGTTTGATTTTATTTTGTTTGGTTGGGTGGTATAAATGACCACATTACTGTTTCTCATTATTTTCAGATATTTTCAAAATATATCCCAAATTCTTTCAAAATATTTTCTCCCTTCTAATTGATCTTGATTTGGGTTATATTGATAAGGTCCACATACTGGTATTTTCAGAGCACTCAAACAATTGTGGAAATATTACCCATCCTTGATTTAAATGGGTTCTAATAAATGCTTCTTGAGTCTGAATAGCACATTGTTGCTGGCTTGTTTCTCCAAGAGGCCACCCAAAAGAGCTGTGATCAAGCAAAGCTGAGTTTATTAAACTGACTGCAGCAAGGGAAAACACCACCTTGGCAGGGGTCAGTAGTGTTTCAAAAGCAAGAATGAGGGTCTTTCACTCTGGGATTTTGTGGCTTAAATCAAGGAACTAATTATAAATGGTATGTAATACTCTTAAGATTAATGTGAGTGGGGAGTGATTAGGGCCTTAATATGAGTCTTTATAATCAATTTGTAATCTAAGTGAACTGTTTGCCTAGGTAAGATATCATCAGTGACACAGAGCTATTTGCCTAGATGAGCAAATGAAACTGATTTACCAGTATACAGTTTTGTCTTGCTAAGCAGGACTCTGCTAGGGGTGGTATCAGGTCTTACTCCCAATAGGTAAGTTATTTTTATTTTAAGTTTTAGATATTCAGTATATTATGCTAGAAGAGTTGTCCTTTTGATAATTTTTAAAGAATTTTAATCAAAGCCAGGTAATAGATCAATGCATTTTACACACTTATACAATTTTTTTTAAAAAATCATTGATTGCTTATGAAAGAATTCTTTTAAAAAGGTTTTTTAATTAGCTGCTAAATTATAGACATTTTACTCTGACTTGGAATTTTTGAACATATATATGTACATGAGCTAGTCTGTAATTTTCATTTTGTTCTATCATGCTTTGGTAGCAGAAGTTCTGGATGAGGTAAAGTACTCAAAAATTTTCTGTGTTGTGCTCAATGGGTTAAAAGCTCTTGAAGTTATTATTGTGGTAAAATGAGCACCTCAGTAGACTCATCTAGCTGGTTTGGGTAGTTGGCACGGAAATAAGGCTAGAGTTTTATTCACTTCTTTTATAAGTTTCTATTTGTTTTGTATTTGGTGTCTGATGTTTGAACTTTTTTCCTTTTAGAGGATCATAGTCTGCAGATTTTCTCTCATATTATCATGAAATGTGCATTACCTTTTAAATAAGTTTACCTTGTGGATTTTTAGAATTGCTAGTCCTCTCCTCCAATCAGGTGTTTATTATAATTTTCAGGTTTTTAAATGTCCTGATTTATTTATATATTTCTCTATATTCCTTTGCTAATAATGCCTTAAACATATACAATTCATTTATTTTCACTTCTTCTTGATGTTTAAAGATGTGCCCTGTTTGAGTCTTATAAAATTGTAAACATATGGATTAATGAGTATAAGACAGTAAAATTGTGTACACTGATCCAAGAACCAATGTTCTACATTATTAATATTTTCTGTGTTACTCATATTTCTGAGAGTATTTTTAAATGAAACAGAGATACCATAACAATTTCTACTATAGAAACATTTTTTGCTATGCATTTTTAAAACTTTTATTGACAATATTCATACATCTACATAATATATTTTATATTATAAAACCCACAACTTACCAAAGGATATCCAGGCTCCATGGCCATCTAATTTGTCCTTCCTAGAGACAATCATGTTACTGTAAGTTCCTTGTTTGCTCCCAACACACACACACCTACTTTTATTCCCTACTATGTAAGTGTATGAGTACATACATTTTTTTCAATTCTGTAAGTCTCCTTTATATGCTAAAGCAACATAAACACCTTAATGTTTCCAAGAGAGTATCTGTAATCATATAATGAACTTCTTGAAAGTTTTAATAACTTATGTCTTAACATAAGCAAAATACTTGCTTAAGCCTACGTATTTTAACAAATTTTCCTTTAAAAAATGCCACCTCACTCAGGATATAAAATATGTTATTACTACTCAAGAAGCTACCCTAATACCTCTTTATACACAATCAAATTAGCATCTGAGCATATATTAATTTTGTCTTATCTATTTTTTAAATTGATATGGATAAAATCAGTGTGGCTTCCTTCACTCTTCATACTCAAACTGAACTTCATCCATGCTGTTCTCTAAATCATTAGGTTTTTAATTTTTTGAAAAGTTCATGTGTATAATAGCTTTTGATCTTATCCCCTCTAATTGCCTTCTCTTATCCCACTGAAACCCTTCTTTCCAATTAACGCTATCGTACTTTCATGCCTCATTTTGGTTTTGTCTTTGATTTTGTCAACCCTCTGAGTTTAGTTAGAATTGATTTCCTAGGTGATGACTATTTATTGGAATATGAGGAAATTACCAGTCAGTGGCTACACCACTGATGGACATGCCTCCCCATCTCCATTAGATAATCTGAGAGTGATGGGATCCCATGAGCCCTTCCCCCACCAATGATGAAACATTTATTGGCTTAATCTTGTGCAAGAAACCATAGCTGCTATGTTTATTATTGTAACAACCATGATGTATCTAGAAGACAACATTCCACAGCCTCCTGCTTCCATCTTCCTGCTCTTACCTTCTTTCAACCCCCTCTTCTGCAAGGTTTCCTGAACCTTGTAGGTGGTAAATTTATTTTATATGCTAAGAAATATTATATATCTTCAACAAAGATATGTGGCATGAAGGATCATAGAAATTTAAACAGTAACCTAAAAGCAAATCAGCAGTGTAGCAATTATAGTGACCAGGGTGGAAGCACCTAAAAAAACCTGAAAATAAAACTATCATTGTGGAAAGATAGAAATGTACAGCCCAAGTGAGAGATCACTGAAGGATAATTTTTAACTCTCATAGGCTCTGCCCTACTGAGTCTTAATAGGTCATAGTTTATCACTCTTGAGGTCTTTCTGTATTCTCCTTTGAGGTTATTAATTCCTCTAGAAATTTTGAGGACAGGAGTTGGGGTTATGGTTAGGGGGCTGTGAAGATGATTCAACAGTTGGAAGTACTTGTTTGCAAATCCTGCATGCCTGGGTTCAATTCCCAAACCACATGTATAACCTGAACACAAAAGGTGTCACAACTGTCTGTTCTTTCTTTGCAGTAGCAAAAGTCCCTATTGCCATACCCCCCGCATACACACAAATAAACAAAAAATACATTGTTAAAATGTCTTTTAAAAAAAGAAATGGGTTATGAATGGGTTGATTCCATCTAATTATATTTTAGTATTCCAAATCCAGCTTCTCTCCATCGTTCCTAGGTCAGAGAGATGAGAAATTTCAGAAAATGTAGGGATTTATTGCACTAGTCAGTAGAATTAATGAATCCTTTCATTTATGTCATAGCAACTAACTTAGAAAAGTTTTGAATGGTTTATAATCTCTAAAGAATAAGGGGTTTGACTACTTGGGATAAATTGTGTCATAGGTAATTAACTTTACTTTGAGGAAATTCCAACTTTATTTGGAACCATTATGTACTTTCTGAGCTAAAACAGAAAGTGCTTAAAGTCACAAAAAGTAGAAGGGTTATTTCAGTAATTCTATGAGTCTACAAATAAACGTATGTCAGTTTGATTCTTCAAGGAGTTACTGAAAATAACATGGCATTTGAGTGTGGTACTATAAGGAAACAGAAAGTTACTTTTGTATATGTCCCTGAAGTCCCGAACAGATCTCTATTTCTGCCACTGGGTTTTTGTAGATGGATGGTAGAAAAATTTAAGAACTTACACAGTTTTGAATTGATGTTCTCATCTTTTTGCCCTTTTAGCTGTTAGTGTTGGATGACAATGTGTAAGTTTGGGTAAAAGTTTAGATGGGTACATTTGAACCTTCCTGGATTTATCCCAAATAATCCTGCCCATGTGGTAGAAACTTTTGTTTATAGATATGCCAAGCATTTCCCAGAGATCACCATTTTGGGCTTGATTTAGATATGAAAGTAGTGATAAATTAATTTCCAAATTGTATGTGGCCTTGTTATGAATAGGGGACTCCTCAGAGACCACTCACATGGCATTAAAGTAGCACTTACCCTGTAACATGAGAAATATGTGAAGACCATTGAGGAAACCACCATTTGGATAGACTTTCATTTCTGAGGAAGAGGCTGTGCAAGTGTAGTGGGCTTTGAGGTTGATACTGTACCCTCAACATGGCATTTTGCCTTTTGTGTCTGGGAATTAAACTTATTCCATATATATAAATGTGAATAATATCACTATGAGTCACAAGTCAACAAAGATAAAATTATTCAAATTTGATCAGATAATCAAATCACTTTTGAAAACAGATTTTTTTTTACATTTAGGAGATGAGATGATCTCAATACGATGAGAACACAAGCAAATATATTGAATCTTAACCTAATTTAAGGTAATGGAAAAAATCTATGGCTCTCATGAGTGCCCATAGAGATAGGTGGACCATGAGTTCCATCCAGCTCAGGCTACATAGTAAGAGACTATCTTAACAAAAGAAAAGCAAGACAAATAACAAAAATTTAAAAGCTGTGGCTATCAGAGGAAGGCTATCATGTTCTGATTCAGAGGACTTGGTAAAGAGTAAGAGAAGCAAGAAAGTAACTCAGAGGTGCAGCTAAAGGTGTCTGGGGAGAACATTCTCTGGGTTGAAGCCTTGGCCTAGGCTACAAGGAGATATCTATAATTGCTTTAATTTCAGTGAGAACATCAAGATTATTGAATGCTAAATTCCTGAAAATATCACCTAAATAGTTTTTTGGTAAGAGAAGGCTTTTATTTTTAATGTAGTAATAGCAATTCCTCAATTGATGTTTTAAAGGGCATTTTAAATAGGGAAGGGCATAGTTAGAATATTTATGAGTCTCACTTCATGTCATCCTTAACATGCCAGGGCTTAAGACTGAGTAAGGATAATGATAAAATGATTGAGAATTTGTGGACATATCAAAATAAATATTTGGAGAATGAATCAAAAGATATTTTCTACCTTCTACTAGTGACATGTATTTTATTTAAAGTTTTTATACATGTATATAATGTATTTTGATCATATTCACTTCCCATTGCCTTCTCTTGTCACACAGCCTTGCTGAAACCTTTCTTCTTACCAACTAGTCCCACTTCTACTTTGATATCTTTTTTGTGAACCACTCAGTTTATTTAGAGTTGGTTTCATGAGCAACTTACTAATGGCTAAACCACTGTGGAAAATGTCTCCCCATCCTTCATTAATTGCCAATAACTCTTCAAGGAGGGGCTTGGGACTAATAAACTCTTCCATCCAGCCTGAGCCTGACAGAATATGGATGGTTCCAATCTACAGACTCTGTGAGCTCATGAATATGCTAGCCATGTCATGTTTGAAAGACTGCATTCCACAGCAATCCTCCCCATCTTCCAAAGTGCTCCTTGAGCTTTGGAGGGTTAACATAGATGCCCTTTTAGTGCCAACCGGTAAACAGCCACTTATTCTCAGCACTTTGATAAATTTTGAGTCTCATCCAGATCACCATCCACTGCAAACAGAATCTCTGACCAAAGCTGAGAGCTGTACTAATCTATGGGCATAAACAAATATTTAGAGAACAGCTAGTTTGATGGCAATGACCTATCCATTTAGCCAAACAACAGTAGTTGCTTCCCTCATAGGTCCTTTGACTTCTTCAGTCACAGGCTTTTTACTAGATTTTCAGTACCAGGCAAGAATCCAAATAGAAACTGATTACCCACCCCATAACAGTCATGTCACTCTTGGGCCAATGTGTACATCCTGCCTTGGCTGTAGGGTCTAATTCTGGGTATAGCTACTAATGACTTTTCTTCCTCAATTGTCTGCATAGTGCATTCCGGCACTATGACAACTAGCCAGCAGGGAGAAAGCTTCCAGCTCAGTTCCAACTTGACTGCAAACAAAGCATGTTGCCAATAGGGTTTTATCATCTAGTCCTGGTGAGCAACCAAGAGCAGTTTGGGAGGGCACAAGTATTGGGCCAGGCATGTAGTAAGGGTGGAAGTTGTAGTAAATAATAATTTTATTTGCAAATTTTACTTTGATAAGCACTAATTTCCTGATATAGTTATGTCAATAAAAATTATGGAAAATTTGAATAATATTAATGGAAATAATCAGGTATGTGAGTAAACATGGTTTTGCTTTGTATTTGTGTCAATTAATGTCACCCTCTACTTCAAAACTGGATATTTTATGTGTTCTTTATGATTAAAATGTCCATAGAATAATCTAAAACTATACTTGATAAAGTCTCCTTTCTGGTGTTTCTTTGCTAATGTTTCCTATTCCCAGTGTCAATGCAAAACATACAGCCCTCACCTTCAGAAGAATAAGGGTTTATTCTGGATCCAAATATGAGTGTCCATGGCCCAAGAACACAGATTAAAGTTTTCCCAAATTCTGTGCTCTAATGTATTGACAACTTCATGAAGGTTTTGTAGTTACATTAAAAGTCATAAACCAAGGCACTTTTCAAATATATTGGCAGAAACATCAGTTAGGCAGATTATATTGCAAAGTAGGGAATCTCTACTGAATAGACTTGAGAGGGTAGATGTTCTTAGCCTTTGGAATCTTGTGGCCTATTAGTTCATTCCACAAAGTTTTCACCTGATAGTCACAAAGATGTTAGGTCAGACACAGATGTCGGCAAAGATCTGTTAAGGGGTGAAAGATAATTTGGTTCTGGACTCCCAACAATCTAATCTCTCCACATTGAAATTCTAATCATTTGCATGGTCTTGCAGGATAGATGAAGCTTTCTTTTCTTTTCAGACACTTCAGTTCACAGTTGGCCATTGTTGGTCAGAGATCATAGTTTGTGCACGCAGGGTCATATATAATGCAATTATCCCACATAGCTAAGAAAACATTTCTATAATCCAATGTAGATGAGGCTGGGTAGCAGGCATGAAAGCTACCTTCAGGTAGCTAAAGCCTATAAAGAAGAACACCTCGGTCATAACACATCTAAGAGCCATTATGATCCATTGTCCTCAGTATCTGACATAACATCTGCATGTAGGAGTATTACATTTAAAGTTAAATATAAACAAGAATACAATCTGGTCTAACAAAGTTAAGACAGCAGAAGATGAAAGCAGACATTTAAACAAAATAGAAAGTATATATTTTAAAACCAGATTGACCATGTTTTTCCTTATGTTTATAGTTATTCGTACTCTATATAATATTAGATTTGATGTTTTGAATACTTAAAATTTATTATCTTTTAATTCTTTTTTGAATATTTCATTTATTTATAAGAGAGAGAGAGAGAGAGAGAGAGAGAGAGAGAGAGAGAATGGGTGTGCCAGAGCCATCAGCCACAGTAAACAAACTCCAGACATATGCGCCCTCTAGTGTATCTAGCTTTACATGGGCACTGGGGAATTGAACTCAGGTCCTTCTACATTGTAGGCAAATGCTTTAACCACTAAGCCATCTCTTCAGCCCTATCTTTTAATTCTGTTTTTTGGCCATTTTGCTTCTGTAGCTATAGCCTCTTTTGCAGTAGCTAACCATAATTCTAGGAAAGATTAGTCTTTAAAATACACTTTATTATAACTCTTATGTATCGATAATAACTCGATCTCTTTCATAAATAAAGTATAAAAACTTAAAATTTTCACTAGGGAGATGGCTTTGCAGTTGAAAATGCTTGCTTGCAAAGCCTGCAAGCCAGTATTAATTTTGTTATATACCAGCTACTATATGATACCTAAATACTCATTTAAGAAATATCAGAGGATATCCAGCTGACTGGGGATGGGGAAGGGGAGCAATGAGGAATTGGGGATAACAACTCATTGTTGGCCCACTAAACAATGTAACTCATTATGGACAATAAAAAAAAGAAAAGAAATATCACCTTCTTTTGTTATAAAACATCATACATATTGTTAATATTAGAGATTGATGTCTTTTGCATAATTTGGAGAAGAATAAATTTTTGTATAATAGGCCCAATTTTATAAATAAATTAAAACTTCTATATATTAAAATAAGTTCTTTTATCTAACAAGTAAAAGCTTTATCCAAGTGGGAAAACATACAAATCTAGCAATAAGCCATTTGTAAACATTACTAAGAGCAGAATCATAGTTAAGAAAACTTTAGTGTTGTAAAAAGAAAATTCAGCATTCATTTTATTATAGAGTATTGGAATTTGGAACTTGGAAGCATAATAATATTTCATAATAACCAACTTATGTATAACAATGACATCTTTCTTTCTGTTCAACTCTCATAACCTTTATACAACATGTTTTAACCTTCTAATTTATCTCTTTCTATTTTCTTTACTGTACACAGTCATTTCTCATCTGAAACCATGTTCATTTAAACCTTCTTTACTAAAACTACATTTTTATTTATATTTCTATTGGTAATACTGCTGCGTTTTTTTAAACAAAATTTAGAATACATTTTTAAATGACAACCAGGAGGCAATATTTGAAACACAAAAATCATATATATTTTATCTTATTATCTAATATTTATAACTCTAGGTAAAACATTAATAGTCTGTTGTTTTTAAAATACATTTAAATTGGCTATTGTTAAAAATGTATCCTATAATAAGTACTTAGAAACTATTTTTCATAAATGACATTATTTTCTTTAAAAAATATTTTTAGGCCAGAGCTTTTTAAATATTTTTATTTATTCATTTTCAAGCATATATATATATAATAGAGAGATAAAGAGAGAGAGAGAGCACCAGGGCCACCACCTTGTGGCTCTGGCTTATGTAGGTCCTGGGGAATTGAACCAGGGGCCTTAGGCATTGGAAGCAAGTGCCTTAACTGCTGAGCTATCTCTCCAGCCCGGCCAGAGCTTTTTATTCTTTTATTAAATTTATCTAATTTGGCCTTAAAAGCTAGAGAAACCGTTCTTCAAAATATCATCTAGTTATGGGGCGTTGGTGGTATAGTGGTGAGCATAGCTGCCTTCCAAAATATCATCTAGTATGGACCCAGATTTAAAAACTGAAGATTAGACTCTAATAGCTAGGAGTATAAGTACTGGAGAGAAGGTTGTTTTCCTTGAGGCTGTAAAGCAGAATGGTGGAACTTTGCCTAAGGCTATCAGCTCAAGTTTGAGAGTTCGGTGAAAGGAGGGATCAGAAGGAAAATGAGAGCCCTCTGAGAACCTGGGTGCAGGCTCCTTTAGAAGAGAGTTGGGTTCACAAAGGGTGGTTTTAATATAGTATGGGAAAATTTATGTAGCCAAGGAGGACCTTAAGATTTTGATCCTCTAGTCGCTAGTACCCAAGTGCTGGGATTATAGGCCTTTACCATTATATCTGGTTTATGTAATGTTGGGAATCAAATTTAGGGCTTCATTTATACTAGGTAAGAACCCTATAAACTACAATATACCCAAGCTCTATGAACTAAACTAAACCCCACAGGCTTTGAGGTTCAGGGAGGATTAAATTTCATAAAGATGCAGGAGATTCCAGACCCCAACTGTGGACTCCAACTTTTGGATCCTTGTTCAAATGAATAAGAATTTAAAACGCAGACTCAGAGAAGGGTAAATTATGAATTGTAAGGTTTATTTCAAGGAGAGTTAGGATCCTGAGGAAAAGCTCAAGCCAAAGGAAATTATCCCTGTATGATGGCTGAAAAGAGGGTGGGGAGATGGAGAAAAATCCTCTTTATATAGAGATATCTTCAGAGAAGAATTCTCTGGAGAAGGGTGAAAGCAAAGCATATAAGCTCAAGCCAGAAGATCCCCCTCACGTAAATGTCAGAGAGAATTAAGAGAAAGTAAAGGTTGCCGGGCTTTAAGTCATATAAGTACCATGTGCTAACCAATTGCGCCCCTGGAGCCCATAACTCTGAGCTTTCAGAGAGATCACACATGTAGCAAAGTGGGAAAGTATACAAAAACAAGACGCAAGCAGGAAAATGCTCAGGAAAAAAAGAAATCCTATCTCCGATGAAATAAATGAAAAAACTCACATAAGTCTGAAATGAAATATAAATTTGGTTTGAAATCTTTGAAATAGAGAATAATACTTCACAAGAATTGCTCTGGTAAAGGAGAAAGTGTAGGGGAATTTTTGACTTCCTGCTTCCTAAATGTGACGGGAAAAATAATACAGAATTTTGAAGAAAGATAAAACTTGTGTTAAAAGATAAGTAGGACAGCTCAGTGTGGTGGCCCACAACTTTAATCCCAGCACTCGAGAGGCAGAGATAGAAGGATCACTCTGAGTTTGAGGTCAGCCTCAGACTACTTGTAAGTTCCAGGTCAGTCTGGACTATAGTGAGACCCTACCTCAGCAGTATTGGATTACAAAACCTGACAGCCAAGGTTTGATTCCCCATTACCCATGTAAACCAGATGTACAAAATGGTGCACTCATCTAATGTTCATTTATAGTGGCAAGACCCCCTAGTGTACCCATTCCCTCTCTCTCATTCTCATTCTCTCACACTTTCTCCATATCTCTCTGTTTGCAAATAAATAAGTAAATAAAATTCTAAAAAGAAGATAATAAGTAGTATTTTTATTAGAGCAAAGCCAGGTGTAATTAATGCAATGGGATTGATTAAATCAACTAATGATGATTGGAGAAAGGATTAGAGAAAACATTACTAGATTTTTATGGCAGAGCCTGAGGCCTAACACCTGCCCAAACCAGGTTAATCCATCAGTCTGCAATAAATCAATTAGCAGAGCCAAGTTAATAGTGAAACAAAAGTGAAGGAGATTTATTCAAATTCAGTTTGGCAATATTGGAAAGAAAGCCAAAGAGATCCACTGACACTCCCACAAATCTATCTTTAGAGTCCTGACATCAGGTTTGGGTTTAATGAAGAGGTACGCATAGTTAAACAGTCTTGGACAAGATATGGCCTCGTTGATTTTGTCTTAACTCTAGTCTCTCCTGCAAGGTTGTCTGACAAGTTGCCATTGCTGTATGAAATCTCTTTCTGGGAGAGATAGTTTTCCCTCTGGCACCAGACTTCCCTTTCTCATGCATAAGATTTCTGGGGAAATTTCAATTTCTTGGAGTTCATTGTTTCAATAGTCTAATAGCCATATGGAAAGACTTATTGTGCCTTCAGAGTCTCTTACTATTGCTATGCTGATTACAAGTAGGGCTTTTCACATAGTGTTTGCTGATTGTGTCTGTGCATATAAAAACTAGCTTTGACCAGTTTCACCACTACCTGAATTCTGGTGATCCTGTCCTGAGGGAAAATAGGATTTCTCACTTTTTTACGTAAGTATGATGCCCTTCAAGGATGGATGGAAGTTGTTATTATCACCACCAATGCCTTGAAATACACAAAGAATAAAAAACTGACTGTAGAGCACCGGTAATCTATTCACATGAGTAATTGTGATTTTTCCCTAACTTACCATTATTAGAATTCAAAGCTCATTTGAAAAGTAATTTGCTGCCAATCACTTAAAAATTATGAAATGGTAAAAATACTTAAAAACGCAACAAAGGAAAAAGTCACAAATTTTTTTGGAAAAAAATCTACAGAAAAAATTCCACTGTATTCATACACTCACCATAGAGAGGGTTCCCTGTACATGATTGAGCCTGTCAATAACCCATCATGATGAGGGAGAGAACCATGAGACTCTACATCTCCCACCTCAAGAGTAAATGCTGGAAACTGATTGCTGGGAGAGAGGAAATCATGTCCTTTAGAGCAGTAGCCACTGGAGGATTGCCCCTTCTTCAGTAAATAATTTCTTACCCATGATTATTCAAGTGACTTTAATTTAAATTAGTGTCTCAAAAATTAAACAAGTAGGATGAGACTCTAGTGGGATGAAGGATTTTAATGGGAGGAGAAAGAAGCAGAAGAGGGTAAGTGAAGGGAACAAAATGCATTGCATACATGTACAAAATTATCAAAAATTATATGCTGATATTTCTAAAGAAGAGTATAGTAGAAATGAAGTAGAGTAAAATCTGTTATTTCCATTGTTAAAATATCTTCTAAAGCAATAACACTTTGGGGGTAATTATGGTAGATGGACATATGAAATAAAGTTTAACAATTGCATAAGAGGTTGAAAAAAGAAACTGAGAAACATTTGTCATAATGTCCTTGTATTACATGTGAAATGGCATGCTATGATTTGAATATTACTTCATATAACTTTAAAATGAATATTGTAAATTTTAAGAATATAACAAATCAAATGTGATTATGTAAAATAGTCAAGTAAAAACAGGCAAGGCAGTGAAACCAGGTGAAATAAAGAAATATTAAGGCAATGACTAGAAAATAGTACAATGTTAGTTCAACTATATTAAATTGCTTTAAACATATACCATTTAAATGACATTGTTAGACTAGATTAAGGAAAAAAAATCAATTGAATGTTGACAAGATGTCTAAAAGTTTAGATAGTAAAAGTATGAAAAAATATAAAACATACTAAAACTCATGAAAATACAACCGGAGGCTTGGGTATGCTGGCACATGCCGTTAATCCCAGCACTCAGGAGGAAAAAAAAACCCTAGAGTACCTTTATTGATTTCATACAAAGTGGACTTCACAACAAAGATACCAGGTGTGAAGAGTGTTGGTACATAGTCATAAAGAATCAATTCTAAAGCCAGGCATGGTGGTGCACGCCTTTAATCCCAACATGTAGGAGGATTGCAGTGAGTTAGAGGCCACCCTAAGACTTCATAGTGAATTCCAGTCAGCCTGAGCTAGAGCAAGACCCTACCTCAAAAAAAAAATAAACAAAACAGAATTCTACAAGAAGATGTAATATAAACCTGTATGTGCCTAAAACATGAATGTCAATCTACAGGAGGTAATAGAAAATATTTACAAAGAAATAGAAATATACAAAGTGAGAAAAGAGTAAGAATGGAGATGACCTGAATATCACTGATTCTGACAAAGTACTTGATCCAACAACAGAACAAACACAATTCAAATGTCCACATTTTTGTCATCAAATATATCATAGTATGTGCATAAAAGATTATAAAATATAACTGAATTCTTTGGCCAAAAGTAATAAAACTAGAAATCAATAAAGATGAACAGAAGAGGGGGCAGAAAGAATGTAAGAGCCATGGTAGGGGAGAATATCCAGAGACATTGCCCCCCTCAGCAACAATACACAAAGGGGGAATAAAAAAAAAGAAAGAAAAACTGGCTACCTCTGGTACAGTTCATAACCCCCTAACCTATGGACAGATCCAGGATGCACACAGAGAAAGTATCCTAGTAGGTAGGGGACAGAGAGGAGGGAAACGAAGACACTCACAAGAGTTGCTGATACAGTCCATATAATTATTCATAAAAAATATATTAAAAATTTTACATCTATATATATCACTGTTAAGGCTGAGAACTTGGGAGGCAGAGGGTAGGAGGATCACTGTGACTTCCAGGTCAGTCTTGGCTACAGTGAAAACCTTCCGATAAATAAATAAATCACTGTCAAAATTCCAGAAATCTGAAAATAGGGTACTCTTTAGGAAAAGAAAGGGAGGGGCAGGTGGGGGCAGGGTAAAGAAGGTATGAGTGCATCAGACATGAGTATGAAAATGTTATAATGAAATATATGCATGTATACTATTTAAATATGATAATAAAATAAGAATACATACATGCTAATGCTGTTGTTGATGTTAATAAAAAGAATCTAAGTATCAGAAAAAATACATAGCTGAAAAATCTCCAAATATTTAGAAATTAAATAGGACAATTCTTTCATATTTTTATTTAGTGACATTTTCATACATG
The DNA here is from genome assembly GCA_004024765.1 of Zapus hudsonius. Lineage (NCBI taxonomy): Eukaryota > Metazoa > Chordata > Mammalia > Rodentia > Dipodidae > Zapus > Zapus hudsonius. Next base: position 179,072 of record PVHP010000103.1, on the reverse strand, counting down.
TATATAATGTGTTTTGATCATATTTGTCCCCCTAATATTATCTTATTCCCTTCCTATCTCTGATGAATCTCATCTTCCTAATCCTTCCTGCTTTCTTGTCTTTTCTTGTGATGCCCTGACCTGCACAAGATTGAGCTTATCAACATTCCATCATAAATGGTGGAGGAACTCATGATAACCAACCCTCTTGAAGGAGTTATTGGCAGTTAATGTTTTAACTAAGTTTATGATTTTGTATTGGGTATATATATATATATATATATATATTCACATGTTGAGAATTATATATATTATATTATATTTATATAATTATATATTATAAATATATTATATATGTAATTCTCAACATCTGAATTAAATGAGAGGCCACTAATACTAATCTCATTGACATTAAAATATTGATAGCAAGACTGAAAATAGCTCTGGGCCCAAAATTTGATATTTAAATATAGATTAATTTCTTTAAAGTCACAAACTACAAAAACTTATTATAGTGTGAACTTTTAGGCAAGTGCTTGCTACCCTCCACAAGAAGGGCCTCACAGACTAAAGTCTGATACCACCATGAACTTGTGAACCAATGAGTTAGTTGTACTCCTTTATAAAGCATGAAGACTCCAAGGCGCCTATAGGATTAGAAAAATCTCATCCCAGTATGGATGATGATCTCCCCATAGCTGCTTAGATGAAGCTCACTGTCCACCTTCTATATACTCTATCACACCCTGATGCCATCATGATACCTAGTACAATACTGCATATACAGCGGGTACAAGGTATGCCTGAGATCTCGGGTGAGGGTCTTAAAAATCTTCCCAACCCCTTCCACTAAGAGGAAACATCAATAGGACCAATCTCCAAAGTCTTTCACAGAGGCTTCTGATGGCAACATAGCAGGGGAGATCTGGGGATTAGAATTTAGAAAATACCCAGCAAAATTTCAATGCACCTCAGAACTTACGGAGTACCCAAATTCTTGTCAATAAATTTAAAGAATTAAAATCATAGACCACCAGAGGATAAAGTAAAGTGGGAGACTATTTAAAAGAGAATGGGAAAGTTACAGAGTTCTCCAGCCACCAGTGTGGAGAGAACATGCAGGAGAGGGTTTAACAAATTTATGCTGTTCAGCTAAACAAGCAAAAGAAGAAAAGATAACAGAGGGCCCTCATCATGAGGAAAAAGGCTCATGTGGGAAGATCTTGAGCCCCTCCCTCACCCCAGCCATTAGGCCAGAGTGAGGGAAGGCCTTACCTTTTCTAAGGTCTGGAAATTTAGAAGTCCTCCTCCTAGGATGCCATGTGGGAAGAAAAGACAAAATATCTGTTCAGTGAGTATTCCCTGCTCCAGGTGAGCAGAGAGACAGCTGGTTGGACAATATCTGATCAATCAGTTTTAGTACCTATGTTTGAGTGCTAGCCAGACACCTCCCACTCAAGGGAACGGTGTCAGGTTTGGAATCTGTGTAACTTGCCTTAAACTGTCACAGCAACGGTTGCACACACAACACTCATTGGAGGAGCTATAAATCATCTGAATTTCCTATTATCTGTTGATGAAAGTGAATTAGTTATAACCTTCTTAAAAGGAAGTATCCAGCCCCAGACAGTTTTATTGCTGAATTGTATTGTTTCTTGACAGTAAATGTGAATTTTAATTAAGCAGAAGAAGCCTCTCACAAGATTCCACAAATTTCATGGTTACATTTATATAAAATAACCATAATTAAAAACCAAAAATTTGGGCTAGAAAGATGGCTCAGCAGTTCAGGCACTTGCCTAGAAAACCTAATGACCCAAGTTAGATTCCCCAGCACCCACATAAAGCCAGATGCACAAGGTGGTGCATGCACCTGGGGTTTCTTTGCAGTGGCTAAAGTTTCTGGCACACCCATTCTCTCTCTCTCTCTCTCTCTCTCTCTCTCTCTCTCTCTCTCTCTCTCTCTCTCTCTCTCTCTGATTGCAAATAAATAAATGAAGATTTTTTTGTTTTATTTTATGAGCTAGGGTCTCACTCTAGCCCAGGCTGACCCAGAATTCACTATGTAGGTTCAGGGTGGCCTCAAACTTTAAAAATATGACAGAGGACAAGCATGGTGATCGATCAAAACCTATCAAAGCAGATATCGAGAGGCTACAGAGAACTCTACACTAAATCAGACTGTCAAACATCCTTCCATGACTCAGGAAACATTTGAGAAGAGATGATGGAAAGATTGTAAGAGCCTCAGACATCTCCCTCTCCCCTGCAAGCTATTCCACAGGGACTGGATGAGGCCTTTATTACCCCACAGTGAATACTAAAACCCCACTGAGGAGGGTTCTCAGGTAACAGGAGCAGAGGTGAGGGGATAAAAGAGTACAACCTGTTATCTATAAAATAAAATTTTAAAGAAGACAAGAGTCTGGGGATGAGACTCAGTTTGGTAGAGTAAATAATAGCATACACACAGCTCTGGGTTCTATCCCAAGTACCACATAACCAGACATGGTGGCACACACCTCTAACCCCAACACTCCAAAGATGAAGGCAGGAGAATCAAGAGTTCAAGGTCATAGGCTAAATAGTGAGTTCAAAGCCAGCCCACATGAAACCTTGTCTCCAATAAGTGATAGATAGATAGATAGATAGATAGATAGATAGATAGATAGATAGATAGATAGATAGATAGATGATAGACAGACAGACAGATGATAGGTAGATACACAGATAGATAGATAGATAGATAGATAGATAGATAGATAGATTGATTGATTGATAGATCTTACAGAAATAGTTTAGGTTTCAGATCTTGGGAGTAAAGTGTGACTACTCATACATAAGAGGCTTTTTGGGGGGAAGATTATGGAAATGTTCTGGAACTCTAGGTAGTGATGGTGATGTTGCACAACTTTATGGATATTACTGCTTAATTTTACCAAGCATTTAGAGAGGAAATAATACTAATTTGCTACTATTCCTTCCAAAACATAGAAATAGAGGGAACTGTAGACTAATATGTCTGAAGAATTTTGGTGTAAAAATTTATTCTAAATATGTGCATCTCTTTTACCAGTTAAAATTTAAGTGCATCAACAAGAAAAATCACATCAGTCAATGCAAAAAAGTGAAGACAAAATTCAAGGAAATTTACACAACTTGCTAAATAATATCTCAGAAAGAAAACAGCCAACATCACAGTTATAGGATGAGAGTGTATGATAAGTTCGAGAATAAGTCCTATCTTACTCCTTCTGGATGTCATATCTTGTACCACCCCTATGTAACATCACATTAAAACTCTCAGCTAGTTCAACAATTCAAGGAAAAGGACTGAGGCTTTCATATTGCAATGAGAGAAATAAAACTGCCCTTACTTAGGTGACATGATCGTCTATGGAGAAAATTCTCAAAGAATCTACAGAAGAAACTTCTAGAGATAATGAGTACAGGAAGGTGAAAGGATATGAAGTGTACTAGTTTCCTGTTTGTGTGACAAATACTAAAAAGAGACAATTTAAGAAGAGAAAATGTTTGTTCAGGACCCCAGTTTCAGAGGGTTTTTTTTTCAGTTCATGATTGTTGTAAGCTTGTGGTAAGGCAGTTATCGTGATATTAGAGAACATGGTGGTGAAGAGCTTCTCAAGTCATGGTGGCTGGGAGGTAGAGAGAAACAGGAAGGGCCAGGGATAACCTACACAATTCTAAAGTATTCCATATTTCTCCAAATATACCCTACCTCCCAACCATTCCATCATACTATGAATCCATTACAAATTAGTCTGTTTATTGTCAGAGCTCCCATGATCCAAATATTTCCCTAAAGCTTGTCACTTGGCAACCAATGAGAGTACCAAACACATGAGATTTCAGGGGACTATCTCAGAGTCAAACCATGAGACAAGATTAATATATACAATCTAATTGCTTTCTTATAATGGTAGTTTGACAAATTGAGTAGGAAAAATAGTTACAAAAACTTTAGATAAAAATCTTAATGAACATTTGTATATATGCAGAAAAATATGAAACTTTAGTGAAAGTAATAAAAAAGATGTAATAAGTGGACAGATATTCTGTGTCCATGGAGTTGAAAACTCAATCTTACCTAGATGTCAATTCTTAACTGATCTACAGACACAATGAAATCCTTTTTAAAACCCCAGCAGGTGTTTTTGTATATTTGTATATTGAGAGATTGTTTTATTTTTATTTTTTGTGCAAGTGTGTGTGTGTGTGTGTAAACACATGCCCCATGTGCATGTGTGCAGAGACTACAGGAGAGTGCCACATCCTGTAGTCCTTCTATCACTTGGCCACTTTTTTCATTGAGAAAGTTTCTCTCACTGAACCTGGAGCTACTGTTTTCAGTCAGATTGGCTGACCAATGAGTCCTAGTGATTCACCTATCCTCACTTCCCACAGTTCTGACATATGTACAGAAATATGCACCCTTGCCCAGCTTTTTATATGAGTACTAGAAATCAACATCAAGCCCTCATGCTTGCATGCTTACTTGCTGAGCTAGTTCCCAAGACCCTTGACAGATTAACCCTAAGATTTATATGAAAGCACAGGAGACCCACAATACTGACATAGATAAAAAGATGATTCATTGACTTGATTTTGAAACCTTTATTATAAAGCTCTAAAATTCAATATATATTTGCATTGGAAAAGAATAGATCAAGAATACAGAATAATGATGGCATAGCCGCTTTTGAAAAAATACTTGGCAGTTTATTACAAAAGTTAGTCCTGCTATTCCATCATTCACTATGCTTTTGTTTCCCTAATTTACCTGAAAAGGTATCTCAACAAAAATCAGAATGTGAGTACTTATAGCAACTTTATTCATAATTGCCCCAAACTTCATTTAACTAGAGTATCTTTCAGTAGGTAAGTGGAAAAACATACTAAGGTGTACCTATCCTATAAGGCACAGATCAATCTCAAAATCATACTGCTATGTGAAATAATTCCATCTAAAAAGGACAAATGGGATGCTTTCTTCAATATGGAGTTCTGGGAAATGCAAGACTATAGACATTCGTGGTTGGCAGAGATTTAAGTAGAGGGGATAACATTTAATAAGTAAAGCACAGAGACTGTTTTATAGGCTAATATAATTGCATGTTCCAGATACTATGTTTGTCCAAGCTGATAGAACCCTACAGCACAGGGTGAACTTTAATATACATGAATTTAAGAACTGAGAAAAAATGAAGGGCGCCATGATTGAATATAGAATGTGGTGAAAGAATCCAACTGTCTTACAAGAACATCAAACAATCTTACTGTTAAGATTGGGATGGGGTGTCAGGGATGGTGCTGTGTTAAATAACTTTGGAAATTCGTAGGGTCTATAAATCTAAAGGCCAAGTAACAGTACAAAAAAATGTTCTACCTGGTAAAGCTGTTTGGTATGTGTGTGTGAGATAGCAATTCTGGGATTTTTACATATATACTGGAATTAAACAATAAAGCAAATGGTTGTCAGGTGGTAGTCATTTCTTATTGATGTAAAAATTTAAGACAAGCATAAAAAAGCTAGAGTTCCTCATGTTGTAATGTATCTGTGCTGGAGATATAAGTATAAATTTATACATAAAGTTATAGAGATAAATATATAGTTATATACATACGTATATATATATGTGTGTGTGCATGTTTGTATTTATGTATCCTTCTGAGAATATCATCAAAGTGTATGATACTCTAATAACAATGGAAACAACCAAAGACCAGATCTTGATTAATAACACCATTTTTCATCAAAATAAATTAGGTACACTTGCATAAATGGATGACAACTAAAATTCACTAAGAAATATATAAGACTAGAATAAGGAAATCCTAAAATTTTGTAAACCTTCATTGATGGAAATATATTAAGAGGGCACAAACACCAACCAATGAGCTCCTAAATTTTCAAAGTTAGAACAACTTCCAAATGAAAAACAGTGAAATACTGGGTTATAGCCCAGTGGTAAAAATAAATAAGCATGAGGTCCAGCAAGTCCCCAATCCTCAAGAATGGGTTGTGTATACTGACTCCCTTCCCAAGGGAAGAGTGTGAAAATGAGGCCCAGAGAAAAAGTATGGACCATGGAGAAACTTGATTAACATTACATGAGCATGGTGACAAAAGTCAATATTATTGAGTGATGAAACATGTTGAAAATATGTGATTTTAATGTGATGTGGTAGGAATTACACTTATCTACATAAACTTCCTCCTTAAACACATAAGGCAAAAAATATCATGAGAAAATCATTAGACCATCGTCTCCTCAGAAAATCATTAGACCATCGTCTCCTCAGAGACACTGTATAAAACACTTGATCAGTTTGCTTTAAAATTATAAAGAACACCCAAAAAGGAAAACTTGAGAAAATGTCACAGCCAAGAAAAGCCAAAATACACAATTAGATATAGTGTGGAATTATTAAAAAATAAGAAGGCACAAGTTTAAGATGATAAAAATCTGAATGATGTATGTTTTTAATTGCTTATCAGTATTAGTTATGGGCAAATTTATCATATTAATAGATTAATAATTAAGGAAGCAATGTTGATATTTGGGAATTCTATGCTATCTACTTATAAACTAAAGCTAGTATAAAACAATGTATTAAAAATTGTTCAATGTAACTCACCAAAGTAACACAATGGAAGAAATATATCACATAACCATACCTAAATGTATCAACCAATAAGGAATTGAAGTACTGATAATGGAAATACTGAAAGGCTTTTTGAGAGTAAGAAAAAAATGATTACTATTATCATTTCTATCTAACACTATGCTGGATCTCCAAAAACTAGTACAGTAAGTCATGGAATAATTAATGGAAATAGAAAAATGTAAATTTCATTATTCACAGACAAAAACCTGAGCTGTATCTACAATGAAAAAAATTAATTGATCAAATTAATTTTATTGCTGAATTAAATAAATAAAACTAAATGTATCTTAAAAATAAGAAAATTTTAAAGAAATTTTTAAAATGTTATTTTGTGAACATCAAAATTGATTACATAGGAAAAGATCTACACAACAGTTTTACAAATCATTTTTGAAGGTAAATAAATAGTACTTTAAAAATGGAGTAATAGTGATTCACTTCTTTATAGATGTTAATTCTCCTTTAAATTTGTTTAAAGATCCTGTGAGATAGCATTCTAAATCTGATGACAGTTTTTAAGATATTATCAATCTCAATATTGATATACAATTCACAATTAAGAAGAGCTGTGGGAATGGGGGTATAGCTCAATGGTAGAGTACCTTTCTATCATGTCCAAGGCCTTAGGTTCAGTATTGCCCTACAATAATAGCTGAGATTGTTTCTCTCAAAATATCTTAAATTAATTTTTGACAATTTTATACATGTATATAATGTATTTGAATTATATTCACCCCATGATCCTCTCTTATTCCTGTACCATTCCTGCTGAACCCCATCTTCTTCCATCTTCTACTTTAATGTCCTATTTGTGAAATATGAGTTTAATTAGGTTTGCTTGTATGACCATGGGCAGAGGGGTTATTTACTGGAGAACTGGTAATTTACCAGTGGCTACACCATGGAAGAAAATAATTCCCCTTCCAGTAGTTTTTCAGGGAAGTGTGGAAGACTCATGATGGAATATGGATGGGCTCAGTCTTATGAAGGAAACCACACCTGCTGTGAGTTCATTAGTACATCTGCTAAATGAACATGATGTCTAAAAGATAGTGCTGCTCTAAACCTGGATCAGAGAAGCTTCTTTTTTCATTTTATTAATGCAAAGATTCATAAATGGTCTAAATGCTAAGAATAAGTGGCTGTTGATTGCTCATTCCTAAACAGGACATCTACACCTCCTCTAAGGCCTAGGGAACACTTAGACTAAGGGCAGAAAGAATGTAAAAGCCAGAGGATGAAAAGTGCTATGTCTTCTGGAAACAACATGGATGTTTCACTCATGAGATAGTCATGATAAAGATGCACACTACTGCATAAGTTTTATGTTCAAATTTGAAGGTGCATTATGAAATTCCAATGTAGTAGGCAGATATGCTGGGGCACAGTTACAATCCCAACAGTCTGGAATCTGATCTAGGGGATTACAGGTTCTAGACCAGCATGATCTACATAGTGAATCCCTGTCTCAAAAAAAAGCACAAAATTTCAGTTTACTGACAAATGTACAGAAAACTAATCCAGTGGAATAACAGAGACACCGGTAACAGATAAGACAGAGGTCAGGTTGTCTGCTTTTGATCAAAGTACCATTACCAGTTGGAATGATTTTCTACTCTATAGTTGGTGCCATATCTATTGGACATTACTGTGTAAAAACCTGAGTGCATTTTCAGATCCCAACACAGTATTTATAGTTGTAATGCTGGTTTGTACATGAAAGGAAAACAAAGATTCTTGACTATAACATGGAAATATCATCATAGCTTTGGGGAGGTGAAAACCTAAAATGAAACATTAACACTAGACATAAAACATGAATAAAATAATTTGCAACAGATTTAAAACTTTCTTTCATCAAAGTACATATTTAATTGAGACCAAAAGGGATAATAAACTTTCACATGTCATAAAATGAGAAATGAAATGTTTAAAAAGGTAATTAACAATGAATTATACCCAAGTGGCCAATAAGCATATAAAAGGATAGTCTATGACATTGTCCTACGATAAAGTATTATTTCAAAACAAAAATCTGTCTAATATCTATGGAGTGATAAAAATAGACTCTTGGTTTTCTCCATTTGGGGAACTATTGTGATCAAGTTTAGGTTGCCAAAAAAGTAGGTCAATGTCAAGGTTAGGTAATTTCTCACATATATTGTACTAACAACCCAAATAATACAAAATAAACTCAATACTGCAGTATTAGTTGCTTGTTATAATTATTTAAAGCATTACTTAGGGTCACTCAAAAATAAGAGAGGACAAGCTAATGGAAAGTCACTAGCAACTATGGTAAAAGGTTAAGACATTAGAAAAGGGAATCTCAGAAAATACTGAGGAAAATTCAAGATGTGCTATCTAATTTTGAATTCTTTTCAAGGGATATTCACCACTCTTAAACTAGACAAGAAACAATTGCCAAATAGTGAAGCTAAACTAATGAGTGAAATAAGGAAACCTCAACTTGGGACTGGATAAAGTTGTTTGCTTCTTTTGCCTACATTAATCTTTTCTTTTGGATACAGATGCTCAAATTCTGCAGTTTCTAATTATGTCCTATTGTAGAAGGACAGTCAAGATGTGTGCTCTTCTGAACTACCTTCTTTTGCATTTCTCTCTGAGATACCATGCAAATAAGTTCTCCATTACAAGAATAGATATTATCTTCTAGCATGTCTAATACTTTATTAGGAAGGGTGCTGCTGAAGAAACCTTGGGCTATGGAATTTTATACGCTAGATGAAGTGGTTTTGAAGCTCTAGCATGCAATGCATCTGCGTTTGTAAATATGGGCTTTCTGAATCAAAGAACTTTACAGGGAATGCTGCGCTCACAATATCTAGAAAGAAACATATTATCTTTGAGAACTCAGAAACAAGTGATAGTAGTTTAATAGAAGAGATATTATTGGGCTGGAGAGATGGCTCAGCAGTTAAGGCACTAGCCTGAAAAGCCTAATGACCTGGGTTTGATTCCCCAGTAACCATGTAAAGCCATATGCATAAAGTGGCACATGCATCTGGAATTTGTTTGCAGGGGCTAAAGACCCTGAATGACCAGGTTCATTCTCTCTCTCTCTCTCTCTCTCTCTCTCTCTCTCTCTCTCTCTCTCTCTCTCCTTGCAAATAAAACAATAAGATAAATAAAATAAAAAGAAATATTATTTAATGCATCTGGAGTTCATTTGCAGTGGCAGGAGGCCCTGGCATGCCTATTTTCATTCTCTTTCTCTTCTCAAAATAAATGTTAAAAAAGAAATATTATTTAATAAGAGATTATTCTAACAACAAAGAAAAATATTAGCCTTGATAGACATTTTCTCTATTTTATATGAAATACAATGTTTAGATGTAGTAATTAAATGACTAAAATATTATGGAATAAAAATGGGATATTTGTCTCAGAGTATTTGCCCAAATACTCTGAGAAAGCATGGCAACATTTTGTGTGGTCTCTCTCCTAACTTCACATATTTCTACCATCTCTTGAGGACACCCCAACTGTTGTTGAGGGATGTGGATAATGAAGTCTCTTATCTATTTCCTGCTGAATAGGACATGAAGTTATGGAAGTTGGGGTTTTTGCTCAGAGGGGGGAGAGTCCCTACCTGAGGCCCAAGAGAGACCCATCATTTGACACAAAATGTCAAATTATCTACAGTTTTGTACATGAGCTAAGATAAATAAGCTGTAGTTCTTTAAACACCTGTGTCACACAGCCTTGATACTATCTTAATGTCTGTATCAGAAATAAATTAATGTTCAGCTTTCTCTATTTTGCCTTTAACTGATGAGTCAAAGCTTACCTTCACTGGAATTTAGCCAAAGAGGTTGAGGCTTTTATACACATATCAATGTATGCCCCAGAAATCCAGAAATTCACCTTTTGTATTCTTCTGTCATTTGCAAGACAACTTGGCATGTTTTTGTGCAAGTAATTATTGATAAATGCCAATATCTTGCATAGCAGTAAAGAAAATAGTTCCACTGTATATTAAATTTCTTCATTTCCCAGAATACAAGCCTCCCTCTATATTAGTTACCATATTATCAAGCTGAAGTCAAACATTTAGGATTTATATTAGTGGCAGATGGATTACAGTAGCAGCCACAGATGAAATACCATATCACAAAAAACAACCCACCAGTTTTGAGATTCAGTTATGGATCCCTGACATTTCTTAAAACTAAACCTCTCTGAGATACCACATGAAGCCTTGTCAATTCTTCCTATTGTAGTCAAAATAAGCAAAATTCTTTTGCACCCTTAAAATAACTGTTATTTCTACCTTCATTAGGGTCTCACTGTAGCCCATGCTGACCTGGAATTCACTATGTAGTCTCAGAGTGTCCTCAAACTAATGGCAATCCTCCTGCCTTTGCTTCCCAAGTGCTAGGATTAAAGGTGTATGCCACCATGCCTGGCCAGTTTGTGTCTTTCATAAAAACAAAATTCAACATTTTCAACCATGAAATTCAGGTCCTTTCTAATAGTATGCTTACTTCAAAACTGGACTCTAATTACAGGGCCAGTGATCACATTTCTGGGTTATTGGATTTCATTGTTTAGGGATGCCATGGTGTTTACAATGCAAGTAACCATCTCTCTTTTGAATGAAAAGGTTCAGGTTTGACTCTGGGAAATTAACTTAGAGATACCTAATACTGACACTTTACCAATTCATAAGATACAACACTTGTAAGTGTACAACTTGACCAGCTATGCACAAATCTTATATAATCCAAGTACTATTCTAGCAGGTATAAACAAAATAGTTTGAGCATATTTTACAGTCAGTGGGAAAGATCTCAGGCTTCTGGTTGAGATATCTCATGAGGGTCCTCGGATTTTCTGAGGCGTCATTACACACTGACTCCCATGGTCATCCACAGATCTGGAAGAACAGGGTCTTTGTTGGCCATGAGTATGTGTGTTGTGCGTGAGTATATGAGAGAAAGACCTCTCAGGAGGCAGTTTCAGTGAACAGCTTATTTGGTGAGGAGAATGACAGTTATCTAGAAGGGAGAAGGAGGTGCAGGGGTACTGGTCACAAGGTGATTGGTGGGAGCAAGGGAGCTTGCCAATGCCTTATTAGCATATAGGGGCTAACAGACTCTCTATAGAAAGCAGGAGTTATATGACTCTGGCCATGCAGTGGATGGCCGTGGCTGTAGAAGGGTTATATCCTTATAAGGGTTTCTTTGGGGCAGTAGGCAACTGGGCTGTAAGAAAAAAACCCAGAGCTTATCAGCATTCCTCCATGCCTGGAGGGGGGAGTGGCTTCTGCCAGTCTTGGCTCCACTCAAGGCCACTGGAACCAGGATTTTCAGCACAAGTCCTGCAACCAGGGAATGGGGCAAGATTCTCAGAGTGAGGGCCTTTTCAACTTTCCTTTCCACTGCTACTGTTTATGCCAGATTGCCGGGATCCATTACGCCCAGTCAGGAGCAATGCCCGACAATTCCGCCTTACTGTTATTATAATGGGCAGTACTATCTTTTATGACAAGGTTCTTATATTCTATGATGGGCAGAGTTATGAGTGCCTGATGGGCAATGACTTTAGTGAGGCTCATAATTTGTTTTGGTTGTTTAAATCCAAATTTGTATAAATAAGGGATTATACATAAGAGTAGAACAGGGCAGGGACTGGTAGCATGGCAACATTTTGTGTGGTCTCTCTCCTAACTTCACATATTTCCACCGTCACTTGAGGACACCCCAACTGTTGTTGGGGGATGTGGATAATGAAGTCTCTTATCTATTTCCTGCTGAATGGGACATGAATTTATGGAAGTTGGGGTTTTTGCTCAGAGGGGGGAAGAGTCCCTACCGGAGGCCCAAGAGAGACCCATCAATCATACATCACATTGTCATAATGTTAGGCAGGAAGTTTGGGTATCCCACCCAGATATGGGGAGTGTTTTATTCTTATATGGCATCCAATAGAGCTGCCCAGAATAGACAGTGTTGGGTTGTTGCCCACCTTGAAAAACTTGAGATTCATCCCCAGAATTGTTTATCGAGTGGCATTGCAGCATCTGATATGATCTGAAACTATTCCTGTATGGCTTGTAAAGAAGATGACACACATTAACAGAGTTATTAGGAAGAGATATAAATAGTGTTTAACTTTAATACCAGCACACATGCCACTTTGGGAAGCCACAAGGATGTTTAGAGCCATGTGATTCTGTATGATTGTCTTCCTCATTATTTGAAATTTAGAATTAAGAAGGGAAATTCCTTCAGCTGTGTAAAGCTTTGTGTGTATATTTGGTTGTAGTCTCTATGTACCAGATTACCTCCTCTATCTAATGGAGGGAATAAAAACAGAGTAGATGATTATCCAAATAGAAAACACTCCTAGTCCATTTATGTTTTAAAACTGGCAAATTAGCTGGGCATATTAAGGTGTTTACTTTGTCTCTCCTGCATCTAGGAAATTTTCAGAGTACATCTTTCCATCTACATGGGGGCAAGCCAGGGACAGAGATTGGTGTTACAAAACCTTTTAGTATTATTGGGAGCTACCCAGCATACATTTTCCTTAAATTTCACACTGTAGCAAACCATTCTGATGGTGGGAGGTTTATGAGAGAGCCAACCTGTCTTAAAGAAAGCCTGTTTGTTTTCCCTTTTGGAAAGTTGTTATTACAACCTTATATTTTTGGTTATACATTTCTCTTTGAGTGTTTTTAGACCCAGTAGGCAGCCAAGAATTAAACAAGTATATGTCTTTTGGGGGGTCTCTAATGGCTTTCCAAGGAGAATTTTTGGGGACCTAGAAGAGTGCTATGGCTTCTCCAGCAATAGTGTTGACAGAATGAGTCCAGGCCATGCTGACCTTAGCTTTGCCTTTCCTGGGAAGCATGGAGGACTGGTTTGTCCTCAGTTGTGACTCTTCTGTTATTTGACCATAGAGTGATTTTGCTTCTGGGTCTCCATGTCTTTCCTGTTCAGAAAGGTGGGTGATCTACCAGAGAGTCAATGTGAAAGCACATAAGGAGCTTCTCCCATCTCCTGTGGCCTCATGGCAAGGGAGCAAAGGAAAAAAATACTTGACTATTTTGTTTCATGATTCCAGTTGAATTTGGTTTTTATATAGGTAGTTTCAGCACTCAGAGAGGAATTTATATCAACCTTGTAGGATAGGTACATCTATATTGACATCTATAATTAACTAGTAAATTATACCTAGTTGAAGAGTGGTATAACTTTTAGTCTACTTTGTCTAAACTTTGAATTTATTTATTCTAGAACAGTGTAGGCCATAACTGAAGTATGAAAGTATACAAATCTTATTCTTTAAATACCTCATGACTATCAATATAGACAGAACACATTGTTAGTTTTGAAAATGTTATTTTTAACAATAAATCTAAATAGATTAATCCAACCTAGAAGTCATCAGGAACAGACAATTAAGACAGCATGTCTTGATATCTATGTTTGAAAACATACCAATTACCCAGGAGAGTTTGTAAACACAATTGTAGATGCTGAAACCACTTTTCTCAGATGAAGACATTGTCTGAGCTTGAGGTTGTACCCTGAAGCAGGGAATATACCTTAAAAAGTTAGTTATTTAGAGACAATAGACTTGAGATACCCAACATAAGACAATTGTTTGAATAAAATCCTAGATAGAGACTCTGTGATTATCCACTATAGAACAGAATCCAGTCATTGTTGAATTAGAACACCTGAGTTCTAATATAACCTTTGGTGAATCTGTTTTTAAAAGAGAAAACACCACTTGACAACCAAGGTTGTCAGCTTAACCTTGGACATTTATTAATCCAATGTACACTAGAGGTCTTTATTAACATAAGATGTGGTTCATAGATTCCTTGGGGGTCATTGTACACTAACCACCCCGGTTCATCCATGCAGCTGGGTGGGCAATGTCTCGGGACAGTGGTGAGCCAATGAGAGGAAAAACTCTTGGGAGACACTTGCACTGAAGAGCTCATTTATTATTTCAGGGAAGGTGTTTTATTTAGGAGGGAAAAGGAGGGACAGGGACATAAGTGTAAAGGGGATTGGTAGGGGCAGGGAGGTCTGTAGAAGTTTCATGAAAGGATTGGCAGGGGCCAGTAACCTTCCATGCCTGGTTTGCAAAGATAAGTTGCAGGGGCTTTCTCAGCCCCAAGTGGTGGGAATTAAGTGTTTTTAGGCATGTAATGGATGGCGGTGGTTGAAGAGGAGCTATGACCTTTAAGCTTTTTTATTGCCCAGGCTAGTTAGCTGTGGTATGTGATCTCCAGTAAACTCAGGCCTTAAAGTGCCTGGGCTTATTAGGGTTTGTTGAGGCTTACCAGGGGCTGGAGTTTTTAGGAAAAAAGAAAGGAGACAAGGCCAAACTCCTGCCAGTCTCAAATAAGGATGAGATTATGGTGGTTTCAAGCCAGCCTCAACTTTCCTTTAACCCTATGTTCTGCATGCCTCTCGGCAGAGTCCCACAATAAGATAATTTTATGTTTTACCCATGACATTAATTTTACAAAGCTTAAATAAGCTATCCCAACATACTCTATCTAACAGGAGGATAGAAGCCACAATGACTAAAATTAAATCTCTTAAGTTACATAAGCCTGATGATGACCATTTAATAGAATTAGCATGAACAAAAAAATCATTTTTTAAAACCACAATGTCTTTAGGTATGAGAACCTTATCTTAGAAAATTAACACTAGTAAGCAACCTTTACCTTAAAAACCGTGTTTTCTCAATAATTAACATATTGATAAATAAATATAGCCAGCTTGGAGGAGTACCTTAAAGAGTCTTTTTATATCCCTTAAACTATAAACAATTTGGTACTTATGAGCTGTTGATGAGTAACCTTAATAACTCATTCATTTGATTTTTTAAGAACAGCTCTATAGCAATATCTGTTTTTATTTTGATTTATATCTCAGGCAAGCCTAATGGCTGAACCTATTTAAATATCCTTAACTCATGGACAGATTAATATCACTAGGAATAGAGAGTTAAGAGTTACTGAGCCAGAAGCTATAAATGGAATTATCAGGTCCAGCTGACAGCAATGGTCAGTTTAGATGATTTTACAAATGAAAAATAGTTGTACTCCATTCTATAGAAAAGTTAGGTTAGAGAATTAGTTAGTACTTAAAATTGACTTGTGATGGTGAATTTTTTCCTAAACAGTGTTGTAACCAGTCTTTTTGACAAAAATGAAAATTAGTGGGTTTTTTGTTGTTTTTTTCACTAGAAGAGACTAAGCAAATACCTTTGGAAATTATTATATCCAACATAGAAATTTATAGTTGGAGCCTTTACTAAAATTTAGGAGTAGATCCTTTTTCTCCCCAAGGATGTCAAATGAATATAACCATTGATAAGTACCTCTGAAGAACCTTACAGACTCCATCTTGGAGATAGAAAATATGTTGTAACAAAGTTCTGCTTGATCTGACTGTATCTTGAACTTGCCTGGAATCTTTCTGACTATAAGTTATTCCCCTCCTTGACCATGATAAGAACCAGGGCATCCAGAAAATTAAATGCCAATGTGGCAGAAAAAGGGTTAAATACTAAAACTTGTGAGGGGGAAGAAAACTGAAATCAGTAGGGCTGCTAAAATAGCTAACTGCAAGGAGGCTAAATTTCTCCCTGATCAACAGCCAAAGAATCTCAGAGAACCTAGCTGATAGAAGTCCTTGAAGATAATACAGAGAGGATAATTTATACTAGGGAAGAGTGCTGCCCTGAAAAATGGACAGGGTAGCACATCTGTAAAGATAGTGGATAACCTTGTCTTAAAAGTTGCTTGTGCTTTGTAGAAGTTGTCTAGTTATTTTGAATCACAAAGAATTTATAGCTAACTGCAATATTTCACCTCTGTAAGTCCTGCTTCATTGCACTTCTATTTGATAAATCCTTATTGGAAATGTTTCAAGTTTTTGGAGATAAAAACCCCACATTTCCTTTGTTTGCTGCTAGTCTCCTGTTTTTGGGTGAGACAGCTGCTGGCCAACTCCTGTGCACACAAATATAGCTTGCTTCAATTTGGCCTAATTTTGAGGATTTTTTTTTTTTTGCATTCGTGGGTCCAACAGTGTCCCCAATAAACTTGTGTTTTTTTAAAATATATATTTATTGTCCATAATGAGTTACATTATTTAGTGGGCAAACCATGCGTTGTTATCTCGAATTCCCCAATCCCCCCCTCCCCATCCCTGATCAGTTGTATATCCTCCTTCGTGGTCTATCTATATTAGTCCTTGTGGCAAGGGATCCTGTATATCTTAGTACTCATCCCGGTCTTCCTGGCCCAAGTGTGTTGTTACTGATGGGTGCCATGCCTAAACTTGTGTTTTTTGAATGCTTGGATCCCAGCTCATGGCAAATTGAGAATTGGAGCCTTGCTGAAAGTGTGTTGTTGGTATATGAGCTACTGTTGTCCACCTGATGTTGGCCAAAATGTTATGTCCAGCCTCTGTTCATGCCACATTTTCCCCTGCCATCATGGAGTTTCCTCTCAAGTCTGTAAGCCAAAATAAACCCATTCCTCTCATCAGCTGCTTTCAGTCAAGTGCTTTGTCCAAGCAGTGTGAAGGTAACTGCAACATCTAGCCTCTTACAATTTACCTTCAATTTACTTGCATATACTAGTTAGTCTACCACATCCTCTGTCTGTTGTATATGCACATGTATTTTTATGATCAAAAACATTTATTTTGATCAATTGTATTTATAAATTCATTGCACACGTCCATCCTTTCCCCCTTTAGATTATTTACTTTTCACTGGTGGTCCTGCTTGAATTCACACTGTGCATCTGATAAAGGAAAATGGGTAATCTTTTTAACAGTTTTATTGGCTTAAATTATATATATTAACACAACAATATGCTCAGTATCATATGTTATTAGATAAAGTCAGAAAATGACACAAAAACATAATGTTTGCCAGAAAAATTTTTTACAGGGTCTATCTAAAAATAAGAAAACACATTAAGTTCTGAACACACCATGAACTAAACTAATGAATATCAAAGTCTGACCCTAGTAATACACATTCTTCTACAAGACTCTACCTTCTAAAGGCTTCACTAGCTAGGGATAGTAAGATGCTTAATTACAAACACTTGAGGCATGGAGAACATTTTACATTCAAACCATCATATTCTGCCCTGGGCTTCCATTGACTCACGGCTATCCTACAATACAAAATGTATTAAATCCAACTTTCAAAGTCCCAATAGTCTTTATCAATCTCAACACCATTTAAAAGTCTAACGTCTTATTCAAGATTTAAGACAGTCTCTTGAGAGCTTGTAAAGTCAAAACACAAGCTGCATATTCCTACAATATTATGTCACAGAGTAAATATTTCTATCGCAAAATTAAGGAATACTGAAGAAAATCTGGACCAATGAAAGAGGAAAAAAATCAGCAGAGCAAAAATCAAATCCTGAGGTTCCACGTCTGACACCTGTGACCCACAGTGACTTTTGGCTTCAAAAGACAAATTTCACCTTATTGTGATGTTTGCTTTCTAGACAGATCTACCCAAGCCAGAGTGAGCAACTTTCTCTGGCAGTCATCCCATGGTCCTGTCTTCTCCAAACTTCTGGGGTATCCATTGCATATTTGGTTCTTCTTTACAGCTCTATACAGTAGCTTCATAAGACATCATACAGGGATCTCAACCCTGGTTCACATTGCTGAATTTTAGCATCTTTCGGGATGGTGTGGACTTTATAAACATGCTTTCAAAACAAGTACCAGGTGATAAACATGGCCAAATGAGTAAATCCAGGGGAGAATAACAGTTAACTTTGAGGAAAAGGATACTATTTCATCATTTTTCTTTAGGGTCCCCTTCTTTTAAAAGAATTTTCATTTGAAGCTGGGTGTGGTGGTGCATGCTTTTAATCCCAGAACTCAGGAGGCAGAGTTAAGAGGAACACTGTGAGTTTGAGGCCACCCTGAGACTATGACTACATAGTAAATTCCAGATCAGCTTAGGCTAGAGTGAGACCCTACCTAGAAAAAAAAAAACAGAATTTAAATTCTTGCTAACTGGATTCTTTGGAGTTGGACATCTTTGAATGAAATTTTGCCACAAAATTACACATTTTACAAGCCTACCCCTGTGTAAGTGAACACCTACTAAGTCATTCAACAACTCTTAACATATAAGTACTGAATTATAAGATTGTTCCTACCTATAAAAAAACAATTAGACATTGACCATGTAACTATCTATGGGGAACTTAAATGGTAGTGTAAAATGTCTGGCCATATTTAAGATAAAGGAGATTGAAATTTCTCAAATGAAGCAGTTAACTGAAGTGTGTGAACTTTCTCTTGAACATATGTGAAACAAATATGTTAGATGAATGTCTGTCCTTTAAGAAGATATATAATGGTCTGTAAAGCATGCATAATTTATAGATGAAATAAATGCTCAGTTGGATAGATTTATTCCTGAGATTTGAACTGGATTCCTTTTCACATAATTTGATAAATAAATTATAACATGATATTATCCAGTTCATTAATTTTCCTAAAATGCAATTTTTCTCCTTAATGACTGAATAAAACTCCATCATGTATCTATATTACATTTTCTTTATCCATTCATCTCTTGATGGGCACCTAGGCTGATTTCATACCTTGGATATTGTAAGTACTGCAACAATAAGCCTGGTTACCTCTATAGAAAACTGACTTTGGGGCAGGAAAGATGATGTTGTAGAGAGCTCACACTGCTGGGATGAACCTCCAAACCAGGCACAGTTTATGGGAGAAAGAAGGGATTTATTGGAAGCTTACAGATCCACAGAGAGAAAGAGAAAACACCACCAATATCTCCAAAAGCAAGCACACTCAGGCTGCCGAACCTCAGGCCTCATTCAGACTTCTCTCTGCATACCTCAGGCTGGAATTCCATATCTACCCCCAGAAACACCTTGGATTGTACCCTAGGATCCACCCATAGTTACACCTCTTTCAAGTTACAAGCTTTAACAAAACTCCTGAATCTACTACCACAGATGGCTTAGTGGTTAAAGGTGTTGCTTGCAAAGACTGGTGACCTGGTTTCAAATTCCCAGTATCCATGCAAAGCCAGATTCATGAAGTGATGCTTGCATCTGGAGTTTATTTGCAGTGGCAAGAGGTCCTGGTGTACTCATACTCACTCTCTTTCTCTTTCCCTCCCTACCCACCTCTCTGCTTTAAAATAAATAAAAATCTTTTATTAAAAAAGACTTTGACTCTTTTGAGTCAAATGCTAAATCATATGGCAGTTCTGTTTTCATTCTTGAGAATGTTCATACTAATTTTGTAACTTACATTCCATTCAACAGTGTATAAGGGTTTCTTTTCCCTTACGTCCTCATCACACTTGTTTTATTTTTTTGATGATAATCATTCTGACTGTAGAGAAGTGGAATATCATTGTACTTTTAATTTGTATTTCCCAAATGACTAAAAATATTGAATATTTTTGTGCATTCATTACCCACTTTTACTTCTTCATTGGAGTGGGGAGTACTATGCATGGTTCATATGATCAAGGTACATTGTGTGCAAAAATGAAAATATCATAATGGAACACATTACTTTGTACATTTAATGTATGGTAACAAGAAGAAAAATAGACCTCAAATGCAAAATATTTAGAAATATAAACTACTAAAACTAGACAACAATTTTTAAATTTGTAGTATGGATGGTGAAGACTTCTAATGTGGAACAAGTCTAGAGTCATCTTTATAGTAATAGTGCATCTGTGGTGTGATACTTTCAAAGGCTAGTCATCACCTAAAGTTTATATTAGGTTTTGAAATGTAACCTATCATAATGTTAATTAGAAATTTATTATACATTATTGTTTTGGAATTGCTGGATGCACAAATAGTTAAGAACCAAATAAAGAAGAGTCAAAACTGTAGTGCAAAAGTTTAATAAAATATAATTGAAAGAAAAAATCATTATGAGAAAATTGAACTTTTCCTAATCTTACCAAAATGTTGGATATAAAACATGTGCTATTTAACCTTTTGTGAACAAACATAGGAGGGACTGATAAAAAATTACATATAAGCCGGGCGTGGTGGCACACGCCTTTAATCCCAGCACTAGGGAGGCAGAGGTAGGAGGATTGCCGTGAGTTCAAGGCCATCCTGAGACTACACAGTGAATTCCAGGTCAGCCTGGACTAGAGCGAGACCCTACCTCGAAAAACCAAAAAAAAAAATTACATATAAAATATAAAAGTCTTTAAAGAATTGCCCAAAATAAAACATTATATAAGGATTGGTAGAGCATTAATAAAAAAAGGGAATGTTAGACTATATAACCATAGATACAAATTGAAATCTTAATTATTCCTAAAGATATGGTGATGTGTAACAATTGTAGCATTAATTTTAAATAAACAGTGCTAAAATTCTTTTAGGTTTTAACCACTTTTGACTACCTGATATTGCTTTGGTAAACAATAATAAGCTAGCTCTATGTTCATAAATTAACATGTTGTTTTTCATCTTGATTACTTTATCCCTCCAATACTAGAAAAGATCCTCATATGGCTTCTTGGAGAATATAATCAGGATTTGGTCACTGAGACTATTTGGCTTACATGTGAAAGGTATAGGATCTCGGGAAAGAGGAATCCTAAAGCTCTAATCTAGTTTGCAAGTTATGGCATTTCACATATGAGCAATGCATACATGAATGACACATTTATTATTTAAGATAGAAAATATTGAGGAAGAAATCCCCAGGCATCATAAACAAGGACACATGAAAGCTCTCCAGAAGCCCTACATGTAAACTTCTTGAACTCCAATCAACTTAAGTACCAGAGTTTTAAAATGTTGTGGTTTTTTAAAAGCTTTCAGTATCAATTGGTGCATTAATAGAAGAGCAATTACTTCATAAATGTTGAGACCTTTTCTAAGATCCTGTCTTAGAAAAGAGGATGACATGGCAATTATTTTCAATGTTATGAAATAATAGATAGTCTGAAAGAAAAGGTGAGAATCTTTGTATTAAGAGCAGGCAACACTTAGAACTTTTGGGGGTATTTAATTTGGGTTTGGATAATCAATGATTTTCGTGATCTTGTTTCATCTTATTGTAAAGGAATATGTTTCTGATCTTCTCAGCCTGACCTTAATATCATTCTTTACATATCTGCATTATTAGAACTACCTAGTAGCTTGGATACTCTTTCACCGTTTTCAGTATATCCACAGCACAAACAAATGCATCATATCATGGGTTACAGGTGACTGACTGCCTTTGATGGCTGAGAAAAATCCATGGAGGACATTTGCCAAGAAAATTTTCTATTTAAGATGATTAAATTCTCTATTTGAGAAAAATAATGTGTTTTCATCTTCACAATGAGTGATTTTCACAATATCAGAAAACTTTTTAATAGGAAATTCTTTTACTGAAAGTTGAAATATGATTTCTGAGAGACAGAGATTTAGATATAAATATGAAGCTGAACATTTCATTAGTATCAGACATATTCAGGTTATTGTAATATTAATATTTACAGATATTTGAGGAAGTAAAACTAAGAGACTGACAATTTCAGAATTTTGATGCTAGGTTATTCATAAACCTAAATAAAATTGTGTTAGTCAGATTTTTATAGACCAAGTTTTAGGTGGCAAGAATAGATTTATTACAATGTATAATTATGTATAAGGCCAACTATAAGATAACTTGAAAATTCCTAAAGGAATGTCATTTTTATGAAATACATTATAAAAATCTCTATAGAAAAAACATTTTGTCTATTATAATGTATGGTTCTACTGTTCATAATTTATTACAAAATAAATTATGGAAATACCAGATTAAATAATAAATCTGGTGATGAAGCTTGAAGTTGAATAAGTTTATGAGCAAACATATTTAAATGTCAGCTCCCAATATCAGGTGATTCAATTACTTTAAGTATAAAATAAGAAAATATTGGTCATAAATGATATCTTTTTTTCTGGAAATGGTCTCGGTGATTCTTAAATTCATTAAATCATACAAATGCATCCTAATATAAATTATTTAAATTAAAAAACTGACATTGAGCTGGATAAATACACATGCATGTTTGCTTTGGGCTAACTGCATGTTGCTTTTGTTACTATGGCTCTATAATACGATTTGAGATTGTGCATTGTGATATCTCCAGCATTGATTTTTCAGATAAGGATTATTCAAACTATTTGACACTTTTTGTGTTTGCATATGAACTTTTGTTTTTTTTCAAATTCTATGAAAATTCTCTATATCCCCAATTGTTCATAGCTAGGTGATATGATATTTTTTGTCATTGAAATTTTGAGAGGGATTAAATTGAATCTATATATTGATTTTGACTAGTTGTCTATAATACGTTGTGGAGAGGTTCTTCTTTGGTCATTTTTGTTTGGGATTCTAAATGCCTCTTATGTTTGCATATCTATTTCTTAGTCTAGGTTTGGGACATTCTCTGCTATAATTTCATTGAATATATTATTTTCATTTTATTTTTTAGTTGTTTTACAGATATTTAGATGTCATTCATCCTGGAATTTTCAGATACCATTTGGTTCATTTGACTCTCATCCCTTTATATTCTTTATTCTATTAGTGTGTAATCTCATCACCTTCTATCAAAAGAAACTTAGGGTTGGCCTCACTATTGTATTGTAGAATTCTTGAGGATTGTAGTATTGCTTGTTTTTTTCTTATCAATGATTAAATGAGGTATTTTTTAACCTTGCCCACCATTCCTTACATTTTTCTTCTGCCTGCTTGAGTCTATTGGTAATGCTGTCCAGTGTGTGTGTGTGTGTGTGTGTGTGTGTGTGTGTGTGCATCTGTTTATTTGGTTCATTAAGTATTTTATTTCCAACATGTTAAAGTCTCAATTTACTTCCTAAACTAGCCGGGGCACAACATTGGGAAATATGTAAAGGTTTGGGAACTTCAACTTGTCCTGACACAATCATAACCCTAATCCTAACTCTAACCCCAACCCTGGGTGAAGGAAGGCCCATAGAAACAACTGTGGAGAACAGAAGGGCTGGACACTAAAAAGTAGAAGAGTGAAGTGAAAAGAGGCTGGACTCAGGTTGGGAAGTGCATAGGGACAGATATCTCCACCCTCAGTGTCTAGGAACAGATCTCATAAACTGAGAATTACATTGCAGTTTGATAGGTCTGAGTCTGAGGTCAATGGGTAGATCAAATTTTGGAACCATCTATTTGTTGATCACTGACATTTAGCTTACAAACTCTGAAATTCCAGTGCTATGTGTGATACCCACAGCTGCATCCTTCCAGCAGGGTGATTAATACGTGAACTCTTGAAAGTATGAAGGCAGGTCTCTTACCTGTTTTTTTTAATATATATTTATTGTCCATAATGAGTTACATTATTTAGTGGGCAAACCATGCGTTGTTATCCCGAATTCCCCAATTCCCCCCCTCCCCATCCCTGATCAGTTGTATATCCTCCTCCGTGGGCTGTCTGTATTAGTCCTTGTGGCAAGGGATCCTGTATATCTTAGCACTCATCCCGATCTTCCTGGCCCAAGTGTGTTGTTACTGATGGGTGCCATGCCTCCCGACAGTCTCCCCCAAGTGTTGTACTTATTTCCCACATTTCCAGTGAATTTGGGAGACACTCACAGCTAAAACATTAGCCACCTCAGTGGATAATATCTGGGTAATAGTAACAAGGTGAAAAAAATCTGCTCAGCAAACAGAATGCAAAGCTATGCATTACCAGAAAAAGTTCCTGCTACTCAGAGAATAGAAACTATTAAATATGAATATATCCTTGTTAAACATCAGACACAATTCCAGTATAGACTCAGCAACACATAAACCACAAGAAAGAAGAGTTCACAAATGCAATTGACCCTTCACCCCCTGTGTCCACATAAATGGCAATTTCCAATTTAAGATAACCCAAAGAGAAACAATTCTAACATTTTATCTTTTCTCAATGATTCATTTTTCTTTCTATACATTTAGGAGGATTTCTTATATTATTATCTTTTAATTTTAAAAATCTTTTCATTTTTGTTGCCCTTAACACATTGCTCTAATTTTCTTTATGTGTTTTTTTCATTGTGAGGCAACATTTTTTCTTCTCATTAGTTTCTTTCTTTTTTTATGTTTTTCCCCCATAATTCCTTCTGCACATTCATTTCTATCGTGATTTTTGGTAATGTTGTTGTTTACAAGACATTTTTATTGTACAGAATATAAAACTGGTGGTACAATTTTAGTGTTACTGGCAATCACAGATACTGACTCACCAATCACAGTAATACAAACTGCAGCAAGTTTTGCCTAAAAACAGAAATTCTGAGACCCTGTCTCAAAAACAAACTACAACAAAATAACAATGCTTAAAACTGTTATTTTAAAAATCTTTGTTTACTCTGTGTACACCAGACTAACTGACCTTTAATAATCTTTAATTTAATAGCACACTCATAATAATAATAATAATAATTTTGCCTTTTCTCCATTATGTGGTCATGGGTGAAATTATATTGGACTATAATTGATTTCAAATATACTTTCTTAACTTATATGGTTTGGAGAAGCTGATGTTGCAAAAGATTTTTATTTCTTCTCACTGTGTAGTATTAGAGACTGATCCTTCATGAGCAAATGTCATAAGAAAAATGTGCTCCAAAGTCAAGAAAAGATAACAAAATGAACAGGTGTATAAATGTAACAAAGATATGTCAGAAACATAAAAAAACTAAGGCACCAGGACAACAGCAAAAGATCATGACTTCAATACACATGGAACTCAATTAAATAGATA
The DNA here is from genome assembly GCA_004024765.1 of Zapus hudsonius. Classification (NCBI taxonomy): domain Eukaryota; kingdom Metazoa; phylum Chordata; class Mammalia; order Rodentia; family Dipodidae; genus Zapus; species Zapus hudsonius. The sequence continues at coordinate 153,566 of PVHP010000103.1, read as the reverse complement.
AAATACCAGTTAAATATCTCATGAATCTCATTATAAAACTACATGGAAGTCACAGGGACAGTATTGCTCAGAGGGTAAGGATGTCTGATTGGGGAAGACCCTATGGATATGTGTGCCAGGAGGATGTCATTTCTTGAGAAGTTCTGTTGGCCAAGAACCATGTCAACTGAGCTTGGCCCTCATTGGTCTTTTCTATATACTTGAAGCTGAAACTTCAGTGGTTATCTGCTAATAGTAAGTTGAGCCAAGCCAATATCAATGAACCTCTCAGTTACGTACCATATCTTTGGTCAGCTGTGCTGGTGGTCTAAGGTTTCCCAGATGAGTCACAAGAAATAATTCATTTAGTGGGGTGGGACTGCAATGAATATCAAAGCTCACACCCCAAAAAAGAGTCATAGGTAATATTTTCCATCTCATATTGTGCCTCCTGACACACTGGCATCAACTAGCAAGCAAAGGCAGGGATGAAAGTAGAAGCCTGCTGTGGGGTGAGGGCTCTGTTTCTACTAGGGTCAATAATGATGCCACATACTGCTACAAACAGAGGTGATAACATGAAACTCATGCTTAACAGGATTACACAGAGGCCTAAACAAGGATCCAGTGACAGAAGTGGGAATAGATGTACTGTTGAGTACCCCATAAGAGCCATGACCAGGAGGATAAAGACTATGAAAGTCCTGAAGTCAACCTCAGTGGTTCCTTATCTGTCTAGGTGATTGCCAATGCAGCATCAACACAATAATAATCTCTGCTTAAACTGGGTGGTTCTCTTGATTCCAAGTTCAATTCTTTGCTTGTTCAGTTCCCTCTCTTATAATTTGTCTTTCAGTGAGACCTGCTGACCAGGTTATCCCCACTGCATTGTTCTTTTGGGGTGAGTGGAGCACTAGGGTAGTGATTCATGAACAATGAAGGTGAAAGTTCAAGTTAAGGAACTAAGATCTATTCAGAGGCAGGCTAAAGCATCACCACATGGGGTGTGGACCTGAATAAAACCTACCTTCTGGGTTTACTGTGCATGGACTTCTCATACACCAATAGATTTAAGGAGGACAGGAGGGAAGGCTCAGGGATTAGGTGCACTTCCCATGAATAAATTGAGGGATTGATGTGACCTTAGGCTACCGGAGTTTAACTCTCCAGAAACCATGCAAGCATCCAAGCAGGGTCACAAATGCATGTAACTCCAGAACAATGGAATTCAGAGATCAGAAAATTACTGGGGTGCATGAATGGCAAGACAAGGAATCAGAAAGAGAATCTATCCCTAAGAATAGATGGGTGAGTGATGGAAAGAAACATGTGATGTTCTCAACCCACAACAGACACGGACCTGGGATACATCAGGAGAGAATACAAGATACCACATCAGCAATACATATATAGACACCACACATATGAACTCTACAAACTATACCATACTTGCAATGCAAATTCAAGAAAAATAGCATTAAAGGAGAAAATTTATATCTCTGATTTATTTATATCTTTGCATTGAGCAAAGTTTCCATTATAATAGGGGTACACCAGATTACCACTGCATTCTAACAGAAGGTGGCATCCAGGTGTGACTGGGTATCTGATTCTGGGCACATATTAGATTCAATGCAGCCATGGCCCAGGGGAAAGGAAGACATTATAGAGATCTGGCTGCAACTTTATGGTGCACATAGTTTAGAGAAAGGGCAACTTCCAGTGGCAGCACAGGACAGTGACACAAGGGGTACACTGACTCTAGGAAAGGCTTAACATTCCTAAAACAATTGTTCTAGTGGTAGTTGAGAAAGAATAGAAGCAAGGGGTTCCTGGTCTCCTGACCTTGATAATACTGCTAAGGAAAGGGTTTCCAGCAGATTCATGCTTAAGAGACCATCTACATGTATCACCATCAAGGATGGGTGTCATGTTGTTTTGGAGCTACCCACTATTGACTGAAGTTACTTTACCCACAACTAGAGTGAGTCTCATACATGACTGCAAGTGGGGAGGCAAATGGTAACAAGAAAATCATAGGAATTATCACATCTGTCTATATCCTTTTTCCTTGACCTGTGTAGAAAATCATGGAGAAATCAACTAACAAAGGCCAAGGCTCAAAGACTCCCACTTGAAGGAACTCTTACCAAGGGATTTTATAGGTAGCATGGGAGTAGATAAAACTGTTCACAGGATAGTGAGGTCTGACAGGGACAGAAGAATACATTCATGGATAACCAAATGGAGTCCTCTCTTGTGAACATTTTTAGCCACTAGCAAAAACCACAGAACTTGGTTAATCTTGGTCCCCTATATATGCATGAAGTTAAAATGTACAGTGGAAAATATGCAGTATGAAAAATAAGGTCTAAGTTCATATACTCATAGTCCAGGAATGTCAGCACACATAAGGTGACCTATGGAAATAACAAGACTGAGTAAGACAAAAGGACAAAGACTAATATGAAGAGTCACAATTGAGAATCAATCAGTTCACTAGGGTATGGGCAAAGAATAGCTAAAGTTGTGCTGAACAGAGTATGGTAGAACAAGTAGACAATTGTTTTATTCCATCGGAAGAAGAGATGATTAATGAGAGATAGCACCCAAGAATGTTTATCCAAAGACACCTGGATGTACCCATAACAAAATGAGTCCAAAATATTGTATGCCTGCCGACAAGCAGTGCTCCAATACTAAGGAAAGATAGGGCCACATCAGGAAGCATGCTTAGAAAAGGGACTGTCTAAATGTGGTCCAATGAGGACAAACATCCAGTAAGGAAGAGAGGTGAGGACCCAGGTTCAGGGCAGCCAACTCAAAGCATCCTGATAAGGGATTTCCATAGGGATGTGTCAAGAGATCTCATGGCTTACTGGGTATGGAGGTCCTATCCAACATGGGAATATGCACCTGCATGTCCTGTCAGAGTCCTGTATGGAGATGCTCCCTTAGACCTGGGTCACTTCCACAGAGTCCAAATTTTGTGCAGTAAGTAGGAAAGTCCAGGAGGCAAACGTGTGGTGGAGTTGAAGAGGTGTGTCTTCACCCAACAACAGCCTGGGCATTCCAGCCACACCTGCTGACACAGGAGTAGTTGGCCTTTGTGCACTCTCCTAATGCAGTATGAAGGCATTAAATCACATCTGGCTGAAGGTGGCCTCATGTGGGAATACAATAATGGCTCTGGCTATTTGCTCAGCTTGCTTTCTGATGTGTTTTTTATTTATTTTTATTTTTTTAGTGAAACCTGATGCACAAGAGGGCCCTACTGCATTATCCTGCTAAGGTGAGTGGACTTATGGGATCTGGTGCTATGAAGCATGGATTTGTGAGCAGCAAAGGGAGGGTCCCAGATCTATGTTGTGAAGCAAGCACAGGCCTGGGAGAAGCATTGGATACTTCTGCTCAAGAGCAGACCCCAAATTTCCCATCTTTCCCATCCCATGTACCCTGTCCTATGTCAGGAAGGCATGGTCTTTCCATGGCCAATCCAGAATTGCATTAAAGGGGAAAGAAAACTTTCTTGAGCAAGAAAGAGCAAAGAAAGCTGCAGTTCTGAAAGGCTCACAGGGAGCTTTTAGAGCAGAGCAAGACTAACTACTCAGACAAAAAGATCTGGACATATGTCTGAGTAAAGTTGTTATGTTGGACTCCAGAATCTCAGGATTCATCACCGAGATCTAGATTCTGTTCTATGGTTCCTATTTTAGAGGGGAAGGGAAACAGGTAGAGGCAGTGAGTGTCAGTCACTCAGGAGCCCTGCACCAGGGAACATCTTGATATTTCCCAATATTTCCTACTGAACAGGAAGGTCACAGTGTGTCAGTCTGGGCCTGCTGGTCTCCTGGCCTTGATGCTTTTTAACTGGGTAGGAAAATCCAAGGATTCCTCTTCTTGTGGATCATGGGCTGGTTTAACCTAAGAGCACTGGTGACCTTAGCTTCTATAACCCAGTCCTTTTCAAGTAACTATCCCATCAATGCTACACTGAGTTAAAGAAGTAGGCAGCAGCTAAGGGTGAGGTTTGGCACCAAGGAAAGTTGTAGATATTATCAGAGCCCTGTAGAGGTTTGTTGTTGCACTGTGTCTTCCAAAACATGAAGTATTCCCAATAGGACACTCACTAGGTTGGGTGGTTCCAGAAGGTCAACTATTACAAAAGCCCAGGATCAGGTACAGCCCACCAGGCTGTATCAAGAGATCTTATAGCTCAAGAGGTAGAAAAATTGCATGTAAAAAGACATAAGGCCCATCATTTCCTGAAAGTGTCCCTCTTGGTGATGTTCCACTACACCTGGGTCAAGTCCATAGAGCTTGCTTGGTTCTTCTGGGTCCCAACTTTGAGCAAGAAGTAGGAATGTGCAAGATAGAAATATGTAGAAGCGGACAGGAATCAATTCTTCACCTAACAACCATGGGGAATGCCAACTCAAGCCTGGCGATTGAAGTGTCTGTGGACTTACTGCAAGTCAACCTGATCAGTGATCTAGGGCCACAGAAGTAGGTGACCATTCAGCAGTGAAGCATTCAGTAAGTTAGGAGAACTCAGAGCACAGAGTGCCAAGAACAGCTGAGTCTTACTTCACCTGGACCTTTGCCTTTCGACCTTTAGACACAGAGGTGGAAGCTGGAGAGACTGTCCCCATAAACTCTGGCTGCTGCTTCCCTGGTGGTGCCAAAGACACCATGTCACAATCCTCAGAATTACTTGTCTTCTGACTTGCTCTCCTCTACTGGTAAGAAAAATAAATGGCTCAGTGTGGAAGCATGCTTGGGGTTGACACAAACTTGTCCTGGGCCAATGATGACGAACTTCCTGTCACAAAGAGTAGTGATGACATAAAAATTATGCTAGAAAGGATTATGCGGAGGCCCAACCAAGGACCCAGAAATAGAAATTGGTTTGTGGGGACATGATTCCCCTTAAAGGACAAATCCTGGAAGGTTAAAATAGCTCAAACCTCCGACCAGGATTATGAAGGGCAACCAACCTTTATGCAATCTCCTAGTGCAGTATGGAGGAAAAAATTACATGCTACTGCAGAGTTTGGCCTCAGGCAAGGCTACAATCTTGACTTTGGCATTTTGCTCAGCTCCCTTCCTGACATTTTGTGTTTTAGGGAGAACTGCTACCCAGAAGGCTTCATTACACTGTCCTGCTCATGTGAGTAAGCCACTGGGGTCTTGATCCATGAAGCATGGTGTTGGGGGTAGAGAGTTGAAGGCCCCAAAAGTATGTTGAGAAGAAAGCATATGCATGGAGGGGGAAATGGATGCTTTCTACTCATAAGGAGAGCACTAATTTTTCCTTACGTTTACTGCATGGTGTCAACCAATTTGTGTCAGAAAGGCATGGCCTTCTTTGGCCAGGTTGGAATAACCCTAAGGGAAAATTGTTGCTTTCTTTTGAAAGAGAGCCTGAGAAAGTTCTAGGCAGGATATCTGACAAGGAGCATTAAGAATCTGGGATCAGAGCACACCAGCCTCTTCTCCTTCTGGATTTGGGCTCATCTATGGGTCAAGGGGTCACTTTGGACCTCTGGATCTTGAATTTTTCACAAAGATCTAACTTCTTTTGTATGGTTCCTTTTATAGAGGGAAAGAGAAACAGTCAGTGGCAGAGAGTGTCATATCCAAGTGGGATGTCTCTCAATCAAGGTCTTGACATTCAGCCATCCCTCCTATTTAACAGGACTGTCAGGGTGTAGCAGTAGGCCATGCTGCTCTCCTGCTTTGATGCATCTAGTATGGACAGGAATCACCTGAGAGTATGTCTCTTGGGGTCCTCCAGGCTAGTTCAGATTCAGGCCCCGGTGCTTTCAGGTTGTGGACACAGTCCATTTCAAAGTGCTTAGCATCACTAGTCAGAACTCCTACACTGAGTTTCAGATGTGTAATTGGCAGTAAGCTTAAGGATTCTAAGTATTTTATTTTTGGTAGAAGGCTTGAGGATCCTAAGTGTTGCTTCAATGAGCTCCTGTTGTTTTCAGATGTGGCATTTCTCGTTTTCTGGCGGGATTGCTTCCCCCCTGAGAAGCTGAGAAGCTCCCAGCGGATTGTGGTTCCTGGCGGGCCCCCAGGGCGGGCCGGGAGGGCAGGAACTGGCTGGGCCAATCTGCTCCCGGAGTGCCTCTGCTCTCTGCCCCTCCTCCGTTTGTCCTGGGTGGCTTCTGGTCTCCAGCTGATGGCTGGGTCACCGGGAGGTTCTGCTGCCTAGGCATAGCAGCGGAGTGCCTGGTGCTGTGTGTTCACTCACTCGGCTTGCTAGCTTGCGGCTGCTTCTGCGGGGACAGGGTGCCGTTGGGACCAGGGCAGTGAGGGAGCAGGTGAGTGGCTGTGTGCCAGTGGGCTGAAGAATCCCCAGAGTGTTACAGCTCTGGGAACATGGTCCCTTGGGGAGCATGGCTCCCCGTGTGTTCAGCTCATTTCTTTGGAGAGAGTAATGGGCAAAGTTACCCAGGGGAATGCGATGGAAAGATTTCCTGTTTATTGTAGGGACACCATTGGTTATATAGAGGGAAAGGAAGAGGCAGGGGCAGAAATGGGCAAAGGAGATTGGTAATGGTCAGCGACCTGTGAATGCCTGCTTTGCAGGTGGATGTGACCTTAGGGTCCTAGCAAATAGCGGGACAAAAGGAACTGTCACTTTAGATATTTTGTCTTTTGATAAGGGGCCTTCTGGCTCTTTAATGACTGAATATGCCACTCCTGTGTCACATAGAAAGTCTATTTCTTTGCCCTCCTATCACTAAAGTGACCATAGGCTCTGGGGAGGGGCTGCTGGTAAGGACCCCTGCCCCATCAGACCAATTAAAGGACCTTTGGATTATTTCCTCATCTCGTGGAACATTGATTTTTCCAATGTCCTTTTGATCTTGCACTAAGAGGCCTTGAGTTCCTTGATATCCCTCTGTTGTAATGATGTTTTCCTTTCTCTAAGGGTCCTGAGATTCAGGGTAGTCATAGCAGCAACCATAGTTTTAGATATTTTCTGTGTTTGTCCTCCAGTGTGTCCCTATTATTAAAAACTCAGTTTACTATTTCAATAAATTCTGACAATACCTTGTCTTCAAACCCTTCCAATTTCAGTAATGTCTTTCTAATATCTGAGGCCAAATATGAGACAAAAGCAATTTTAGTCACCCTCTGCTTGTCAGGTTCCTCTGTATCTATAGAAATAAAGGTCTGGTAGGCCTCTAGAAGGTATTATAATAACACTGCTGGAAATTCATTTGGTACGTGTAGGACTTCACTCACCTTAGATAAATTAGTGAGTTTTAGGACTGCTACATGGATCCCCACAATCAGGATACAGTGCTAATTAGCACCCTCATTACCTGTATCAAGGTTAAGGGGAGACAGCTCTCTAGGATGTTCTAGTTCTCTGTGTTAATCCCTTCTGGTCCCAATATGTGCCAGAATGCTTCCCTACAAAGGCAGTCTCTTCTGCAGTAAGTAGAGTGTGTAATAATTGCTGATAATTGTCCTAGGTTGGTTTGTGACTAAAGAAAATGGTCTCAAGAAGAGAAATTAATACCTGTGGCTTCTCCTTGAAGGAGAGGTTTTATAATTTCCAGTTACAGAGGTCAGTGGTGGAGAAAGATAAAAATATAAATCATGCAGGGAGCTCTTTCCCCTCAGGCTTGTCTGAACAGGAGAACTGGTGCAGAGGGCCCTGCCATAGGGGGTTGGTATAGAGATCCACTATGAGTGTGGGAAGGGCTGAGAAAAGATTTCTGAGAGCTTCTTGGGGAAAACGGGAGAGTGGGAGAGATGGGTACAGAGATTCCTGTGAAGGACGAGGGAGTGGGGAAGGTGGGTACTAAGACTCCCGTGAAGGAGAACAGAGTGGGGGAGGTGAGCACAGAGGTTCCCCTGAAGGAGGAGGGGGATACAGGGAAGATTGGTACAGAGGTCCCCCTGAAGAAGGAAGGGGATGTGGGAGAGATGGGTACAGAGGTCCCTCTGAAGGAAGAAGGGGATTCAGGGGGGAATGGGTACAGAGGTTCATTACAGGTGTGGGGAGGATTGGAAAGAGAGTTTAGAGAGTCACTTTGGGAGTGAGAAGGGCTGGAAAGGGAGTTGGGAGTATCACTTTGGGTGTGGAGTGGACAGGGAAAAGAGTTTGGAGAGTTCCTGGAGAGAGAAGGGGAAATGGAGTAGATGGGTATGGGGGAGAGGAAATGAAGTCTTCCTCAGTTTTAGCTTCTTGTAAAACCAGATCCTTGGTGCCTGCTTGAGGAGGGGTTTTCTTAGGTCTGGAAGGTAGGAGAATTTTAAAACAAAATTTTTCTTTAAGACTCTTTAAAGACACTGTTTACCCAAGAGAGTTTACCAGTTAAAATCCCAATCTAGGTTAAAATGTAAGGGATATGCTTTGGGTGACTTGGGTTCCCCATGATCACCCTTTCCATTTGTCAGGCAATGGGAAGGTCAAAAGTTCCCTCCACTAGTTATCCTATGTCAAAGGTGGCCCAGTCTAGCACACAGAATTTTCTCAAGGAGAAGGCATCACATATTACTCCTATTTCAGAAGCTTTCTGTTGGAAAGAAGAAAAATTAGATAGCATGCATGTTAAATGGCTAGAATGAGATGTTGTTTGTCCCATGGTGAAATTAGTGAGGTTCTGGTGTATATCCTCCAGTTTCTTAGGATGCTCTTCAAAATAAAAGAGACAAATAATTAACACAAAAAAGACAAAGGCATGTGGCTACCACACAGAATCAGAACACAAATATGCAGACCAGAAGGCAGGGTGATGCCACACCATTGCCCAGGGATTCAGGAAGTATTAATACTGTATCTGGTTGTTCCATGGAATCCCACTCACATCCAGAGGCTTTCCAGACCACTTGACTCTCTCTCCTAAAGGGATGTATGAAAAACAGTGGCTCCCCAGACTATCATAGGCATATGGGAGTCTTTTGGAGATAAGAAACCAACAGGGGCTACCTCCTAAGGTCCTGACTCTGTGAAGGTTTGGGATCCCCAACCAGGTTTCAGCACCAAATGTAGTGGATTCAAAAGAACCATCTGAGAATTAATAAGTTTAAAAATAAGAGTCTTTATATAAAACCAAAAATTAAACAAAGATTCCAACAGCTGTGGGGATTGGGCACTCAAACAGCAAATCATTCCAGGGCTTGAAACAAAGACTGGCCCAAACTTTCGAGTTTCTCACAGGTTTAGATACATAAAGTAGCATTAACTTCTCTACAGAGAGTCAGCATTTGTTAACATCATAACATTTCAAACAGTAAATAACACTGTCTCAAAGTCTGAGGTGAAAAGAAACAATCCTAGCAAGGCATATCGAATTTTTGGTTCCCTAACCTTGAGATGTGAAGCATTCCCTTGGGGAGTGAAGAATTCCTATCATGAATAAGACACTCCTCCTTTTCAGCTCTGGCAGCGATTTGGGTAATGCATAACATCTTGTTCTTGGTTTCTTACTGTAGAAAAGCAGGCCTTTGGTCAGCCAGGCATGGGTCAAGATAGTAATAAATGCTAGGCCAGATGTCCGTATACACTTTGGCACTCACTAACTGGTATCCTGGTTCTTAATTTATAACCATTAACCTAAGGAAAGTAAATGGGTTTCTTAAAGAAGTCACTCTCCGAGAGTTGGGGCTAGGGTCAGGGTAAACTACTTTCCTAAGGAGAGACTGTAACAGTGTCAAATTGGACCACTGGATCTTGAAATTTATCACAGAGATTTATCATTTTTGTGTGGCTCTATGTTGAATAGTAAGAAACAGCTAAAGAGAGTCAAAACCAAGTGGAGTCTTTCTCAACAAGGTCTTGATATTCAGCTATCACTTCTAATTAACAGGACTGTGAGGGTGGGGCAGTCAAACCTGCTGGTCTCCTGCATTGCTTCATGTATTGCCAGGAATCCCCAGGAAATATGGCTTTTGTGTTTCTCCAGGGCAAGTCACATGGAGGTCCCTGGTGATCTCAGGTTGTGGAGACAGTCCATGACAAGGAGAAAACCATCAATGGTTAAAACAACTACACTGATGTTCAGGTGGATGCAGGGGGCTGAGGTTGGGGGTGGGAGTGTCACAACAAGGAAAGTAATAGAGATTATCAGTGCCTCCTTTGGGTTTTTATCAGGTTCTGTGTCTTCCACTAGGTGGGGTGGTGCCAGTAGGTAAACTCTAATAAAGGCCCATGCTCAAGGATCCAAATCAAAGAATCATGATGAAGAACTTCCACTGGGACTATGTGAACAGAACTCACTGCTCACTTGCTAATAAGGTGCCAAAGGAAAAGGGGATATGGACTTTCATTTCCTCCTGGATTCACTTTGCTGATGATCTCTTGTGCCCTGAACACGTCCACAGAGCAAGCTTGGTTCTTTTGGATCCATGTTTTGTAAAAGAATTAGGAATATGCAAGGTGGAAACATATGGAAGTGGATAGGAAGCTAATCTACCCAGAAGGAGTATGAGGGGTGCCCCTCCAACCCTGATAATTATAGGATGTCCCAACTCAGGGTAGTTCTTGCTGATATAAGATTTAGTAGCCTCCAAACTAGGTAGCCATTGAGTCAATAAGTCGTTCACTGGGTATGGAGTAGTCAAAGTCAACTGTGGGACACAAACTTTTGTACTCAGTCATCTGGACCTCTACCTTTCCTACTTTAGACACACAAAACAAAGCAGCAGAGACTGTCCCCATTCACTCAGGCTGCTGCTTCCATAGAGGTGCAAAAGGCAAAAATTCTCAGTCTTCAGAATAGTGTGACTTCTAAATCACTCTACAGATGAAATAATAAAATATAATAATGGCCGAGTATGGAAGCTTGCTTAGGCATGTACAGGCATATCCTGGGTCAATGATGACAAAGTCCTGTCATGAAGAAAGGTGATGACAAAAATTATACTATATAGGATTATGCTAAGGCCCAGGCAAGGATCCAGTGAGAGAGTGATGGGTGCAGATCTAGTTCCCATTATGGGACAAACACTGGAGGGATCAACTTCCCCAAACCTGCACCCATGATAGAGAAGGGCAACTGACCTTTCTGAACACTACAAATGTAGTAAGGAGGCACCAAATTATATGTAGCTCAGACTTCGACCTCCCACAAGGCTACAATCTATGCTCTGGCTCTCTGTTCCACTCCATTCCTGAAATTGTGTTTTAGGGAGACCTTATACACAGGAGGCTGCATTGCATTGTCCTGCTCCAGTGAGAAAATGACTGGAGTTTCGAACCATGAAACACAGTGTGGTGGCAAGCAAATTGAGGGCCCCAATTGATAATGGGAAGCATGCAGAATGGGAATATGGATGCTTTCAGCTCTCAAGAGGACTTCTAATTTCTCCTAAGGTTTAAAGCCCAAAGTCTCCCACTCTGTGACAGAAAGCATGCTCTCTGGACATGATCACAGTGCAAGAGAACATCAACAAGGAGAAGGTCAGCAGGAAATGAGAGCCTGTATGCCTCTTTCTTTTATGGCACCTTGCTACATAGAGAACCTTGAGATCTGTTGACACTGTCTAGGGCAAATACCTCGATCTAGATGTTCTGAATGGCATGGCACACAATAGGCTTTTCTGAGTCTTCATTGACTTCGACACACCACCAATAGAGGAAGACACAGGGCCTGGATAAACCCTGAAGGAGGCACTGATAATATCTTATCTTTTCCTTGCCACCTTCCTGCCACCATAACCTCACAGCATCTAAATCAAGGAATTCGCCCTAGACAGTGTCAGCAGACCTTAAGGCCCTCTGAGTAACAAGGTGCCATCCAAAAAAAGTGCATGCAGACTTGCATTTCCTGCTGACCTTCTCCTTGTTGATGTTCTCTTGCATGGTGATCATGTCCAGAGTACATGCTTAGTTCTATTGAATCCAAATTTTGAGCAAGTTTTAGCAATGAATATGATGGAAACATATGGAAGGTGTCAGGAAGCAATTCTTTCCAGAATGAGCATGATGGGTGCACCTCAAAGCCGGCTGAATTTAGTGTCTCATGGGCTCATGATAGTTATTCCTGATCAAAGATTTGGATACCTCCATGAGAGGAAGCTGTTCAGCCAATGACCCATTCAGTGGTAATGGAATCATCAAAGCCCAATGTGGTACACAAAGTTTTGTACTCCGTCAACTGGACCCCTGCCTTTTGTCCTTTAGGCATATATGTGGGAGCAGCAGAGGCTGTACCCATACACTTGGGCAGCTGCTTCCATGGACGTACCAAAGGAACCATTTCTGACTTCAGAATCAGCTGACTTCTGATGCGCTCTACTGCTCAGGCAAGAAAATAAAACAAAGGCCAATTGTGGAAGCATGCTTAAGGATGGCACAGACTTTTTCTGGGTCAATGATGACAAACTTCCTGTCATGAAGAGAGATGATGACATAAAAATTATGCTCAATAGAATTATACTGAGGCCCAGGCAGGAATCCAGTAAGAGAGTGGTGAGTCCAGATCTGGTTCCCATTATCAGACAAACACTGGAGGGCTGAAGTTGGCCAAATCTGCCTCCATGATGAGGAAGGCCAACTGACCTTCCTGCAATCTCCAAGTGTGGTAAGAAGGAACCAAATTATATGTGTCCCAGACTTTGGACTCATGGAAGGCTACAATCTTGGCTCTGGCTCACTGCTCCACAACATTTCTAACAGGGTGTTTTGGGGAGACCTGCTACCCAGTAGCTGCAGTGCATTGTCCTACTCAGTTGAATAAACCACTGGTGTCTCAATTCATTAACGATGGTGTTGTGGCTAGCATATTGAGGGCCCCGAATCTATAATGGGAAGCATGCAGGGGATTGATTGGGAACGTGGACCCTTTCTACTCACAAGCAGAGTTCTAATTTCTCCTTATGTTTACTGCCCCGAGTCTCCCACTCTTTGGAGATACCAAAAGAACCATTTGTAAGTCTTCAGAATCAGCTGACTTCAGAATCGCTCTCCTGCTCAGGTAAGTAAATAACGGCCTCTTTGTGGAAGCATGCTTGGGAATGATGCAGACTGTCCTGGGTCAATGATGACAAACTTCCTGTCATGAAGAGAGGTGATGACATAAAAATTATGCTCAATAGGATTACGCTGAGGCCCAGGCAAGGATTCGGTAAGAGAATGCTGGGTGCAGATCTACTTCCCATTATGGGACAAACACTAGAAGGCTCAACTTCCCCAAACCTGCCTCCATAATTGGGAAGGCCAACTGACCTTTTGGCAATCTTCAAGTGTAGTAAGGAGGCACCAAATTATATGTGGTTCAGACTTCAGCATCAGGCAAGGCTACAAGCTTGGCTCTGGCTCTGTGCTACAACACATTTGTGACACTTTGTATTTTAGGGAGACCTGATACACAGGAGGCTGCATTGCATTGTCCTGCTCAGGTGAGTAGACCACTGGTGTCTTCATCCATGAAGCATGGTGTGGTGGTTGTCAAATTGAGGGCCCCCAATCGATAATGGGAATGGGAAAATGGAAGCTTTCACCTCTCAAGAAGATTTCTAATTTCTCCCAATGTTTACTGCCCAACATCTCCCACTCTGTGTCAGAAAGGCCCTTCTTTGTTGTATTTGGAATGAATTTGATGGAGAACTGTGCCTTTCATTAGCAAGAGAGGCTGAGCAAAGTCGAACTTCAGAAGACTCACAGGAATATTTAGGCTCTGGGGTCACAGCACACCTTTCTCTTGGCCTCCTGGATTTTGGTCTTATCTGGGTGTGAAGGACCCATTGGACCTCTGGATGTTGGATTTGTAACAGAGATCTAGCTTTAGGTGTGTGTTTTCTCTTTCCAAGTGTAAGGGAAACTGGCAGAGAGTATTATAACCCACTGAAATCTTTCTCAAGGATGGTCTAAATATTCAGTCATCCTTAAAGGTTACAGCACTGACAAGGTGTGGGAGTACAGTGTGCTAGTCTCCTTGCCTTATGCCTCTTCTTTCTCTAGGAATACCCAGGGATTATGTCCAGGTCAGAATTACAGCACTGATGCTCTCTGGTTTTAGAGTCAGTTCATTTCATGGACCTTACCATAAATGGAAAGGATTCTTGCACAGAGTTTCAGGTTTATGCAGGTACCTGAGGTGTGTGGTGGCAGGGAGGTAGCAAGGAAATATTTAGATATTATCATTGCCTTCTGAAGGTTTCATTCAGGCCCTGTATCTTCCCACATTGTGGGGTGGTCCAGGTTCTACAAGACTCAGAAAAGCCTATGGTCTGTGTCATGGTTTGATCCAGGTGTATCCCACACACAAATGAATGTGTTCTGGGTAATCGATCCTCAGCTGATGGCAGTTTGGGTTTTACTTGGGGGCAGGCTTATCGTGTTATAAAGCAGCTTCCACTTGCCAGTATTCGGCACACCTTCCTGCCACTGTTTCCAGTGCTATCGCGGAGATGATGTCCACCCCTCTGCTCATGCCATCATTTTCCCTGCCAGGATGGAGTCTCCCCTTGAATCCGTAAGCCAAATAAACCCATTCCTCCACAAGCCATTTTTGTTTGGGTTCTTTCTGCACAGGAGCTAGAAGCTGACTGCAACAGATTTGGTACCAGGATGTGGGGTCATCTGTTGCTGCTGGAACCCTGATTCTGTGGCTTTGGACCTTTTGGAAGTGATATGCAGGAGGAATATGGAAGGATTTAAAACCTTGTCCTAAGAGATGCCTCACAGTGTTGTGAGCACAACTTCATGGAAGAACTATGGACTATGAGGTTTGGCTTATAAGGGTGAGAAAGAACTTGGTCAGGTCTGTGCCAGAAGCAGTTTGTGTGAGAGGCTTGCTGCGTTCTGCCTGTGTCCTGAGAACTTGTGCAGGGTTGTGTTACATAAAGATGGACTGGTGTGAGCAGACGGAGATAGCACAGAAAGATCTTTGGGTCAAAACTGCTGCCCGTTCACCTGCAATTGTTTGAGAGATGACAACCATTGAGATTGGGTCAGCTGGTCGGCATTGGAACAACAGGAAGAATGCAGGTCCTTTGAAGTAAGGGGCCTGAATGCTTTGTTCCCCCTGGATTAACAAGTTGGTAGCCCACCTGGTTCTGTGGGGTATAACAAATGCAAGAAGAAAGGGTCATTGGATTTGCAACACAGTTTTATTTTTGGAAAATGGCCATCGGCGGGTGAAACAGGTGTGCTAGGTTGCCTGCATGGACCACAATGAGGCCATGAGGATTAACTGTGGGTTGCAATGGAGAACCAAAGAATTCAAGGACTAAAGATGGGTGCCAAGGCAAGCTGCCAGCACCGGATGAAGTTTTTCCCAGACTGTGAGTAGCCGAATTGGAGGGGAGGAATTGAATCTCCAAAAGACTTGTTATTGGTTAGAATCATTGAACTTGGAGTTAGAGTTTGATGATGCTCTGCTTGTTTTAAATCTTATATTGGTTCAATCTGTTTTTGTTGTGCCTCATGTTTTGCAGTGTGAATGTTCTGTGCCATTACGGGCTTATTTTTGGTATTATGGCTCAATTGAAAGCTGTGGGGACTTAAGAGTTGAGTTGAACACATTGTATTTACATCATGTATGATTATTACTTTGTGGGGGCCAGGAGTGGACGTTCATGGTTTGATCCAGGTGTCCCCTTAAATAAATGAAGGTGTTCTGGGTAATCAATCCTCAGCTGATGGCAGTTTGGATTTTACAACCTCGATGGAGCTGTGATGTTGAGGGCAGGTTTATCCAGCCCCTGTGTCTTCCACTATTGGTGGTGTGTCAAAGTCAATGAAGACTCAGAAAACACTATTGTGTTCCATGCCATTCAGAAAATCTAGATCAAGGAATTCTCCCTAGACACTGTCTACAGACCTCAAGGCTCTCTAGGGAGCAAGGTGTCATCAAAGAAAATGGCATACAGGCTTGCATTGCCTGCTGACCTTCTCCTTGTTGATGTTCTCTTGCATGGTGATCATGTCCAGAGTACATGCTTAGTTCTATTGAATCCAAATTTTGAGCAAGTTTTAGCAATGAATATGATGGAAACATATGGAAGGTGTCAGGAAGCAATTCTTTCCAGAATGAGCATGATGGGTGCACCTCAAAGTCTGCTGAATTTAGTGTCTCATGGGCTCATGATAGTTATTCCTGATCAAAGATTTGGATACCTCCATAAGAGGAAGCTGTTCAGCCAATGAACCATTTAGTGGAAATGGAATCGTCAAAGCCCAATGTGGTACACAAAGTTTTGTACTCTGTCAACTGGACCCCTGCCTTTTGTCCTTTAGGCATATATGTGGGAGCAGCAGAGGCTGTACCCATACACTTGAGCAGCTGCTTCCATGGACATACCAAAGGAACCATTTCTGAATTTGGAATCAGCTGACTTCAGAATCGCTCTCCTGCTCAGGTAAGTAAATAACGGCCTCTTTGTGGAAGCATGCTTGGGGATGATGCAGACTGTCCTGGGTCAATGATGACAAACTTCCTGTCATGAAGAGAGGTGATGACATAAAAATTATGCTCAATAGGATTACACTGAGGCCCAGGCAGGGATACAGTAAGAGAATGGTGTGTTCAGATCTGGTTCCCATTGTTGGACAAACACTGGAGGGCTGAAGTTGGCCAAACCTGCCTACATGATGAGGAAGGCCAACTGACCTTACTGCAATCTACAAGTGTAGTAAGAAGACACCAAATTACATGTGGCCCAGACTTTGGACTCATGGAAGGCTACAATCTTGGCTCTGGCTCTCTGCTCCACCCCATTCCTGACATGGTGTTTTAGGGATACCTGCTACCCAGGAGGCTGCATTGCATTGTCCTGCTCCATTGTATAAACCACTGGTTTCTCAATCCATGAAGCATGGTGTGGTGCCTTGCAAATTGAGGGCCCCTAATCTATAATGGGAAGTTTGCAGAAGATGGAATGGGAACATGGTCTCTTTCTGCTCACAGCATAGCTCTAGTTTCTGCCTATTTTAATGTCCCAATTCCCCCAAACTGTGTCAGCACAAGCCTTCTTTGGCCTATTTGGAATTAATTTGAGGGATAATTGCAGCTTTCTTTTGCAAGAGAAGCTGGGGAAAGCTCTACTTATTAAATCTCTCAAGGAGGTTTAAGCGTCAGAGCTTACCTACCTCTTGGCCTGGTGCATTTGTGCACATCTGTGTGTCTGAGTGTCTCAGTGGACCTATGGATCACATATTTGTGACAGATGTCTAGGTTTTTTGTGCCCTTACTATTTCTAAATTTAAGGAAAACTGTCAGGCAGTTTCATAACCTTGTGAAATCTTTCTCAAGCAATGTCTTGATATTAAGCCATCCTTAATACTTAACTGTCAGTGTGTGGCAGTGGGGCCTGCTGGTCTAGTGCCTTGAAGCTTCTTGTTTGTCCAGGATTCCCCAGGGATAATGGCCTCTTCAGACTCAGAGCATTGGTGCTCTCAGGTTGTGTAGCCAATCCATTACAAGGAGCTTACCATAAATGTTAAGAAATCCTACACTGAGTTGCAGATGTATGCAGGTGTCATGAGAATAGTCCATTTTAAGAAGTTTTCCCATCAGTCTTTGACTGTGAATCCCAGAAGTGGGTGTTTTCAGATAGGGAGATTTCATCAAGCAAAATTTTATAGATAATCTCAGCCCTCCGCACTGTTTGTTACGGCTTTCTCTGCCAGTAGCGGGTGGTCCAGGTAAGACAACACTGACAAGTGTCCATTCTCAGCTTGCCATCTGAGAGCATCTGGATCCATGACTTCCATGGGGGTGTGGAACTCATTGGGGTATTTTTATAGGTAAAAGGGCACAAGAACATGTATTTCCAGTTTTCATCATGTTTGTGGAAATTCATTTTGCTTTGGCAATGTCATAAAGTTTATTTGATCCTTATAGGTTCTTTCTTTGTTCATGAAGTGGAAATGTGCAGAGGGCAAAGGTGTGGTCCTCATCACTAGATGCTTATTCACTTACCCACAGCCTGAAGACCCCACTCTACACCTGGTGACCCTTTCTTTGGTCTGCTTATCCTCAGTCATTTAAATTGCTGAAATGATCTAGGTCTTCCGCATAGTTTCTCATTTAGAAGTAATCTGCTCAGTGGTTTGGGTATAGACCCAACCCCACCTGGTACCTAGTGGAGTGTCTTTGGTCTCCAGGATAATTGCCTTCTTCATTTCAACACATACTGTGAAGCAAGAGGGACAAGCCCCTAGGTTCTTCTTCCCCTGCATAACTGGTTTGTCCAAGACACCAATACTGTGTTCACCATTTTTGTACTCCCTAACACACTCTCCTCCTTTGGCAAGCAATGGAAGTGCTGAATGTGGAAACATGCTTCAGGAGGCTCTGCCTCAGCCTGGGCCAATGATAACAACCTATCATGCCATGAAGAATGGTGATGACTAAAAATCTTGCTCAGTTCTATTATGTTGAGGCCCAGCCAATAATTCACTTCCAGAATTGGCAGTGCAGTCTTGAGAATGCCTCCCCCACCATTGTCCTCAAGTGAATGGACCACTGCAGTCATTAGCCAAAAACCAAGGAAGCAATAATAGGAATGTGAGGGCCATAGATTTAAGTTGTGAGTCAGGCAGAGGCACGGCTTCTCCACAGGAATGTTTCTGTGCTGAACACACTGTGCCTTCCACCTCCCATACCATATCTCCATTCCTTCATGAGCATTTCATGTGGTCTTCTCATGGTCCATCATGAACTTGAACCATGTTGGAACCTGATTTTTCTGACCACTATGATGCAAATTAAATTCCCATCATGGAAGGTGCACATCTGGTCACCACTTTCTTTGTTTAGAAGAAGTTAGCCAGGTAGGCAGGGCTTCTGGCTCTCAAGACATCCTTGGTCTGTGAAGCAACAAGTAAAATCTTAGAGATTATCATAGTCATTGTCTTCCCTCCCCCTGTTTCTAACATTATTATGGCATCATTGGGGGATCCACTATGAAAATCCAAGACTCAAGGACTGAGGTCATCCATAAAACAGGTTCATGGGTTACAAGAGAATGTATAGTATTGGTCACTGTATAGGGATATCTGATTGGCACAGGAGCCTATGAATGTGAATGTTCTGCTGGGATGAATTCTCAACATGTTCTGTTTGCCGTGAGCATCTGACACAGCTACATCCTGGTTATTCCCCTGGAGGCCAGTTGTTGCCTGACCATAGACTGTTGATGCCTGCCCATTGATGATGATTCCATCACTTGCATATCCTTGGCAAGCTGGACTTTTGGTGTGAGGCCTCTTTAAGGGGTCATAATTCAGAACTAATCTGTTCATTGGAGGGGGCATGCTAGTTTGTGTTTCAGCAGAACATTATTATATACAAGGTGGGGAAGTATTTTTAGAACATGGGCCCTTTGAGTCCTGTTACATTCCCTTTTTAAATTTTTATTTATTTGCAGGCAGAAAGGGAGAAGGAGTGCCAGGGTCTCTTGATACTGAAAATGAACTCCAGGTGCATGCATCACTTTGTGCATCTGGCCTTATGTGGGTACTGGGAAAATTGAGCCCAAGTTGTCAGGCTTTGCTAGCAAGCACCTTAAACTGCTGAAGTGTTTCTCCAGCCCTGCATTCCCTTTTTTTGAGCTATGTTTGTTAAGATTACCACTTAGGTATTAGAATCAGGGATGCGTTTTTAGTTGTTCAATATTCTGTGCTCTTAGCAGCATCTTTTCTCCTGGAGCCAACGTACTTTTTCTGTCCGGGCTGGGTCTTCTGGACATATGGACCATTGTTTCATACATGGGTTATGTATCAGGGATTTTTATTTAAGTCTACAGATGATAAAATTTCATTTGGGTTTTCCCCGAGAAAGTTTTGTTATTTGTTTTGACACCTGTTTCTTCCTTTGTTTTTTTTTTGTTTCTTCCTTTCTTGCCCTAATGATGTTACAGAAAATAAAGCTCAATTTTCCCCACTGTCAGTGCCACTGGACTGATTCTAATGAAACCAATGCCCACCAGGCACACTGGATTCCAGTGGAAAGCAAACGCAGGTGTGCAAGCAGGCACATGTGTGAGGCAAGTTCTATCTTACCTTGAGTCACGGATTACATTACATATTTTCATGAAGTGTGGTGATGACAGAACAGTAATTCTCTCTTGGATTACCCATGACATAAAAGGCATCTATCCTTAAAATAAGACACAGGAAATAATTTGATGAAATTGTATTGTTTGAGGCTTTTGTTTTGCACATCTCTGTTTACTTCTGAGTTTATTTTTATTCATTTTTGTTTTAAAACATTATTTATTTATTTATTTATTTACAAACAGAAAGAGAGAGAACCCTACATGCATGACACCATGTGCATCTGGCCCCATGTGGTTAACGGGGAATTGAACCTGGGCCCTTAGGTCCTCTAAGACAGTGCCTTCAACTACTGAGTCTCCTCCCCTGTCTTATTTTTATTTTTAAATATTTTTATTTATTTATTTGCAAGTAGAGAGAGATAGAAGAGCGACAGATACAAAGAATGGGTGTACCAGTGCCTCCAACTGCTGCAAATGGACTCCAAATACACGTGCCGCTTTGTGCATCTGGCTTTACGTAGGTACTGGGGAATTGAACCTGGGTTGTTAGGCTTTGTAGGTAAGCACCTTAACTGCTGAGCCATATTTCTAACCCTTTTTAAAATTTTTAATCAACTTTTATAGTTTTACTATTTGTATATTGTTATAGTGGATATTTTGCACTCCTGAATATTTTATATCATAAGGAAAGATATTATTACAAGAATTAGATAGGAGTTATGCTTCTGTGAGTAAAACCTTGCAAGCCTGTCAATTGACTGTTGAAATTAGACATATTCATATCAGTGCTAACAATTTCTTGACTAAAGCTCATACATAAATATGACTAGTCCAGAAATTCATGGCAATCCTGTATTATACCACAAATCTCACTCTCAAAAACTCACAATTTTTAATTGATATGTTATTCCCAAGGAATAATTATGCTACTATATCATTATGACTTTTTCCTAATCATACATTAGCTTAACAGTGGGATATTTTATAATTTGTTGCAATTTTCTCTTTATTAAAATTACTTAAGTATACAAATAGACAACCCATTTATCCTATTTTATTATTTGAATTGCTCTGGTATTATGATGCATACTCATCACTGAGACACTACACCCAACTAAAAAGCTGGCAGTTTCAGGGACTTGTTTGAGAGTCAGAATCAGTCATCCATCACTAATCACAAGGTACTGGTTCCCAGAGCTATAGACACCAAAACTTGTAGATGTTGAAGTCTCTTACATAAAATAGTATAGAATTTGTAAATACCCAAAGCACACCCTCCTTTACAGTATCTATGTTATTTATAATATCTGCAAGCAGTCCATGCTACCTGTCACAAAAACAAAAACCAGGAATTTTATTTTTAATCTGTCACTCAGAGGGCCATTCATCTGGAAAGCCAGAGGGAAATCTGCCTTCATGATCCTTTTCTTAATAACATTTTTATAGTGAAACAGACAAAAGGGAATATATCAATTCAAAATTAAGTGTTGCCCCTCTGGCCAATAGGTCTTCTGAGAGTCCACTATTCCTCACTGTCACTTCTCTCTGTGTATCTGTGGGAGGGTTTACATACACAAAGGCCACACCCATGGTTTGCATGACATCTAGATTTAAGATTAACTTTAATGATTAGCAGCATGTATATGCTGAGCTTCTGATTCTATATTTTGTAATTTTCTTATTTATTTGAAAATGAGACGTTGATTCTATCTCTCCTTGGATGTTTCAGCAAGTTTAACTGGCACAGTTCTGTTGAGTAGGAGTGTATGTCTAATTGCCTACTCAGCATTCCCCAGTAGACCATTGAACTACTGAAGAGTCACCACAGAGCAATTAGTTTTATTCATCCAGACAACATAATGATCATTATAGGGTTTCTTTTCCAAGATAGTGATTTCTCATAAGAAAATCCTTACTTTTGTCTGTAATTGATTTTATTGAAGGTTGGGGTTGTGTTCAATGTGCTAAAGCTTCTGAGGTCTAAATGCACTAAGACAAGTTTATTCTATAATATTAGTACAGCATTTGAACAATGTTAGGCTATCTTTTGATCACTGATAAGCTGAATTTTCAGTAATGTACATGTTCATGAAACTTAAATTTCAAGAAGTTGATGAGCAAACTGCTATCTGATTTTTATCCCCAAGTATCACTTGGCTATATTATTTTTGTTAGGATAAAAGCATATATTAAGAGTAATGATGCTGGGTGTGGTGGAGCATGCCTTTAATCCCAGAACTTGGGAGGCAGAGTAAGAAGATTGCCTTGAGTTCAAGGCTACTCTAAGACTATATACTGAATTCCAGGTCAGCCTGGGTTACAGGAAGACCCTACCTCGAAAAACCAAAAAAAAAAAAAGTAATGAAAATTATTAAAACCCTTGGGGCCATCAGAGTAATTCATCCAGGTAACATTAGGATTTTTCTTTTCTTTAATTTTTTTAATTGGGGCTAGAGACATGGTTAAGGGCACTTGCTTGTAAAGCCTGATAGCCTGTGTTCAATTCCACAGTACCTACATAAAGGCAGATGCACAGAATGGTGCATGTGTCTGGAGTTCATTTGCAGTAGCAAGAGGCCCTGGCACACCCATACTTTTCCTCTACCCTCTCTACCTCTTTCTCAAATACATAAAAAATTATTTTAAAATGTTTTTATTTGTGTGGTGTGTATTGGGGAAGGAGGTGGATGCATCTAGACCTCTTACCACTAAAAACAAATGCCAGAAACTTTTTTGCATTCAGCTTATGTGGGTGCTTAGGAATGGAACCTGGGCTGGCAGGTTTTGCAAGCACCTTTAACTGTTAAGCCATCTTTCCTAGCTCCTTTTGTTGATTTCTTTTTGTAAACATTTGCAAGATAAGCTTTCCCCTTATCCCTTTATTTGTAACTTTTTAAAATCAATCCTAGTTTTCATTAGAATTTTATTGGTATAATGTCAAGTTTTATGATTGAAGTACAATCTCAGAGGTATCATACTCATTCAGTATTAATACAGAAATAAACATACTAACCCCAAATATATGCCAGGTTGCTACATTTTTGTTTTGCGATGCATTGATGATGGCTCACAATGTAAAGACAGCAGAATTATGACTACTTGACTGAATTCTGATAAATTTATTTTCCATTTTTCATGAAATGAAATATAATTGGGACTAATTCATTTTCAAAAATATGAGTTTCATGAAGCTCCTTTATAAGGAAATGTAAGTGACAGATAAAATAAATTAGTATAAATCAGTCTTCCTTTAATATATAAAAATGGATGACCAACTAAACTTCTTAATTCTGGCAAAACCACCTTGGAAGTTCTAAATTTAAGAAACCTATGTACTTAACTTTCATGCTGTATTATGAATAAAATGGTATAAATTTTCAGGACTAAGCATAAATCATCACTAAGGAGCACCATACATGAGCCATACACAGGAAATAATTATTCCTTGTCTTTATTGTACCCTTCTCCACTTAGGAAAGGACAACTAGGTAGCATTCAGGCTTGTTAACACTGGCACGGTAGATCTATACGGAGATCTGTCAATTTTCACCCATGGTTTAGGGATGGGTGCCATTCTGATGAGCCTTTGTATACAGACAAAGTGTATATAGTGTTTCATGGTTTATTTCAATGATAAAGTTTTGTTTTCTTCAGGACAAGATGACATACAGTCAATGTGGATAACCCTTATCTTTTCTAGTATAATCTAGTTTGAAGAGAAAGAAATCACTTAGGAGGATCTAATTTCTTCCTTTGTCAATAAATATTAGTTAATATTTTAAACATTTAAAAATAATTATATCCCTTGATTTTGAAGTTATCATTCAATATTTGCTTTGATACAAATTTCTTCATTTGGGTGATTTATTTTGTTCATTTAAAATATTTTATGATGAAATTTTGATTATTTAATTTTTACTTTTCCAATTTTTGAGAATAAAAAGTTTAGTCCAGTGATTTTTCCTCTAGGACAGATTTAACTACATCTCACGGATTCTCATGTTACATATCTAAAACAATATTTTATTTATTTGCAAAGGTAGAAAGAGAGAGGGAATGAACACATCAGGGCCCCTTGCCACTGAATTCCAGATACATGCACCACTTTGTGCATTTGGTTTTATGTGGGTACTAGGGAATCAAGCTCGGGATATCAGGCTTTGTAAGCAATAACCTTTATCTATTGAGTCATCTCCACAGTCCCTGTTACATTTTTCATTATCATATTTTTAAACTAATTATTTCCAAGCAGGTGGGTGGGAAGAGAATGGGTGTGCCAGGGTCTCTAGCCATTACATACAAACCCCAGATGCATATACCACTTTGTGCATTTGGCTTTTGGTTTTATGTGGGAACTGGGGAATCAGACTTAGGTCTTTAGGCTTTGCACTTAACCACTGAGATATCTCTCCAGCCCATATTATCATAATTTAAAATAATATTTTTGTATCTTTAGAGGTAAAGTGCATTTCCTGAAGGCAGCATACCAATTATTATTCATCTGATCATTTGTCTACTGATAATGGGGTATTATACTTTCTCTTTATGAGCTTGTTATATCTGTGCCTCCTTACTCTTACAATCTAATTTTTTATAAAGATCAAGTTTTCATATGGATTATTATGTCTTTTCACATGAAACTATGTCCTTTGCCTTGGTTAACAACTTAGGGATTTGAATTCTTTATTGAGTATAGTATAAGGAACATTGTTTCTAATATCTTTTTTGTTTCTATTGGTCAGATAAACTTCTGCCTATATCTTTATTTTAAATTTTTGTGAATCAATTTGTTTCAGATGTATTTTATTTTTGTTTTATTGAAAATAATTTTTCTAATAGGTGTGTTAAGTTCACTTACACACATTCATATTGCTATGACTGATATTTTACTTACACATATGTACATACTTAGAAAACACTTCATATTTGTTTATCTTGCTACTCATATTAATTCCCTTAGTTCTTTTTTTCTTTCTGTGCTAAGGATCAAACCTGGGCTTCACATAAGTTATGCAAGCCTACTACTGAGCTACTCCCCAGCCCTCCATATTTTTGTTTTTTAAAAGAATATTTTAATTTATTGGAGAGCAGAGACAGAGAGGAGAGAGAGAGAGAAAGAGATAGAGAAAGAGAAAGAGAAAGAGAAAGAGAGGCTGACTCTAGGACCTTTTGCCACTGCAAACAAACTCTAGATGAATGTGCAACTTTGTGCATCTAGCTTTACATGGGTACTGGGAAATCAAACCCTGGCTAGAAGACTTTGTAAGCAAATGTCTTTAACTGCTGAGCCATCTCTCTAACCCCATATTTTCCTTCTGAAAAAAAGTCTTGTTTTGCTCATCCTCCATATTAATCTTTTACTTCTTGGTTATTAATTTGTGGAGCTATCCTTTCAATAGTTCTTTATTGCTTATACAATGAGTTCTTTTATTTTTCTTCTCCCATATCTAGTTGTGTATTTCTGTTTTTCAACATATTTGCATTTGTTAACGATGTCTCTATTCTAATGTCCATCTTTTAGTCTCAGATGTTCATTTATATAAATGAAATGCACAGTATCAGTTCTTTTGCTTTCTTTTTTGATGTAGGGTCTCATTCTAGCCTAGGCTGACCTGGAATTCACTATGTAGTCTCAGGGTGGTCTTTGAACTCAAGCCAATCTTCCTACCTCTGCCTCCCACTGCTGAGAATAAAGGTGTGTGCCACCACGCCCAACTCTTTTGCTTATTTGTATGATCTTTTGAGATTTATGAGATTCCTTATTGTTGTAACCTTCTTATTGCTCTCACAAAGAACCCGACCAAAGCAGCTTGTGAAGGAATGGGTTTATTTTGGCTTATGGACTTGAGGGAAAACTCCATGATGGCAGGGAAAACTATGGCATGAGCAGAGGGGTGGACATCACCTCCTGGCCTATATCAGGTGAACAGCAGCAGCAGGAGAGTGTGCTAAACACTGGCAAGGGGAAGCTGGCTATAATAACCATAAGCCTGCCCCCAACAAAATACCTCCAACAAGGTTCCAAAATTGCCATCAGCTGGAGATCAAGCATTCAGAACATATTTATTTGTGGGGGACCTGGATCAAACCATTACAATCTGTCCCTGGTCCCCACAAACTAATAATTATACATGATGTAAAAGGCGATGTATTCAGCTCAATTTCAAAATTCCCCACAGCTTTTGTTTCAATTGAGCCATAAAACAAAAAAAAATCCATAATCTCGCAGAATATTTACACTGTAAAAGATGACATTGGGCATTAGCAAAGACAAACTGAACCAATACAAGATTTAAAACAGACAAGGCAAGCATCAAACTCTAACCCCAAGTCCAATGATAACCAGTGCTGAGTCTCTTGGAGTTCCAATTCTGCCCCTCCAGCTATGCTCCTCACAATCCTAAAAAACTCCATCCAGTGCTGGAAGCTCTCCTTGGCAGCCATCCCATAGTCCTGGCATTTCACTGGGTCTCTAATGTAACCCACAGTTCATCCTCATGGCTTCATTGGACTTCCGTGCAGGCAATCCAACACACCTGCTACACACTGCCCATGCCATTTTCAAAAAACAAAACTGTATTGCAAATCCAGTGACCCTCTTTCCAACATTTGTAATACTCCATAATACCAGGTAGGCTATGCACCAGGGGGGAACAAAGACAACTTTGAAAATCAGGAAACTTCCTTCAGCATTTAGGCCCCTTACTTCAAGAGTCGACATTCTCCTGCTGTCCCAATGCAGATCACCTGGCCCAATCTCATTGGTTGTAATCTCTCAAATAATTGAAGCTGCATAGAGAGCAGTTTCAGCCCAAAGATTTAATTTCTTTCTGTATCATCTCTATCTACTCACACCAGTCCATTTCTATGCAAAGCAACCCTGCACAAGTTCTCAGGACACAGGCAGGCAGAACACAAGCCTCTCACTATCTCCAGACCAGTCCCAACAAATTTCTTTCTTACCCTCATAAACCAAACCACACAGCCCATAGTTCTTACTGCATCCAGGTGTTTCCAACTATGATCAGAATCCATCAAGCACAAAACCAGCAGCAAGCAACAGTTACCCTGCCAATGCCAGGACCACTCTCTTATACCTTTGGGCTGGAAATCAGATCCACCCCCAAACACACTTTGGGGCAGGACCCCAGGATCCACCCAAAGTGATACCTCTCCAGGTGATTTGAGACCCAAGTTACAAGCTTAAAAAAAAAACACCTGACTCTATGGGAGACATACATTCAAACTACCAAACGGAGTATGAATTCACTAATTTTGATGGTCTTTATTTTCTTATGGAATCCAAAATTTCTTCTCATTCTTCTAGTTCCTTTTTCCCTCTTCAAGGTAGGGTCTCACTCTAGCCGAGACTAACCTGGAACTCACTCTGTAGTTCAGGCTAGTCTCATAATTATGGCAATCCTCCTACCTCAGCCAGAGATTAAAGGTGTGCAGCACTATGCCTTGCTTTCTTTTTTATTCTTCTCAATTATACCTATTAGGCAAAGAAACATATACCTTCCTTATGTCTCTCTTCATCTATAAGCATGCCTTTGAAAGACTGGCTCTAAATTGTAGCCTTTAAAAGCTCTATTTGTGGGGTTGGAGAGATACTTAGCAATTAAGGTGCTTGCCCACAAAGTTTAACAACCTGGGTTTGATTCCCCAGTAAAGCCAGAAGCACAAAGTGGCACATGCATCTGGAGTTCATTTCCAGTAGCTGGAGGTCCTGGCATCCCATTCTCTCTGTCTCTTTTCTATCTCTCTCTGTGTTTAGAAATAATACAAACACACACACACACACACACACACACACACACACACACACATTTGTTGCTGTTTTTTTGAGGTAGGGTCTCACTGACCTGGAATTCACGATGTAGTCTCAGGGTGGCATCAAACTGTAATCCTCCTTTCTCCCAAGTGTTGGGATCAAAGGTGTGCACCAACATAACCAGCTTATATTTGCTTCTTTAAACAAGACTCTTTAAGGGTATCTGGACCTTTTAATTGAGCATAACCTGATGTCTCCTTCCTGTAGCTAAAGATCTACTCTGCTGAGTTTTGTTTAGGTTTTTGAGCATTTAGGGATGATTGATATTTCTAATGTCACCTAACAGGTTCCTCAAAGTACACCTGAATTTGTACTGGGTGGTGGACACAAGTTTTTGATTGGTTGCCTTATTTTTTCAATTATTTATCTTTATGCATAGGGTGTGGTTTTGCAAAAGAATGGAGTTGTGAAGCTATTTTCTGCTGTTTTGAGAGGGCATTATGGGTAGTTTTATTAGTAAACCTTATTATTTTTAGCTCTTCAAACCTCTTCATGTTTCTTAAAATATTTTTGTTTATGTATCGGAGGGGGGCATGCCAGGGTCTCCTGTCATTACAAATGAACACTGGACATATGTGCCACTATGTGCATCTGGCTTTACATGGGTACTGAAGAATCAAACCCAAGCTGTTAGATTTTGCAAGAAGACTCCTTTAACTGCTGAGCCATCTCTCCAGCCCCAACTCTTAATGTTTTTGTCACTAAGCATTTTATTTATATGTATTGAATCTCTAGAAAAAGAATTCTAAAATATTCCCTAGGTTTTTGTTTCCTATGTGTTTTTGTTATGTTTCAGGGTGAACCATGATGAGGTGACAGTAAATGAAACCAAACTGATAAGAGTCAATTACTAACTGAGTCAATTATTCTGCCAGTTTTCTAGGTCTTTGAGCTACATATTAAATCTAGTACTAATTACTTCACACTTTCTTAACCTGAGTGCTAGGATTAAAGGCATGTACCACTACACTCAGCCCTGGACTTCTGCTTTTCAACGTTTTGAGTATCCCCAGTGTCTGTCTCCATCATCCTGGCACAGATTGTGGAAGCAGCATTCTTCCTTATCTTGCCACTTCCTCTGTGATTTCACCTGGGCCCAAGCTGGTGTGTTAGGGGTGGTTCATGTCCTGCCAGGGACTCAGCTAGCATTTCTTCTCTTCTTGGTAGTATTGGGTTGTCCACGGTTCTTGATCCTTCTGAAAAATAAAAACAGATTCTCCAACAGAGAGTGAGATCAGCATAGGTTAACTGAGACAAACATTGTTAATTTGGCGAGATCATACTGGGTGTAGCCTCTCTTTTGACCCAAGGTTAGTGGAAGCTTTCCCTTGGAATCCAGATTCTTGGTCTCCATAGGAATTTGGCTTGGATCTCAGTTCCAGCTAAGGGTTCCTTGTCATTGAGCTGATTTCTTAGTCAATCAGAGAGCTCTTGATTACAAAGTCATAGTGAGTTTCATTATTGACATTTCGTAGGCATATAGTCTACTGATTCTATATCGTACCACAAAGATAATTTGTACACCCATGTTTATTGCTGCTTTACTCACAATAGAAAGAAAATGGAATTAACCTGCTTGTCCATTAATAGATAAATGGATAATGAAAAAGTAGTGTGTATGTATAGACATATACATACATACATACATACATACATGCATACACACATACAATGGAATTTTATTCAGCTGTTAAGAAAAATTAAATTTTTAGGAAACTGAATGGATATTGAAAAACTGTATTAAATGAGGTAACTCAGTTTCAAACAGATAAATACCTCATGTTCCCTCACACATGTAGATTCTAGCCACTAATTGTTTTAAGTGTATATTTATGGGAATGTGGGAATAAGTCATAAAACTAAAAAGTGACTTTATGAGGGGAAAGAAGTTTTAAGGAATTGTGACATGAAAGTGGAGTGGAGACTACTATGAATGGAAGGGTGCAAGTGGGCTAATGGCTTGGATGTGAGGAGTGGAGAGGAGGCCCAACCAAAACAATGTATGAAAATGCCATAGTGAAATGCATTACTTTCTATGCTCATTAAAGTTGTTTTGAAAAGCAACTTTGGTGAATCAGTGACTTTTTTATTTGATGTTAAAGATGATCTCATAATAAAATCCAATGTGTCAAATATTGTTTTTTAACCATTTTCATTTGTACTATAATTCTAATATATTATTTTGATAGCTCAATCACTTCTAATTTTACTAGAACAATACATGTCATTTTTTTCATACTATATGTGTGACAGTTCCATTATTCAGATACCAATCTAAGTGAGTATTGCAATCCTTTACTGCTCTTTATTCACAACATGGTAGATAAGCCTGCACAAATTAAGCCTGGCTATAGGAGGGCTTATTTGTTTGGAGAGTTCGCATCTGGATCAATGATGAGCACAACACTCTGAGGATGCTGAGGGACTCATTCCAGATGTCAATCTGAGGTCCAGATATGTTAACCTCTGGTAAGACAAATAAGATTCTCAGAGCCTGGCTTTGATTGGTGAACCCTCAGTGGCAATGTCATACTGCTGTGGGCAGGCCTTTTCTTTCTCTCACAACAATCTTATGAGGCAATGTGTACCTTTAATATGTTCAGAGACCCAAAATTTGCTTCATTTTTCTTATTTTGAACAGGGAGTTGTAAACTTGAATAACAATTGAGGAAATTTAAAAGATTTAATAAAGATACAGGTAAGCAACTCTGATATGTATTGAGGATTTTATTAGCATTGCTAAAGGAACAATGCCTGCCTGTGTTAGATAATATAATTGAACATATTTTAGTCTCTATTACTTTTATTGTTAACTATCTTCTAAAGCTATGTCTTTTATTTTTTCTTTCTATGTTTTCTTTTAAACTCAAACAGGACTGGAATATTCATTTCATAGAACAGAGGTGAGTAAACCAGCATCCTTTGAAATTAATATACTATATGCTGTATAACAAGATCTGAGGTCTCTGTCATCTTTTTCAAAAGCTTATCATCTCCACGAGATGAGGAATATTATTGCAATATGCTTTTCTCCTAAGACTCTAACCAAAGATATCTGAATTATTAAATCTATTTCTTTACTTTAATTTTAACTGTTTCCTACTTTCTGAGAAAAAATATAGAATTAGAATTGTTTTGGAAATTTCATGTTGGATCAAAAAACCATCAAGGTGGAAACCAGTTGTGCCAAAATATTCAGTCTGACCTTGTTTGTTTAATTATTAGAGTTTCAGAATAGAGAAGTCATGGTTATAAGTCCTTCATGGTCACATTATATTTCTGTTTCTATTTTAAACACTGAGGATTGACAGGAATTTGTTTTTCTCATTTTTGTGATTAGGTAGTTATACATGAAATTTTTTTTCTCTCTCTGTGGCATGTGAGAGTCATAGAAAGGAGACATTGGGTGGTTTCTATAATCTTGTACTATGTCTTTTTCTCTATTGATTAATTGCTATTTGGGGTTGAGAACACTTTATCGAGCTTTGTGTATACATTTTTGTAAGTATTATATAGAAAGTTAAAAAACCATTAAGCTAGTCCAAATATTGGCTTATATACTTTCTGAGAATATTGTCCAATAGATTGTGTTTCCATGCATAAATAAATTAAATCATTTTACTTGTACCTTCTTTCTGTTATGAAAATCACAGGGTATTTTTATACAATATGCAAAGTTGTGATTCATAGATATTAAGACAGTAGAGGTTCACATGGATTGTACAATAGAGAAAATTTAGGTAATATTGGTGAAATCATGTAAAATATAAAGCCAATAATCAGAACTAAGGTGATGATTTTTCAGGTCAATACCTTTTTGAGTTTTTATAAAACATATTATTTATTTGAGAGAAAGCGAGAGGGGGGGAGAGAGAGGATATGAATATGTATGTATGGGTATGCCAGGGCCTCTTGAGGATTGAAATGAACTCTAGAAAAAAAAAAGAAATGAACTCTAGATATATAAACCACTTTGTCTGGCTTTATATGGGTATTGCGGAATCAAATCCAAGCTTTCAGGCTTTGCAAGCAAGTGACTTTAATCACTGAGCCACCACCCAGCCTCCTTTAGGATTTTTGACATACTCTTAAAACTATGTGTTTCAAAATTTTTTACTCTAAGATAAAAAAGCTCTAGCCATCAATTATTACTATTACTGCAATATAATTTTTTATGATATAGAGAATATAAAATGATTTATTATAAAAATATTTTTGACATTATCTACTGCTTTCAAGAGGTAGAATGGTTAACTACTTGTCCGACTGTAAGAAATACATTTTTGTTGTTATAAGTATACAGTAATCCATCTATCTTTATACTGATGATTAAATCACACAGTAATTTTTTAGTCATAAAGGAGAATTATTACTGTTTGTATGACATTTTGGCAATAACATATGCTGTATAATTTTCTAAGGTCTGTCTCTATAACAGAATATGTGGATATGCCAGAGTCCTTAGTGGATGTGAAAGACATCTCACTTCTCTAGCAATTCCTTTTCCAGATTAATGTTTAATATTTTTGCAACATGTTATGGCATCACATAATTATAATTAGTATATACCAGTCTTTATGCACTCATGGTTCTGTTAATGAAGAAATTATTCCTAGAATGACTAATGTTTGAAAGTTAAATGCATGCAATTTTCTTTAATAATATATAATCAAATTACCACCTAAACATCAGAGCATATATTTTGGTAGTGTATTCAAATGTTGAGATAAAATGATCTGTGTGATATCTAGTTAGAGACAGGACACTAAAATATAATCTAAGATATATCTCAATTGACATTTTTTGAAATGAATTTTAATTAAACAATCAAAACAGATAGCATGTTTTGCAAACATGTCATTACAGTAGCATTTGTCACTCACAATCATAGCAAGATAGCCTTTAATTTTCGATCATTTCAATACTTCTCATTACAAAGAAAATTTGACTAAGATTTAGAAGTTCTGAAAGAACCATTGTATGGACAGTTTAAGTTTCTATGTTTATTGATAGTAATATTCATAAAGCAGAATTCATTCATAAATTTATGATTTAATTTGTTAGTCATTACAAAGATAGTTAAAGTTGAATACAATGATAAACTAGTGCTATTATGATGAAATTGATGAGGATAGCTTCATAGTATGAATTTGGAGAAACTTATATGGATAATTTTGTAAAATGCTTTTGAAATTTTTAAAAATATATTTTATTTATTTGCAAGCAAAGAGAGAACAGAGAGCAAATGGGCATGCTAGGACCTCTAGCCACTATAAACTAACTCTAGATGCATACGCCACTTGGTGCATCTGGCTTTACATGGGTACAAGGGAATTGAACCTGGGTTTTAGGCTTTGAAGGGAAGTGCCTTAACTGCTAAGCCATTTCTCTATCACCTACTTTTGAAAATTTTAAGTCTAAGAAATTTTTTAAATTCTAGTATGCTTTGATCTCTAAATAATTTGAATATAGGCATCTTCTGTATATGGGATTATTTTTCCATATTTTTGTCCTTAGTACTGACAACATGCTTAAGAATGAACAAATAAGAAAATATAGACATGAATGAAGGTCTGAGATTTAGATACTCATATAAGACACAAAGGATTTAGTTACAGTATAATGTTTGTTTAGCTTTACAGAAAAGTGAACACAATATATAAATTACAGATGTTTTCATCACATGGAAGCCTAATAAGTAGTGAAATCCATACTTTTTTATACCAGTAATCCTATAAATTCTTGTTCTGCTAAAGTTTATAAAATTGACTTATTGCCAGTTTTAATAAGCTAAAGTCAAAGTGTATAGTATTTTGCTAATGCAAATAACAGCTCTGTAGGAAAGTAATCCAGTTATAAAGTGCTAATGAACAGACCTATCAATATCAGTGATAAGCATAATCATGTGAGGATTATAAAATATTATTTTCAGATACCAATAAGTAGGCAGGTAAACATTCTTTGTTAAGAAAACAATTTACAGGGTTAGGAAAATGGCTCAGCAATTAAAGGCTTTGCTTGCAAAGTCTGCTTACACAAGTTTTTTATTCCCTAGTACCTGTGGTCCGTGGAATACTTGGGGGGGGTGTCATTGTACACTAACACTCTGGTTCATCCATGGAGCTGGGTGGACACCATCTTGGGACAGCGGTAGGCCAACGGGCATAGCCACCTGGGAGAATGTGGCAGTGGACAGCTCTCATTTACTGTATAGATAAAAGCTGTTTATATAGAGGAAAAGGCAGAGGTAGGGACACAGACAGCCAGGAGATTGGTAGGGGCAGGGTAGTCTGTGGACGTCTTGTGAGTGGATTGGCAGGGGCCAGTAACCTTTAGATGCCTAGTTTGCATAGATAAATTAAGGAGGCTTTCTACATGATTCTAGACATGTATAGAATGGAGGTGGCTGCAGCCGGGCGTGGTGGCACATGCCTTTAACCCCAGCACTCGGGAGGCAGAGGTAGGAGGATTGCCATGAGTTCAAGGCCACCCTGAGATTACACAGTGAATTCCAAGTCAGCCTGGACTAGAGCGAGACCCTACCTCAAAAAACCAAAAAGAAAAAAAAAAAACACTGAATGGAGGTGGCTGCAGAGGAACTGTAACCTTTAGACTTTTATTGTTCAGGTTTGTTATTACAGCTGGAGTGAGGTTAGTCCTTGAATTGTCTGCTTATCTCAGGGCTCGCTGTGGCCTGCCTGGAGGCCTGGAGGGTCCAGAATATGCTTGAGATAATCAGGGTCTCAGGCTCGCCTTGACTTCCTTTAACAGAAGGAGACAGTCCCGGGATGCCTACTGGTCTCAGCAAATAATCCTATATCCTCCGTGCCTCTTAGCAGGGTCCCACAGAAACCATGTAAAGCCAGATGCACAAAGTAACACATGCATCTGGAGTTAATTTGCAGTGGCAAGAGCTCCCGCACACACATATACATACTTTCTCTTCACATACATGAATACACATAGAAGTAAATGAATTTTTTTTTAAAAAAAGACTTTCAAAATTAGCTCAAGTGGTGATATCTCCATTTAGCTCACAATGCTCCTATGTATGGTCTTTGCTTTTTTTCTCCACAATCTGCATTTTTATAATTGGGCAGACTTCACCCTTAGATGTTCATACTGAGGAAAGGTTTGGCATTTCAATTATTATGAAAAGTTTGATGTGGACTGTATCCAAATACTTGAGTAAAAAACTAAACAAAGAAACACCTAAATATAAGCAGATCAAGTGATTATAAAGGGATTATAAATATCAGTAATGTTGGAAAAGTTCTAATATATCATAAAAGAAACAGGACTAAATTGTGTCTTTAACTGCTGTTATTTAATTGTAATTACTATTTTTTTATTTTCTAAATCGATTTGCTTTTATGTTTGCCATTTATTTGTAAGATAGAATAGCTATAACAAGAAACACCATATTCACAAATAGAAATTAGCAGATTCCCATGTCTTTGGAATTCATCAACTGAGTCATAATAAATTTGAAATAAATGAAATTCATTTAAATTATGTTGACTTAATTTCACAGAGATGGAATTATAAATAGGAAGATATTTCTTGAACGTTGAACATATTTGGAAATTAATATTAGTACTAAGTTATTCACTAATCAAAGAAGACATAAAAATAGCAACTTAAAAGTATTTTGAACTTGGGCTGGAGAGATGGATCAGGCTTTGCTTGCAAACCTTGATGGACTGAGTTCGATCCAAAGTACCCATGTAAAGCCAGATGTACAAAGTGACATGTGTTTGCAGTTCATTTGCAGTGGCAGGAGGCCCTGGCACACCCATATTCATTCTCTTTCTCAAATATTTTTTTTCAAAAGTATTTTGAACTAAATGGAGATAGGAACACACCTTAAAATTTGTTGTTAAAGCAGTTTTGAGAGAAATTTTATAGACCTGAAATTCTTATGTTAGAGATAAAGGACTCAAGTCAGTGACTTTATTGTCCACTATAAGAAACTTTTTAAAAAAGAACAAAGAAGGCAATAATAAATATGAGGATATGTTAATTACATATATACATATTCTATATGCTTATATACATACATATACACATATATGAATATTCATGTATATGTATAAAGAATAAGAATGGATTAAAAATAGAAAACTGATTCATTGAGAAGATAAATAATACTGATAAATTTCTAATCAGATTCATTTGAAAAGGCAAGATATAAAAACAAATATGTGGAACTGTGAGAAAAGACATTACAGGTTTTATATATATATATATATATATATATATATATATATATATATATATAATTATAGAGAAGCTTAGGAAAATATGTATAAATAAAATGAGCAACTTTGGGGCTGGGAAGATTAAAGGCTTGCAATTCCCAAGCCACACATGTAAGCCAGACACATAAAGTGGCACAAGATCTGAGTTTGTTTCTTCCCATCTGAAAGAAGCTCAGGCATGTTGCCACCATGCACAATAAGTAAATAAAAACTTATAAAAACCTGCAACATAAATGAAGTGAAAAGTCACTTGAAGAATGAAAATTCAAATATTTAGTGAAGTAGAGAACTATAATAACCTTTGTTCAAACAAATAAAATTTGTAATTGAAAACTTCCTACAAGGAAAATTCTGGTTCACATAGACTGACATCAAATTTTAAAATATCAATTCTATAGAATCTTCTAGAAAATATACAAGGTGACTTCCAACTCATATTACTTGAAAAGCAATACCTAAACAAAAAAGACAATATATATTTAACATGAAGATTATACAAATTAATTTCATGAGCATAAATATGAAAATCTAGTCAAAATTTTAGTAAATGAAATCCAACAATATGTAGAAATACTTTATGACTAAATCAAGTTAACTATGGAATTGGTTGGTTTAATAATAAGGATAAATTAATATTTGAAAAATTTCACTTTCTTTGGTTTATGGTTACCAAAACCATTTATCTTACTGAATTTTGTCACAAGACACCATGGCATGGGATTGGAATTTTACTGACAATATTAAGGATGCTTACATTAAAAAGAGGGAAAATTTATCACTGATTTCCTCATTTTGTTTAAACTCTCTTGTGAAATATTAAAAGACATACACTGACAAAAAATAAGTTTTCCAGGCATGGCAGTAAAATGCCTTTAATCTCAGCACTCAGGAGGCAGAGATAGGAGGATCGCTGTGAGCTCAAGGACACGGGGGACAACAAAGTAATTTCCAGGTCAGTCTTGAATAGAGTGAAAACCTAACTCAAAAAAAAATCATTTTGGAAAGTCATAATAAAAACCTTTAAAAAAAACTCCCCCTCCATAAAAATTAGTAAGTCTTTCTATAAATAGTAAAGATTTTCAAGGCATGGTGGCACACACCTATAATATAATCTCAGCAGTCAAGAAACCAAGGCCAGGAAGGTGGTCAGTTCAAGGCCAGTTTGTACAACCAGTAAAACCCTGCCTTAAAAATAGTAACAACTAATGCTTTACTTTGGAAATTAATCAAAGATTTACAAATTTTCAGAAAACACACGTTCAAAGAAAGTGTTTGACTCTTCCTGAAGCACTGTGGTAGCTTTGCAAACCAGGATAGCAGCCATAACAGAAAGAAGAAAAATAAGAAAAAGTAATTTCTGGTAAAAGACATTTCACCATAGACTTACTATTATTTAGCTTCTGTAGAAGCTCCCATTTAAAAAAATTAATCTATAGAATTTTAGTTATTTGGACTGTTATCTCAGTAAGTAAATCCCAATACCAGAGCATTTAGTCAGAAAGGATCCATGACAATTACTAAATACCATGTCTGATTAAATAATTAATAAATAGTAGCTAGTACAAAAATTGAAAACATAATGAAATAATCTGGCTAAAAAAGAAAAAAATGGAAATTATATATTCAAAAGATACTTTGAAAAGAATATACACATTCCTTTTTATCTGAAAGTCCACACGCACATATGGAGTGTATGTTATCATAGGAGACATCAGAAAAGGCTTTAACTGCTTACTTCTTAATTTCCATGAGTCTCTATGAATTCAGTAGGTAAGACTAAGGAAAAGTTGTGAACTACCTAAGTGCCAAATGTGAAACAAAATATTATAAAGTCCCTTAATAAAGGGAGAGGGACATATTGATTTGATGTATTTAAATAGGACAACTCTATCCAATCATTATCCATGCACTAAGCTAACTGAGAAGGTAATTCAATATATACACATATAATACACAGACATTATACAAATAGTACAGGAAAAACCATGGAAAAAATCTAGATTATATTAGTAACAACAACACCTCTAGGAAGGAAGAGCTGGCCTGCAGCTTCCAGGGATTCTCTTATTTATTATCTTTGATTTTCATCTCATTATAGGAGCACTAGACATGAGCTACTGCACCTGGCTTTCTATGGATTCTGGAGATCTAAACATAATTCCTCATGCTTGCACTAGAAGTTCTTTAACCATTAAGCCAGCCCAACATTTGTTCCTTTGTGTGAGTGTGTAGAGCATGTATGTGATGTGGTGTATACATGTATGCATGCAACTGCAAGCACCCCGTTTATGTGTGTGGAGGCTGAAGGAAAATGTCAGGTGTCATTCTTATTGCTCTTCATTTTGGGGGTGGAGGTATAGCAGCTAAGCATTCAGAAAACAAGTTTATGGAGGACACCTGGATCAAACCACCACATTCTCCTGCCCCCATAAACTGATAACCATATATGATGTAAAATGCAATGCACCCAGTCCAACTCCAAAAGTCCCCATAGTTTTTATCAATTCCAGTGATGTTCAAACATCCCCATAATTCAAGGCTTTTTAACTAAGCCATAATACCAAAAAAAAAAAAAAACAAAAATCATAACGGCACAGAGCAAACATTCATACTGCAAAAGATGGCACTGGGCATAGCAAAGACATATTGAACCAATATAAGATTTAAAATAAAAAGGGCAATATCAAACTAACTCCAAGACTGATGATAACCAGTGAAGGGTCCCTCTAGTTCCAATTTTGCCCCTCTAGCTCAGATACTCAGTCCAGGAAAACTTCATCTAGTGCTGGTAGTTCTGTTTTGCAGGCATTTCACTGGATCTCCACTGTAGCCCATGGTTCATCCTCATGGCTCCATTAGGCTTCCACTTTTTCCTGCATTTGTAATACTCCATAGTACCAAGTGGGCTACCAACTTGTTAATCAAGGGGGGAACAAAGCCAACTTTGAAGAGCAGGAAACCTCCTTTAGCATTCAGGCCCCTTACTTTAAGAGTTGACATTCTTCCTACTGTCCCAATGCAGATCACCTGGCCCAATCTCAATGGTTGTAATCTCTCAAACAATTGCAGGTGAACAGGCAGCAGTTTCAGCCAGAGATTTCATTTCTTTCTGTGTCATAATCCATCTGTTCACACTAGTCCATTTCTTATTGCTGCAACAAAGAACTCAACCAAAAGCAGCATGTGGAGGAAAGGGTTTTATTTGGTTTACAGATTCCAGGGGAAGCTCCATGATGGCAGGGAAAATGATGGCATAAGCAGAGGCTGGGCATTACCTCCTGGCCAACATCATGTGGTCAACAGCAGCAGGAGAGTGTGCCTGAGTTCTCTATTTTATTTTATTGAATATTTCAGCTCATGATTTATTTGAATCATTAAATTTATTCTTCTAGTTATTATTTACCCAATTTTGTTGAATTCTCAGTCTTTTTTTTCAGTTTGCTGATGTATTTTCATTACCTTCATGTTATCTTTGAAAGGTAGATCCATATGTTGGCATCTTCGTATGATCAGTTACTTGTTGCTTATTGTGTCACCTAATAGTGTCTTGATCCCTGCTCCTCCCCATGTCATTATACCTTGATATGTGTGCACTGAAGTACTTACTCTAGGCTTTTGTAGTCTGGCTTTAGAAATATCCTTCAGCAAAAAGCCTGTTCAGAGGCAAACTGACAGAAAACTTGGGGTTCCTAGCTAGTCCCAATGCACCTTAAAGTTTAAGAATACCCGGATTCTTGTCATATAAAATTGAAGAATTAAAATTATAGACCACCAGAGGATAAGGTATAGCGGGAAGCTTTATTTAAGAGGAAAGGAGAAGCTAAAGAGATCTCCAGCCACTAGTAAGAAGAGAGCACATGGGGGAGGTGCTACCCACATGGCTATGAAATCAGGTGTTCTATGCTGGCCAGCCAAGCAAGAGAAAGAAGGGAAAATATAAGAGGGCTCCCAGCATGAGGGGAAAAAAAAGGTTCATGTGGGAAAGATGCCCCAGCCCCCCCCCCATCACAGCCCTTGTGGCTGTGGTAGTAGGCCTGGAGATTCAGATGTTTCTCTGCTGGGCAGCCATAAGGAAAAAAACAGCGCAATCCTTCCTTCTCTCGGTGACAGTATCCTCTGGCCCAGGTGAACCAGAGAGACAGCTGGTCTTTGACCAGTTTCAGGATTAGGTTTGAGCTCTAGTAAGAGACACCTCACACTCAAGGGGAGAGGGTTGGTTAAGGCAAGAGATAAGTGGAGCCTGCCTGAAAACACAAGTCCAAGACACTCCTGGTTACCTTTGGGGTCCCAGTCACTCTAACCTGTCACAGCACCTAAGCCCACGACCACCTACAACAGCCCTTAGAGCATTAGAGTGTTCTCTAATTTCAAGACTGCAGTAGCTGGCATATCATTAAACTGGAATCCTGTGGCTATTAGAATAGCACAGACTTGAGTAACACTCAAAACCCCGAGCCACTGAGGCTACTACTGCACTAGGACCACTGAGGCCAACCTACCACACAAAGCTTCTGTATAGTCAACCAGGAGAGAAGAGGCTGCAGATCAGTCCTATCTGGCAGGAGATACATGTTTCTGCCTAACATCAGAAGGGAGACCACAGAAAATAGCCTGGTGTTTATATTTTATTTATATATTCAGTGGCTACTTAGATTTTTCTCTACATTTTGTGAAGAGTGTAGCTTTGAAAGCTGGTATATTTATTTGAATATGTAATTCATTTGGTGATGTACCTGTAGGTAAAATTACTAAATACTATGATAATCTTTTTATACTTACTGAGAAACTAACTCCTTTCTTTTATGGAAGCATAGTTTTAGGGTCCTATCAGTAATAGACAAGGATTCCAATTCCTCCATACTCTCCCACCCCTTTATTTTTTAAAATTATAGCTACCTAGTAGGTGTGAAGTAGCATCTGATTTGGGTTATAATTTTCATTTGTCTAAGAAAAACTAATGTTGAGTATCTTTTCATCTGGTTATTACCATTTGTATATACTCTGCTTGTCTATATTACTATGCTCATTAATAAACCTGGTAGAATTTATTGCAGAATTGCTGAGTTGTTTAGAAGATAGTCTATATACTAGTTCTTATCAGATATCATGTGCAAAAAAATTTAATTTTGATGAAATACAAATCTTTTCTTCTGATGCTTATACTTTTAGTATTATGCCTGAAAACCAATTGTAAAATCCAAGTTCACAAATATTTGCCCTAAGATGAAAGAACTTTTATGATTTTTAGCTTGACGCTCAAGTGTTTTATCCACTTTGAGTAAATTTTGAGTATGACATGAAGTAGGGGGTGTAACTTTGTTCTTTTGGATGTGGACATCCAACACAACCTCTCTTTCTTTTAGTTTTCTTTTTTATGGCTACCCTGAGTGTACACTTAGTTCTTTAATTTTATAATCATTGTTTGAATATCTTTCTTTGTGTATGCATGTGTGGATGTGTGTGTGTGTGTGTGTGTGTGTGTGTGTAGACCAGAAGTCGACACTGGGTGTCTTTCTTGATCACTATCCACCTTATTCTTTGAGAGAGGGTAGCTCACTGATCCCAGACTCACCAATTTGGCTAGACAAGCTAACAAGCAAGACCCAAGGATCTTCTTGTCTCTGTTTCCTCAGCAGTAGAATTACAGGCACACACCAATACACTTGATATTTGATGTGTGTGCTGGGGATGCAAATTCAGGTCTTCTTGCTTCTATGGCAATCACTTAGCTCACTGTGCCATCTCCCCAGCACCAAAAATTATTATGCAAAAGTTCTTTCAGACTAACCTCTATATACTACCACTGTCAAAATTGCAGCATTATATATTATGTTCCCATTAGCACATATCTGTAATTATTTTATAAGCTTCCTTAATTCAATGAAAAAGGAGTCACAAAACAATAAATGCAAGAAATGGTTCCTTTTACTCTTATTTCTAGTTATTTGAACTATTATCTACTGTCCTTTTACTTCACCTTGGTGCACTCTTTGGCATTTCTTGTAAGGCAGGTTTTCTAATAGGAAACCACCACAGGTGTATCTGGAAATGCCTTCATTTGTGAAAAATGGGACTTACTAGATATAATTTACATTATTTTCTTAGGACTTCAAATGTCATCATGTTACTTTCATCCATTATTTTCATCTTTTCTTTTTCTTCCCTTTCCCTCCTCCTTCACTTGCTTTCTTTCTTTGAGAAAGAATGGGTGTGCTAGGCTCTCCTGCTACCACAGATGCACCACTGTGTGTCTGGCTCCACATCAGAACCAGAGAATTGAATCCATGTCTGGCAAGCCCTGCACATAAAGGCCCAAATGCAGAGCCACATTCCCTGCCATTGTATCCATTATTTAATAGAAATTACTTGTTATAATTACTGAGGCTTCTTTGAATGTAGCAAGTAGATTCTCTTGCTATTGTCACAAACTTTGTCTTTGGGTATCAATAATTCGATGATGTGGCTCAATAGAGATGACTTTTCTGCTTGGAGTTAACTGAGCTGCTCTTTCTTTGAGGCAGGGTCTCCTATAGTCCAGGGTTTCAAACATACTAGGTAGCCAAGGATGACCTTGGATTTCTGACCCTCTTGCCTGAGTGCTGGGATCATAGGCATGTGCCACAAGCTTTTTGAATGTATAAATCCTATGTACAATAAATGTGGCAAGTTTTAGCAATTATCTCTCCAAGTTTTTCTACATTTTTTTCTTCTTCTGAGACTTTTATGTGTATCTTTTACACTTGCCTTTTTTTTTTCCTTCTTCACTTTCTTCTTTCTCTGCTACTCATACTGGATATTCTCAACTGAATCAAGATGGCTGATCCTTCTGCATGTTCAACA
Source organism: Zapus hudsonius (assembly GCA_004024765.1). Classification (NCBI taxonomy): domain Eukaryota; kingdom Metazoa; phylum Chordata; class Mammalia; order Rodentia; family Dipodidae; genus Zapus; species Zapus hudsonius. The sequence goes on along the minus strand of PVHP010000103.1, from coordinate 110,675 downwards.
CTATTATTAACCTCTTCAGTGAATTGCAATTTCACTCAATTTTAATGCATTGCTGGTTAGTGCTTAATTTCTACTTATTTACAAATATCTCATTTTCTTTCTACTATTAATTTATGGTTTCATTCCATTGCAATAAAAGGTATTTTGTATGGTTTGTCTTTTATTATGAAAAATTATTGTATCTTTTTTTTGTATTTGCTTCTGATTTTTGAGAAAGGATATTGTTACTAAGGCCCAATTTGTCTATAATATTGAAGGCATAGTTTTCAACCTATGATTAAAAGTGAGGTACTAGAGTCTCTATTATTATAGAATGATCTTTTTCTCCCTTAACTTTTGCTGATGATTTATATATTCTGGAGCTCCGATATTTATTGCATACATAATTCTATCTTCTTAGTAAATTAACTACTGTAATTGATTATGTCCTTTCTAAACTTTTTAAAACATAAACTAATTTTTTCAGGTCTTTAGTATAGATTTCCCCACACACCCCCATTCTAGCTCTTCTGACATTTTCCTTTTACTCATCCTTCCACTTTCAATTTGTGTCATTGAATCTGAACTGAATCACTTACTGATGGCATCTATCAGGTACTTTTTATATTTGACCTTAGCCAAAAGGACTAGAAGGGAAATATGCACATTCATGTACACACACAAATCCCAAGATAATTTTCAAGAAATCATTTGGGCTGGGAGATGGCTCAGAAGTTAAAGGCACTTGTAAAGCCCGATGGCCAGAGTTTGATTGCCCAGTACCCACTTAAAGCCAGACTCACGAGTGGTGCAAGCATATGGAGTTTGTGTGCAGTAACAGGAGGCCCTGGCACAACCATACTCACTCTTAAATAACTAAAATTTAATTAAAATTTTTATTTCTTCCCCTTTGATGGGTAGTCTAATCTATAGTCAATCACTAAAAATAAAGTATTTGAATTTGATATCTTGGTTTCCTCATGCTATAAATTTCTTAGCCTTTCACTTTCTCTAACATAGACATTGGTGTTTAACTGATATTTTCATGGTATAATGTTACATTTTTATTCCCTTCTCATTCCTTTTGGGTGTGTTCTACAGTTGTGGTCTTTATGGCAACCATGAGACACTATAAAACTCCTAATGTAGTAATTTTTACAAATATTCACATGAAGATTAAATACAATACTTAGCACAATTTAGGCATGTAGGAAATATTAGCTTAAGTTCTAACCCTTGCTCTACTTACATCCTTTTCTCAGATGTAATAGGAAAAATGGCAAAAAAAAAAGGATGTGCTTCCTGAGGCTACTATTAAAAATGATCTTAAAAAGTTTATTATTTATTTGCAAGGAGAGAAAGAGGGACAGGGGTGAGAATGCCAGGGCCTCTAGCCACTACAAATGAACTCCAGATGCATGTACCACTTTTTGCATCTGGCTTTACGTGGGCCCTGGGGAACTGAACCCAGGTCATTAGGCTTTGCAGGCAAACACCTTAACAACTGAGCCATCTCTCCAGCCCAAAAAATGATGTTTGAAAAAAGAAAAAGTTGAGGTGCTAGGAAGTTATTATAGCTAACTATAGTCAAAACCATAAATGAAAGCAGAGAAAAGTATAGTAGACTGTCCTTTTCCCTTGTATGTGGCATATGTACATGTATGCATCCATGCAATGCCTCATGAGCTCAGCCATGGCAGTGGCCAGAGCAGAACTTTCAGGTTTACTACTGCATTGTTCCTCCACCAATTCTTACCTGAGCCAGAGTCTCTTACTGTCTTCAGTATTTGTCCCATTTATTTGTGTGTGTGTGTTGCAAGCTCTGGCGATCCTTGGGTCAGGTCTCTGCTCCACTATGAGATTGCGGACTGGGGTTCCAGGTGTGTATGATTATATATGTAGGTCCAGGGAATCAAACCTGCAGGTCTCTCAGACTTCCTCAGGCCCTCATGCTTGCACAGTAAATGCTCTTATCTGCGGAGCCATCTCTCCATCCTCAGTACTTAGTAAACTGATATGAATGGTGACATTTTTCTGTCTCTTTTTTATTTTTCTTTTTTTGAGGTAGGGTCTCACTTTAGCCCAGGCTGACCTGTATCTATCTCACTTTGTCGTCCCAGGATGGCCTGGAACTCACAACAATCCTCCTATCTCTGCCTCCCCAGTGCTGACTGGGATCAAAGTGTGTGCCATTATACCAGGCTTCTCATATGATTTTTAAATGATGTATGTGCTGCTGTGATGCAAAATTATCTGAGCGATAAATAAAAGAAATATGCAGCTCCTTTCAGATCATTTGACTCTCACATTTAATTTTTAATCTGAATTGATTAAACTTAAATTTGTTGCATACAGCCTCTCAGGGAGCTCTGCTTCCCTTATTTATGTAATTACAAATTAAAATTTATGCAATGCATGTGAATTTTTTATTTTTTAAATCCTATAGAATATAAAAACTTGAATTACAAAATTACATTGTTTTTTTTTTCAATGCAATAAATGTGACTAGTGATCTTTGCATTTTTATGTGGTCTGAATTAGTATTTTTCATTTTAAATTGAATTTTTAGCTTTTTTTAAAGTGCAGATATCATAGTAACTAATGTGTTCTCATAGCTTTTGATAATCTTTATTTCGCTCTCATTTTTGAGGAAATCTGCTTGGATCTACACACTTAGTTGACAACTTGTTTTCTTGGTCTTTCAGTTCTTATGATTATATTTCTCCTGACATTCTCCAAACATTCTAGACAAGTTAGCTGATCATCAATTTAAGAGAAATGTATGAAAACTTTGTTGCTTTTAAAATTGTTTCCCTTTGGTTTTTGAAAGTATTTCAGCGTGAAACACTCTGGATTTATGTTGGGCATCCTAGGTTTGTAACTTCTTGTCTCTAAAGAAATTTAAATAGCTTTTCCAGCCATTATTTCTTCTTTCCCCCTTCTAGCTATCCTATATTTGTTCCCTTGATGGTGTGCCAGTTAGTTTTGTCTGTTTACTTTTTGAACTCTTCTACTTTGCAGACTTAGTTTCAAGTGTTCTGTTTCCAATTCCTTTTTTTGTCAGCTCCACTTTGCTATTGAATATAGCTAGTAAAATTTTTAAACTCTGTATTTTTCAGGTCCAAAGTTTTTGTTTGGTCTCTTTTTACATACCCCTCCCCCTTGATGATATTCTTTCTTTTATACAGATTTTCTCATTTTCTTTACCAATGTTTTATGCTTTCTTTTTGCTCTTTCAGCTATATTCAAGACAGTTTAGAATCTTGAGTCCAGTGTCTATGCTTCTTCAGGGATGGTTCCTGCCAACTTACATTCTTTTTATTTGCTATAGTTTCTGCTTCTGTGCATACCCTGAGTTTTTGTTGAAAATTAGGCATTTTATATCTTGCCAGATTTCCTCTAGGCCAGATTTGTCATTATTTGGTATATTTAAGACTAAATATCACCTGAGATAAAAGGTTAAAGTCTTCTCATGGATTAGAGAAATCATATTTCATAATCCGTGACTTTCTTAACCATTCTATATGCTACTCTTTGATGCCCTTATTTCCCGAATCCTCTTAACCTAGATTCCCTTGGGACCTTAAATGATCTGTTATGTATCTTCTCATAATATCTTGCCCAAGGCTTCTCTGGTCTGTAGTTGCACTGAAACTTTCACCAATAGTCACTGCCATCTGAGAGAATATTCTTTAAGCAGTCCCTACACAGGTTAAAAATGTTTTAGTTAAGGTCTGTTCCACTCCTTATGGTTTGAAGGAGAGAACTGGAAATTGAGTTGCTTCCTTTTCCATATCAAAGTGTGCCCTGTGCCAGGAAAGTATTGGGGAAAATACAAGTTAAATAATCTTCAATGTGAATTTTGCTGCATCGGGCATTTGCTTAGTTACTATCAACCTTTATTTTGTAGAGCTCCAACAAGGTCAGCATGGGCTAGAGTGAGACCCTATGTCGAACCTTACCCCCTCCAACATAGTTACTCTAGCTCTATTAACCAGTGTTAAGTGGCATTTTATTTCCCATTTTAACTATTTATAAAGTGAACTTGGTTTTAAAATGTATATTTGTCATATTCTTACACATTACATAGCTGAGTCTTAAAAAAATCTAACTTGACATTCTGTCTTTTTGAATACAGCTTTTATGCTACAGCCAAGTTTATCATTTTGCAATTTGGCTTGTTATTTTCACCAGTTTTTTTTCCCTCCTTTTCTCTGCCTGTTTAGATTGACCATTACATTAGTTTCCTAGAACTGATGTAACAATCAATCACACTGTGGTTTAAAACAGCAGAAATTCATTATCACAGTTTTGGAGAAGAGTCATCTGAAATCTGTGTTAAAGGTTTCTCTTCATAATTTATCTTTCACTTTTTGCAAGCCAGTGTCATCAGGGGCATGTTTTCTCTAAGACCTAGAAAAGAGAATCCTTCCTTGCCTTTTCTATGTTGTGGTGTTTTTCAGTAATTCTTGGCATTCTTTGTATTGGAGATGCATTGTTTTAAGCTCTGCCATGGATCATTAAATGGCTATTTCTTTCCCATGTGTCTCTTTTCATCTAATGAAGGCATCAGTGAAACTGACTCATTCTCATTCTAAAGCTCTTATACACTGATTACAAAAGGCATAGATTCTATCTCCATATAAGGTCACCTTCACAGATATCAGGTGTTAGAACTTCAATGTACCATTTTAGGTGACTGGAATCATCCCATAAGAAATATTTTGTGTGATCGTTTTACACCTTTGTGGTGGTAATAACTATTTAGATTTAGTGGTTTCTGTAGGGATTACAGTATACATCTTTATCAGTCTCCTTTAGGTGATAAATCTCCTTGTGAATAGTATAAGAAACTTACAATGGAACTCTTCCATTTCTTTACTCTAGTTTTTGTTTACATTCCATATGTATAAACTCATTTCTTTTGTAGTTGTGTATTTGTACCTTTAATATTTTCCTTCTATCTGAAATCTGTATATAAAGTTTTTCTTATCACTAAGAGCAGTTTGATAAATTGGTAAGTTCTCTTCTTATATGTAAGGTTCAATAATTTTAATCCTATTGATTTACAATTTATCAAATTTAAAAATATTTGGTCACTTCCTGTTCTCTCTACTTTTCGTGTTAAGAAACTCTGGTTTTGAGCTTGGCATGGTATTGGCTGTTTAAAATATGTTATCAATATTGTGGGGAAAGTCTGACCCTTACCAGTGTTTCCTGTGAAATAGGAACCTGTGGTAAACCCACCACAAGTACCTAAGAACAATACCAGACGAAAAGCCCAGTTAAGGCTAAAAACACATTTATAGCAAGATTTAAGAAAACCATTAAGTGTCCTCCCAGGTTACTATATGCTTTTCACAACTGCATTTGCTGGGTTTTAGATAAAAGGGACTCGCAGCTTGTGGCAGACATGTGTTTCTAAAAAGTCAAAGATGGTTTCAAAACATTTCAAAGAAAACAACAAAAAAAAATTCAAAGAATCACAAGAAATGAAAAACCTTCCCACCTTCTGCCCATCTCCATTAGGTGCTCCTTCTAGGCTCATGCCCCTCTATACACTCAGCACATTGTAGGGCAATGCTTACTGTTCACACAGGTTTTAGAAGTACATTCCATGCTAATTCTTTTTCTCTTCCCCTTTTCATCTTTTGGGACACTATATTTGACAACAGAGGTAAAGACAAGATTTTAGCAAACAAATAACTCAACTGACCTAAAGCTAGAACTGGAACAAGCCAGTTTTACATGAAAGGTTTGATAATCTGTGTTCTCTAGGGAACCCTTGGGCCTGAATGTAGCTCACTGTGGGCACCTCATTAACAAGGAAGAGAGCAACTCAGTGCAGAACAGAACATTGGCCTGGGAATCCAGTGTCTCAGGTATGAATCCTGCTCTGGCATTCTGTACAACTCGGTAAGTGTCATACCATCTTTTGGGCTTCAGATCTTATTACTTAAAAGTATGTAAACTCTGGTCCTCCTTTGTTCTGTTTTTGTTCTATAATCTTGGGAGTAGCAAGGTAGCCTGGAGCGCCTCTTTACTAAGCTATAGTAAACTTTCACTTGCTATAGGGAAGCTTCCAACACTGTATCTGCTCAGAGCCAGCTCAGTGATCTAATTTGGGCTGAATTCTGGATTTGGATGTAAAGCCTCAACTGTGATGAAGACCTAAAGAGTGATGAGCCCCATAGACTTATTCTCTATGACTCTACTTTCTACTGATCAGCCTGGGATATGCCTTACAAACTACTTGATAGCCATTCAGCAAAGGAAATGAAGTCATTTAGATTTATGCAACATTTTCTAATTTAGAAACCAAATTTAGTTTCACTACTAAAAATACCATCTTTATACTAAATGTAGGTCAAAGGTAAGGTCATACTTGGTCAGGAAGGTGAAAGAGCGACCAAAGCATTTATGTTTTTATTCACAAAGGCTAGGCAAAGCAACCACTTTTAAGGAAGGAGAACGAATTCAAGTGGAGTCTACATGTTATAAAGAGAAGGCATCAAGAAAGTTTGATGGATGAAAGAAGGGGCAGTGGTCTTCCAGGGGTGAAGTGTTTAGATCAAAGTGCTAGGCACCTAAGTTTTGGAGACAGCTTGGGATAGTCTGGAAAATAGGAGGAAGAGGAATTGTAGAAGACTGGGCCATTGACAAACTGTATGACTGACCATCAATAGACCCTACAGAGAGAAAACTATAGGTATTAAAAGGCCAGACATTTTTAAAAGAAGCCTTAACGATTAACACTCTTGAACTACAAAGTAACTGGAGTCAAATAAGACACTAAGTTCTTGAAGAACAAATGTACTAGCTTATGTGAAGGTGCTCATGTTAATAGGAATGGGGTGATAACATAACATCTAGAGAATCTGTGGCCCAGTCTTTTGTCATTTTTGTCCGAGGCCAGTCAGAGGTCTGACATATAATCAAGGCGACATTTTTAAAAATTTAGTATTGCACACATCCTTATTTTGTATCTTGTCTTCTTTCAAGTTCTCTCCTACGTGTTCCCCTTGGCCGGCCTCTACAACTTTTAGGCAGTCTTATCTTTGAATAACGTTCTTGAATATCACATATCCAGAAGGGACCCATCTTCAACAAACTGACCAACTCCATTCTTTGAAAATACAATGAAGCTATGTAAAATTACCATTTTTAATGAACCTACAGAAAATACCTCTATTAGATTATAACTCTACATTCCCCATTTCTTTTAATAATCTCATTTAAAACTTCCCTTAATCACCTGTTAAAGTAATACAGAAGAAATAAAATTTAAGAAACCTCCAGCCCCTTTTAAGTAACTGACAGCAAGCATACAGAGTTCGCAGTCATGTCCATGCCAATTCAGCAATCAAAAGCATGACAGATCATCTTCAAGCTCTTCTCCCAGAAGAACAGTTCTCAGGTTGAAGCTAGGCTTAGAGTAAACAGAGAAATGAACAAGTCTCCCAGGAATTATGCCTTTGGGAAAGTATCTGGTCACTCAGACTACAAGCCTTGGAAACTATGTTCTAATAAAAGACACTGGGGCCATAATAGAACTCTGGGGCACAATGTCCACTAATTGCTAAGCATCCTCACAGGTCTACTAACAGAACCCTGGTAGCCTGGTCTTTGGGTGGGCAGAGAAATTCAGATCCCCTCACTTAAGTGGACATCTCATAGAAAAGCCCCCACAAAGCAACTCTCAGAGCTTGGGGGACAGTACAAGCAAATGGGGAAACATGAGCTATTCTGTATTTGGGGAAAGCACAAAGCTTACAGAAAAAAAGAGAAATCCCACTCAATTCTGTCTTCTGGAAAGAAGAGAAGTTGCTGAAAAGAAAGCTTTCTAGAGTCCATAAATAGAACACCAAAGCTTGGCTAATGGTACAGAAAGTTTTTATAAGCAATGTTGATCAAAGCATCACAGATCTGAGCAGTCACAGGATCAGACAAGCAGATCACTTAAAAGAACATATACTCCAACTTTTCAACTACATCACCTTTACGGACGAGGCAGTAGTGAAGGACATACTTAAGAACAGGAGGGAAGGAAAAAAGCTTTTTAATTCAATCTGAACAAAATGCCTCCTTAATAAGATGGAGACTCTCAGGAAGTAGACATCCGGGCAAATATGAAAATAAGGCCGTCTCTCTTCAGACAAGAGCAAGTCAACTCTGGCTTTCTTTTTAGCATCTTTGCAGTCTAGAGCAATGAACACAGCAGAGAAAGCCATCTGTGGACAACAGCCCACCTGCACGAAGGGGAAGGGTTCCGAAGGAACTTATCTAGGTGACACCCAAGCACTGTGTAGAGCCATTTTTAAAACACAGCCACTGTCAGGAAATCAAAAGTACAGTCCCTGGAGAAAGATGTAAGGAGTACCACAAAAGGAAAAAGCTAAAGCACAGGGACAGTAAATATGGCCAGTAGGAGGCACAAATCCAGGAATGCTCAGATCCAAGCCATCCTAAGGCAAGTGGTTTTCATGAGAAAACTATCTGAGCCAAGCATAGTGGTGCATGTCTTTAATCCCAGCACTCCTGGAAGCAGAGGTAGGAAGATCACTGTGTGTTCAAGGTTAATGGACTACAACGTGATTGCAGGTCAGCCTGTGCTAGTGAAACCCTACCTTGAAAAAAAAAAAAACACAGAACAAAAACTAAATATCTGGTACAGAAACTTTTAAGTCCCTCACAGCCCACACATTTTATAAGAGCCCATTAGCAAAAAAGTGAAGGAGCACTGCATACTCTGAGCCAGAACACGTGGTGCAAAAAGACAGGGGGAAGGAGAAAACCCAGAGACTGGAAGCAATTCCATCACCACGTAGAACGGGCATTTTTCATTTGGTATTCTTCCCCTTTTTACCAATTTATGATTTGGCATCTGCTTCTTAATATTCACTAATGAAAAAAATCTTGCCATGATCTCAAGACTGCTTCTGAACTTAGATTTAGATTTAGGAAAAAATGCTTTCTTCTATAAAATCACAGCAATTAAGGCAGGATTTAACAGTAAGATAGTTGGACCCAAGGCACTGTTGTCCCTTTAGCCCTTCAAATGGAGACATGGAGATGAGCAGTGAGAACTAGAAACAAAAGAAAGAGGCTCTTGTAGGAATTCTTGAACATTCCACACCAAGCTTCATCTTTCATCTTCATACGAAATAACTATTTTCAAGAGAAAATATCTAAGAAGAATAGAACTCTACAAAGATTTATGGAAGCACGGAAGCATTACTGGAGGGGGGGGGAGAAAGGTAATATTTCGGGAACATTAGCAAGTTTGATTCTTCAGTGGCTTGGAGAGGGAACCTAGCTCTAATTTTTAAATAGCTAACAGTCAAACACAATGCAAGTTATTTGACTAGAGAATTGACTGCCCCTTTTCCCTCATAAGGAGTCAAGCTCTACAGAAACATCTTGACATTTAAGACAATGCCCTATGAAGGAAGCTGATTAAACTGGCATGCTATGTTATAATGATCACACAGTGCAAGGATGGTATGGTTTCTGGACATGCAATGGCCAGAGTGATAAGAGTGATGTTGAGTAAAAATGATTCATAGATTGGGGCCTGAAATATCTTAAAAGAAGGGTTAAGCAAGGAAAATTCTCAGATTCCTTTAAGTTCTAACTTTCTACAACCAAATTCATTTATCTCACACACACACACACACAAAAAAAAAAAAAAAAAACTAACAGATATTGGGTGGTACTCTTCAGTGCTCCAGTGAAGAGTCAACATTTCAGACTGGAACATTAGGGCCCACTTAATCATATATTTCCCAAATATTAGGTATAGGCAGTAGAACAAATTCTTTGAAAGCAGAATTCATGTCATTAAGCACATGACTAATTCATTACAGGTTTAAAGTGTTGCATGTCAAATTAGCTAACTAAAGTGATACCTACCTGCAGGTAGAGGCTACTCAAGTCCCCTAAAGTGGATGTGTGCTATTCCACATGACTACTTCCAGGTCACAGGGAATTTTCATCAATTTCTTCCATGGGTTGGTCTTACAGAAGTATTGAAAACACAGATGGTTGTGATGGGCAAAGAAAAAGCCACCCTTACATAAATAAAGGGATTTCAAGTGTGATTTGAAGGGGAGGGGCAACAAGTAGACTAGAATAGAAAGGAGGGGATAGCCTAAATTAAATCACTTCAGAACACTTAAAGTATTCACTCACCACGTTTTTAGGAATATATGGAAAAACAAGGTCATTTTCCAAAATTGGCCTTGTTGACGAAAGCAATGTAGGGTTTTCTCCCTGCACAGTGAGTAGGTGTAAAGAATATTGAAATGCCAGGAAAGTCCCATCCAGATGGCTCTTACCATGCAAGAACAGTTCGTGTACTACCTTTCACTGGTAGCTTTATAGAAATCTCTAGTTGTCCAAGCAGGCCCTTTGATTTTGTAATTATATCATCAGTACATTCAGTCAACAAATAGGTACTATATAAAGCAAACACATTCTTACTCTCCTGGAGCTTAACTTGAGGAAATTAGGCAGTATTGAAGTAAACTTAACAATCTGACAAAATTATTCTGAACATTTTGGGGAAGACAATTTTAATTTATAAAATCCATTGGAAGCCAGAAATGGTGGTGCATAGCTTTAATCCAAGCACTTGGAGTGGGAGGGAAGGGCGGCAAAGGTGAGTTTGAGGCCAGACTGAACTAAAGTGAAATCCTACTTTAAAAACAAAACAAATAAATACCAAACCCCAAAACATTGGTCCTATTATGTATTATACTTGCTGTTCTTATTGGATATGGTGTTATATACAAGCAGGGAGTGGGGGTGGGGGCAACTTCTATTATGTAGATAATGGGATAATTTCCATTTGATAGGTTCCCAATGTGTTCCATCATTATGAATTATCCCTCAGCTCAATCTCAAAGTACTTCTTGCCATAGTTAACCACCTCTGGGTCAAGGTCCCTCCTCATTTGCCTTAAGAAACAGATTTGAGGTGTTCATGACATGACTCAGTAGAACCCTTGCCTTGCTTATGTGAGGCTCTGGTTCCATCCCATTACCCACCTATACAAAGGGGGAAAAAAAGCCAGATATAAACTCACAACGGCATAGCACTCTTTTAGATTTAGAGAAGTGAGCAAAACAAGTCATAGAACCAAAGTAGACAATGTCAATGATTATTTTGGAGTTTCTATTACATCTGAAGTATCTTCACTTGGGTAATCTGTTTCATATGACATTAGTATACACCTGGTCACCTTAAAAGGTACAGTGAGCTCACATTGGGGAGTAAAGGTCAGCTAGGGTATGCACAGTAGGGAGTATTACAAGAGTCCATGACAGTCTGACTGTTGAGGCTCCAGAATGCATGTTCAAATTCTGATCTAAGCATTCTAGAGGCACAATCACATATCAAGTCTATAGCCTCAAAGAGTCTGTTAAGTGGAACACAGATAACCAGAAAGTCAATAAAAAATTGCTCTTTTTCTTTACTGTAAGTTTCTCTCAAAAGCTAGCATTTCCATGTACATTTTGTGCTTATTCTTCTCTTGTCCCTTTATAGCCTTTCCCTGGTGATAACACTCTCACCAAATTTTGTTATTTGATACTGAGTGGTGAAGAGTAGTGTCTTTTTTTTTTTTTTTCATGAAGCCCACCTATTGGCAACCTTACATGATACCCTCTGGCTTGGCTGATAGGATAGGTTCCAACCTCTCATCCAACAGTTTCTATAATGGATGACACTCAGCTTCTGGGTGCTTAGCTTAAGGAAGCTAGCTCACTTGTGCAGGGTAATTCTCAAGATAGCTCAAGGTTCATCTCTTGCAGCAAGTACATGTGTCCCATGGTAAACACCCACTTCAATCCCATTACTGGTGTTAAATGCCCTTTATTAAGTTGCCAGAAGCCACTTTAGGCATATCTTACCTTGGGATCCTTTCCAGAGTCAAATATCATTCATATGTTATGCCATATACAAAATTCACAAATCGAGGTCATGAAGATCATTGGAAACATAACTCACTGGGCTTTAGAACAGTTGGAAAGTGTCCAACTTATTCTATGAGATCAATGTTACCAAACCAGAAAAAGATAACAAGAAAACTACAGATCAATATCCTTTATGAATATAGATGCAAATGTTCTAAACAAAATACTAGCAAACCAAATCCAGCAGCATAGAAAATGGTTTATGTAGCATAGACAAGTGGGATTATTCCAGGAATGCAAGGTTGGTTCAATATACAAAAATTCATCAATACAACATGTCAATAAAGGACAAAAACTACATGACAACCTTAATAGATACAGAAGCATTTGACAAAATCCAATAACCTTTTTGATAAAAAACACTCAACAAAGTAGGAATAGATAGGAATTTCCTCAACGTGAAGCATCTATGGAAAAACCACAGCAAATATCACACTTGATGGTGAAAGACTGAATGCTTTCCCCCTATAATCAGGAACAAGAAAAAGATGTCCACTCTTGCCACTTCTATCCAATATTGTACTGGACGTGCTAGCCAGGGCACTTAGGCAAGAAAATGAAAAAGAATCCAGATTGCAAAAGAACTAAAAGTATTTCAATTCATAAATGTATGGTCTTGTATATAGGAAAAATAACATAGAATGAGTTAAGAACAGCTGTAGTACACAAGGTCAATATACAAAAATCAATTATAATTCTAGATACTAGCAATGATAATTCAAAAATGAAAATCAGAAAACAATTGTTTCAACAGCATGAAAAATAAAATACCTGCTATTAATTTAACTAAAGAGATCAAGACATATACATACTGAAATCTATAAAACATCACTGAAAGAAATTATAGACCTAAGCAAATGGAAAGATATTCCATGTTCATGGATTGGGAAATTTAATACTGTTAACATAGCAACATTCTTCAATCTGATCTATATAGTCAACATAATAACTATCAAAATCCCAGGTGTTTGTTTTGCAGAAATTAACAAATTGATCCTAAAATTCATGTGCAATGCAAGGGACCCAGAACAGGGGAAAAAAATGATCTTGAAGTAGAACAAAGTTGGAGGACTCACACATCCCAAATTCAAAACTTACTACAAAGCTACAATAATTACGACAGTGTAGCAGCACTGGTGTAAGGACAGACAAATAGAGCAATGGAATAAAATTGACAGTCCAAAAATAGCCTTATATTCATGGTCACTTTTTTTTTGTTATTTTTTTTTTTACAAAGGAGCCAAGACTATTAATAAGAAAATAATAGTCCTTTCAACAACTGGCATTTGTTCTACTGAATATCAACATACCAAAGAATGAAACTGGACCCCTACAATGCACCACATGCAAAAATGTATCAAAGACCTAAATATAAGAACTAAAACCGTAAGATGCTTAAAAGATATAATTAGAAAAATGAAAACTTAACTTGTACATAAATTGTTCATAGTTGTAGTATGCATAATATTCCAGAAGCAGAAACAACAATTATCCATCAACTAAACAGATAAACAAAAAATACAGTATATCAATACAATGACATTATTCAGTCATAAAAGAAATAGTACCGATACATGCTACAACATGAATGTACTCTGAAAACATTACTCTAAGTGAGGCTGGGGGTGGGGGGAAGGACACAAAAGGCCACATATTGTATGATTCCATTGATATGAAATGTCCAAATAGGCAAATCCATAAGCAGGAAGTAGATTAGTGGTTGCCAAGGACTGGGGGTTAAGAACAGGCAGTCACTTCTAATGGATACAGAGAATTTCTTTTTACAGTGATGAAAATGCTCTGGAATTACATAATGAGAACTGCACAATTCTGTGAATATACTAAGAACCACAAATTTTACACTTTAGAAAGGGTGAATTTTATACTATGGGAATTGTAGTCAATTAAACAAAGATGAGGGAAAGTACACCACTTCCATTTTAAGGTAGATAAGGTCAACTCTTCTAAAATAATTCTTTATTACAAACATTTCCAATCTCAGTATTTTTCTTAGTTAACTGGCAAATGTTGGGAGAACTCTTCATTCTCTCAGGATGTCTTGCAAGATATTGTCTAGCTTGTGGATATTAATTTCATTCAATCCTCATAACCAGTGATAAGGTAGGATTGGGTATAATTCAATCAAAGAGAACAGTAGGGCCAAGTCTAATAACCAGTCATCTAACTGTGAAGGCTGCACCCTCAACCACTGCATACTATTTTCCAGATACACCTTATTCCATTTTCTGTTTTCCTGGGGAATGGGAAATAATTAGGATAATTGTTCCAGGTGTGGTCATCTGAAACTAAGAATTTGATTTAATATTTAACATTTGGCAAGGGGATGATGACAGAATTTAGGTGTGTTGGGGGGGGGGTCCCGTGTTCATCTTTTTACTGGCTATAACATCAGGAAAGGTGCATGACCTCTCAAGTTACAGTAACCTCATCTGAGAAGATAAAAGATGATGTATACAAGGTAATTCACATGCACTGTTAGTTCTTTTCAAAACCTAAAGGAGTTTCACTTAGGAAGTGTAAGAAAGTGTTAAATGCAACTTACAAACAAAAGTGGGACTTCTTCAAGTCAAGTGCTTCCTTTAAGAGAACAAGTGTTTGGATGAGGACTAGTTTTTGAAAGTTTGAGGAGCTGGTAACAGCAGAATGATTTAAGGTGCCAGCTCCCACCCCATTTCTGCTGGGATTGGAGGGAAGAGTGTGAAGGTGGCTGTAGAGTCTCCTGCTTGTCAGAGACACAAGGGAAGAGTGTAAGGAAAGTCACACACAAGTGTTGCTTTTTCAAATCCTCTAAATGCCTTCCCTTTCCACAGGCTATGATGACAGTGACTAGAATCTCCTCTTAGCAAGTCAATCGTTCATCACTTTGTATCTACTACCTGCAAGAGGCAAAGATGTTTCTACAATAAATTTATATGAACTCCATGAAAGGGTATAAAGGATAAAAAAAATGAAATGGTTCAAAATCAAAGCTTGGGAAAAAAAAACACAACAAAACAAAACAACAACATCAACAACAACAACAACAAAAAACCACCTAAAATATGGGAAGGAAACCTAAGGTCTCCTCAACTTCTCAGATAAAAAAATCTTCCCCATCAGCTGGGCGTGGTGGCGCACGCCTTTAATCCCAGCACTTGGAAGGCAGAGGTAGGAGGATTGCTGTGAGTTCAAGGCCACCCTGAGACTACATAGTGAATTCCAGGTCAGCCTGGACTAGAGCGAGACCCTACCTCAAAAAACCAAAAAAAAAAAAAATCTTCCCTATCATATGTATGTAGGCAGCTATGATGCTATTAGCACACTGGGGATCACTGAAGTCTTTAGGGGAAAGATGTTTTAACATAACAATCTGGTCTTGAAGTGCACTTGTTGAGTAAAACAATTCAGCCTAAGTAAAAATGATGGGTAGGGAGAGGAAGTTGCAAATAGAAGGCTACACTGGGAAGGTATGTGATATCCATCAGCAGAGTACACAGGATATTAATTTAAAGGAGAAGCAGTTTGGGGGAAGAAAGTATTAAAATTAGAGAACTCTATTTTAGAAAAAACAGAACACAAGTGTTACGAGTCCAAGAGAGAAGCTAGGAATTGTGTGGGTAAATTTAAGGATTAGAACCCGAAATGAAAATAGAAAAAATAGGAGATTTGAGAGAAAAAAACTGACAATCTGTAATAATTGATGGGAGATTTCAATGATTGGAGTGAAGGTGGTATTTTAAAGAAAGCAACAAAGAGTGGCTGGGAGAGAGAAAGAAGATTAAGAATTTTGTTTTTAGGTATACTGACTTTGAGGTAACAGGAAGATATCCTGTAGATAGAAGTCTGACCAGTTATGGAACTGGGAAAGATCTTAGGAAGTGACTGAGGTTGACAAGAAAACTCAAGATAAGAACTTGAAATATAATCAAAAGAGTATCCATCCAATCAAAGATCTGCATAAGGGGAGGTAGAAAGAGGATGAGATAGAGAACTGTAGCTAAACTTTGGAGTGTTGTCAAGGTTTGAAGACAAGACGTCTTGATTTTTGGAAACAGGAGGCTATGTGAAGTATATTTCCAGTCTAATAGTATTGGGTTTGTAGCTGTCCATACAGTGAAATGTACCTTACACCTACATCTCTATCTTCTTGTTCTCTGACTTGAATGTAGAAGGGAAAAAAAAGTCCTGGGACTCTATTCTTATAAACCCTTTCCTCCCAGACATACTGATTCTTTACATTCTGACATTAAAAGCAGACAAGAGAGGCAGCAAGTAGAAGCCATGCTTTACATTTTTTACTCTTTGGTGGCCCACAGAAAGGTGGGAAGACAAAGAGAGTCTTTAGTAGCTAATGGAAAGCCAGAAAAGATATTTTTGAGATAAGCAGCTAAGAGGATCAACATTAACCAAGAGTGGTCTTGAAAAAAATCTCTTCATCTGGTAGATTTTTGGGTTTTTCAGAAAATTTTGGTAAGGGGCTTGAAATCCCTGCACAGCCATCTTCTTATGGGTACAGAAACTAATGATGCCTAATTACAACCATCTGTTCTTTCAAATAAGGTGCCAAGAGAGCACGAGTAATAATAGCAATGCTAAATCCTCATTTTCAGGTTTCATTTTGACAAATACCTTCCTATGTAGCATGTACCCCAAAATAAACCTAAAAAAACTACAGTTGAATTTTACCACAATTAATCACAGACCAGAGATGTCAAATACTCAACTCATTTGCGGTAGTTGTCAGGCTCCAGAAAAGTCTGGCTGAAGTTGTGCTTTTGCTATATGTGTGAAATGGTCTAAAGACTAAAAGATTCTATCTTGTTCTTATGATACTGCTTAGGGACAGTCTAATAAGCAATAGTAGGTTATAATGTCCAGAATAACTGATTAGTAAGCAAGGAAGAGCAATGAAATTTTTCTCTTAAAATTTTTAAAGAGAGGCTTATTTTTGACTTTTTATTAAATATATTGTTGTTGCTTTTGTCTGATAACCTATACGAAATTTTCATTTAAAAAATTTCAGATATATTACAATTGTAGAACTTCAATATGGTAGTGATAATAAAACTAGAACCAAAGTTTCTTTAAGATGTTATAAAATTTTCCCACTTAATTTCTCCTCACTTTATAGTACTTAAGAAGCACAGTGGATGAGAGGCCCTTTAAGATGACTATAGTCACATGAGGGTTCCTTACATCAAGGTAGCATACATACCAAAACTGTTTTCTAAAGGTAGCCCCAGAAAAAACCCATGTTACCTTATCATAACATGGAAAGCACTGTCTTCTTTTTCCATTAAATTATGATTTAAAATGCCATTGGGTTATTTAGCATTACAGTTCCATCTTGATTACAATAATTAAAATAATCCTGAAAGACATCCTTTTTACCTCTCCAATGATTTCAAAGCTCTATTTTTCCTACCAATTCAAAACCTTAGGTTGATCTGTAGTAATCATTAAAGTAATCAAGGCACAAGCTCAACACACTGGCTGTGGCTTGTAGTAAAATGATATACCAATGTCTCTCCTTAGTTAAAAATACATAATCCTTTTATTTTATAATGCACAAAAGAAATTAACATCACAGACACAGAGGACTAGGAAAAGGAAACTACTTTAAATATCAGTAATTTATGTCTATTTAAACCTATTTGTACTTTCCTGTAGTACATGAAATCTTTAACACTTTTTGAAGTAAAATTTAATCTTTGGGGATACAAATGTAATTCAAATGTAATAGTTCCATTCATTTCCAGGCCTGCTTACTGTATGACCAAGTAACACAAGGCACAGTAGTCATCCTTTCTGTTATGCTGCAACACTGATCACGTGCCTTGGGAAAATAGCTGATTAAACAAGATGATGGCAATATGAAGGGGAGACTTTGGATTGTCTATTTAAAATCTAGATAATAAATAATTAATAAAAAGTTTAAGTGCACTTTCACATGCTTACTTATGATCAACAACAAACTTCCAAACTTTGTTGCAACAGGCTTGATGACAATATCATTTGGCCAAATGCACTTTCCCCAGTAAACTAAAAACAACAAGAAGTCCCTGTCCTTCCACATACTAAGAAAGAGGATTGGCTACTGAAACAGTTCATTGCAAGACACATGAAGACAGTATACTGTGGCATGAGTTGTTTTTAATTTGTTGTGCTGTTACTAAAGTTCTGAGGGCTATGTTTCAAACATTCCAAGTTCTCCCTTCCATCTTTATTGATTCTCAAAAATTTGCACAGGAAACTCTTTGGGGGCTAGAACAGCAGTACTTGTATCACACTGTTTCCAAAGATTTCAAGTTTCAAAAGCAAATTGTTAAAAAAATACAGTTCCTGATTTGAGTTACAGGGACAAAAAAATAGCACATACTTGAAGGTTACGTGGTCTACAAATGGTGGCAATATTTTCCTTGGGAGAATAGTTTTGTTGGTGTATATATATCTTAAATACTCAAAAAGGCTCAACCTCAAGCAGTAATAAACACAAGCAAAAGTGATTTAACCCTTAAAATAAATATTCAGAAAACCTCTCTGTACATACAAGTGAAAGAATATGTAACACTTTCACGCAAAAAAATAATTATAATAATAATAAAGGATTTGTTCATATATGTAGCTGAAATCTGCTGTTCCAGCCCATATGTCCCCAATAAAGAAGGGAGGCACAGACATAGATGACTACTGTGGTTCACTATCTTACAGCCTTGTTTACTGGGATACTATCAACACCAGATTATCCCTCTTATTATATTTATTAAATTTTTTAAAACTTTTTTTCTGTTTTTTTTTTTTTTGTTGTTGTTGTTTTGTTTTATTTTGTTTTACAGCATGCCAAATCCTTTGGCATACGTGATGGCCTTCAACAATCTCTCTTTAAGTTTTTCTTTGCTTGAATATTCCGGAAGTAAAAGGACATTAAAGCAAGTATGAGATGTAGGTAACCTAAATAGAGAGAAAAGGGAAAAACAGGAAAATAATAAGTCATGGGAAATATGCTCAGTATTAAATACTGCTAATTTTAGACGGCATATATAGTTAGGATGGTTTGTAATGAAGAAGTTTACAAAAAAGCAAATCACCAATGTTTTGCTATCCATTTACCAATAATAAGTTTGTCTTTATCCTACAAACTAATGTTTTAAGATGGGGTGATGATAACACATTACAACCATTGGTTATCACTCCAAACCAATGTTTTAAATACATAACCCTTGTAGTTTATTAAAATCTTTACAAAACTAACACAGAAAGATTATCACTGAAAATACTTCAGAAGTCACTGAGAAGTAACTTATTGTAGAGTAGGAAAAAAAATGTTGAAATCTGGTTTTAAAGATTTCAAAGGAGATATTCTTTAATGTTTATTTACAATATTGCTAGCAAGTAGCTATTAAATGATTTGATGACAAGTGTAAATTAATTAGTACCATGATGTATTAAATAGCACAAAATAAATACTAATAGGCTATGTTTGTGCATTTACATTATTAAATATACTACTGCTGATGTATGTTGTTCAAACCTGTTTCCACTCTCTCCAACTAGCAAGGTATATGGTAGAAAGAGAATGCAATACAATCAAATGTCAAAATCATGTAACTGTAGCTATTCTAAATAGGTTGTTATGCAAGATGGCTTTCAATTAACACCTGGGAACCTAAAGAGGAATAAATCATGCATTTGAAAAGTCTGAACTAATTTAAGTCCTATAATTTTTTTAACTATGTGACTTTTTTAAAGTTCCTCAGCAAAATATTTTTTCAACTAATGTTTCATGTGACTTGGAAGATTTCTACTTATAAGCAGGAAAGTGCTCAGATACAAGATGGGTCACATCTGTGTGACATGGGATATAAGGGTTTTCATAGGTATGTAGTAATAATTCAATAATTACCTTTCTGTGTCTGGGCCATTTTTGGCTATAATCATCTTTAATTTTCCGAGTCCTCCAACAGGTGCTCTGTCTGTACCTGTTGTAAACTGCAGGAAGAGTCTTTTCTGTTCATCTGTAAAAGAATGAACGATTTCCCAGAACTCCCTAATGAGAAAAGATATGATATTGGGTTAAATTTGACATTCATTACAAATAGTACTAATACAAGCTTATGGTGTGTACTGAAACAATATTAGGGAACAACTTTAAAGTTACTTTAGTTTAATTATAATATGCAGAAAAAAACAGCAAAATCTTATGAATTGAAAATGACTGACAAAAATATTATAAAAATTAGCACTAGCTAAATGATGCCTTCGGCAACATAAATTATTTACCCTTCTCCTTTATTCTTCTTTCTACTTGACCTGTTCTCAACTGTGTGAGGAAATTATCAATTCAGATTTAGAACAAAAGAGGGGAAAAAAAAGACAGTAACAACAAATCAACCACATTCAATAGCAATAATACAAAGATGTAATTTTTATGAACTAGAGTACCTTTATCAAGTAGTGTATACTATGCTTGAAGGGAAAGAATTATCCTGATAGTTATAGCATATGTAGCTATTATAAGAGAATGACCTAATATCTGGTTTTCTGAAACATATGTAATATTTTTAACTGGTTATAGAATGCATTTATCTTTATTTACAAGCTCTTTTCAGAATCTTGCCAGAGAACATTATAGTACCCAAGTCTGTAATCAGCATTCTGTTTTATGCTATTCTGGTATACTATTTTTCTTACCAAAATGCTGTCATTTTCATTGCTTTGATAACGTGAACATAGGTTTGGTCATACCAAGGCCAGGAAAAGGAAAGCAAGCTTAGACCATTGCTTCTTCAGTTGAGGCAACCTTGATTTATAACTTTATTCTTTCATCCACATGTCTTCCTGTCTCCCCCAATCCCAGCAAGGTCACTATGAGAACAGCCCCTCCCAGCTTAAGACTGAAGAACCAGAGACTTACTTTATCTCTCTCCTACATTGCCTCTGACTACTTTCATGTAGTCTTCCCAGGCATGTCCCTATCCCCCAAAACTCACTAAAAGAACCACTTTGTACTTGTTTGCTTTGATCTTCACATTTCTGAGGCCCTCCACACAAGGTTGCCCCCAGCCACTCCTCTCTGGCTTTAGACTCCATTATGCCACCATGGTATAACTCTTAATAAAGCTTTAATTCTAAAAGGGCATGTCCTTTCAACTGTCTCATTATCAAACAACCCTGCCTCCTCCACTACTCTCTACTCTTCTCATATCTATAGATATCATTAACATTGTTTCCTAAAAAGTCAATTTTCAAAAGTTTTGTCAAAGTTCCTGGTTTCTCTTCTTTGCTACTCTACTCTAATAGTCTGCCCTTCTTCAGTTTCTATGAAACTATGATTCATCTAGAGGAAATAAGCAAATATGTAGATAGCAACAAAGTAGGAAGCAGATTCCTGTTTATAGCCTTCCAGTGACAACACTGACACAACCAGGACACAAAACCACTGGATGGTAATAAACAAGCACACTGCAGGATTGCCTGAGGAGGCAGAAGTATAGCAATCACTGAGGAAGAGAAGACATGCCTGAAGCAAGTGGCAGATAAGCCACTGTCACAGTGACTAGGTGTGTCTATATTGTTTAGAAGCTATTTCAGTGGCTATATTTTTTTTAAAAGTGATTATCAATGCTTCATAACGAAAATAATTATTGAACAAAATTTTCTTCTTCCTGTGCTATGCACTACATTAAAATGTTAAGCAAGAATGTATTTATTTTTTTTTAAAAAAGAATGTATTTATTTAGAAAACTTAGAGGAAAAGAAGAAACTTCCAGGTTTCTACATAGAAGTAGAGGATAAATAAATCACATCTAAGTCACATTTCCAAAATCTATCAAGAACAAGAGAAAATGAAATAAAGAATTCATAATCCATTCCCAGGATACAACCAGGAAAATGGGCAATGAATTCCAAATGTTACAGAGACCAGAACAGGACCAGAAATGGCCAACTCAGGAAGGCTTAAAGAGGGCATAGCCTTTGAAAGTAGTTTCTGGTTACAAAAGGAAGAAGCTGCTGCAATCAAGTATTTCCCTAACATAAAAAGAAAATAATCAAAATGAAGCAAAGGGAAAGGCAAGGACACTGATGGTGCAGATCTGTAATCCTAGCATTGAGATTGAGCCAAAGAATAATAAATTCTATTGAGAAAGAATAAAGAAAGTTAGGCAGGTCTTACCTACAGATAGAAACCCAGAGGAGACCAGAAGATGCCAAATACCTGATTTCTCATGACACAAGACTGAACACTCCTAACTTGGATTAGAACTCCTGCCTGACAATGAACTGAGACACACCCTGCTGATCCCAGCCCCACCCAGATGTTGGTGGACTCTATAATCCATCCTCCAGATCAAACAACCAATCAGACCTTTCCCGTCTACCTGAACTAAACCCTATAAAGGTGACAGGTGGATGGGCTCCTGGAACTCTGCTTCCAGAGCTCTTCGTGAGACACACTTCTTCTTGAGACCCTCTCTCAGAAGCATCTGGTGTGGTCTGAGCTTCCCCCACATGAGTCTTGGTTCCCAACCCAGCTTAGACTTTTAGTGTCTCTTTAATTCTGGTCTCTGATCTGCTTGTTGGTTTCCAATTTACCATGTGTGGATTCCCTCTTTAATCTGCATCAGACTTTGGACTATCTCCTTCTTCTCCCACTTTCCCCCTTGAGCTGATGTCAAGTGTGTTCCCCTCTTTAATCTCAACCTCTCAAATCTGTTTCATGGTCTCTGAATTTACTATGCACTGACTGTCACTCAGGGTCTGTCACATGGGTGCTCCATATGTTTGCAACCCCTTCTGAACTTCACTTTGTAAGCCTCAGTTTCTCTAGCTCTCATAGGTTACCAACTTCATTCTAACTTTATTCTCTAAGTTTCAATTTCTCATTAACGTCCACTTTTCTGAAATGTTTTCCACATGAACATGTTCCAGTCTTTTTTCACAGTCCCAGTTCCCTTCAAATAAACTCCACAAATTGTGATTTCTCCTCAAATAAACTCAGTAATTCATACTTTGTCCTTCTTGGTTCCATCTTTATTATTCTTCATTAAAGATTAGGAAAGAACCTGAAATTTGGGATTTATAAATCTGGGGGACACCCCTGAGCCCCCAAATTCACGCATCTCTAGGTCAGTCTGGGCTAAATAATGAGTTCCATGCCAACCTGAGATATGAGAGAGAGCAAGAAAGACCCTGTCTCAAATAAATAGAAAAGTGGAAAAGGAGAAAAAGGGAAATGAGAAAAGGAAAAGAGGAAAGAAAAATGATCAATAATTGAGCAGTAAAATGAAGGGGCTACCAAAAAAGCCAGTTCATAAATGCAATAAAAGATGAACATGCTCATTCATAATAAAGTAAACCTAAGTTATAACCATGATGAAATATCATTCCTTAATGACAGGTAAGTAAACAGCCAAGTTTAACTATGTTTTGTTTAGAAGTTGTATTAAAAGTAATACTCTTATGTATGACTGATAGGAATGCAAAAATTCCTATAAATAATTTGACAGTATACAGAAAAATTAATGTATATGCCAGCTGATCCAATAATTTCATTTTTAACTATTTTAACACTGTTCAATATATATGGAATGATATATGCTTAAGAGTATTCATTGTGACATTACTATTAAGAGCAGAAAGCTGAAATAATAAAAAACTGTACACCAAATCTGCACGGTGGCAGTAAACAGGTATACAAAGGCATCCCTGGCATTGGTAACGGCTTAATTTTCAGATACACTTAAAATAATCTCTTTTTAGGTCTGTTACCTGATAAGGCCTACCCATAGTAGGATTCAATAGCAAAGGTCCCATTTTGTATTATGCTAAAATTTACAAGTATTTTTTCCTACTTTTGACTTTGCTTATGAGGGTTTTTATCAAGAGGATGGTTTTATGTTTATGTAGGTAACAACAGAGTTTTATCTTAAGGTAGTCAAACAGTCCCCAGTGATGAGAAAGATAACAAAATGGTACAATGATTTATATGTAGGAAAAACAATTAAAAAGAAATTGCTTCCTCAAATCACTGTTTTTGCAATTTTCAGGGAAATAACAGATTAAGAAAATGATATGTAGTAAAATCAGATGAAAGTTATTTTGATTTTACTTTTTATTTCCAATCTCTGTAATAAACAGTGAAAATTGTATGGAAAAGCCCCAAGCCCACAACAAAACTGGACAGTAAGATATCTCCCATGAACTCTTGCATGTAAGATATGGGTCACAAAGTAATGACAAGCTCTGGTTGATATCAGCAACTGTTGGTGAGGAAGCAACAAGTAATTAACTAGTTTTCTTATTGCCCTGAGAACAACAGAATCTCAAAATGGCCATCCCACTGGAAAACAGAGGCCAATTTGAGAACAGCAGCTAAATGGTGGGAGATTATATGAAATCCAAATTGCTATTTGGGCCCTTAAAACTCATGAGTAAGCAAGACAAACATTGTCCTAAGGAAAGATTTCTGTTATTGAAAATAATATCTAAATGGACCAGATCAAGAAAGAAAATGGGATGGTAATTTTTAAAAATTTTTTTTCAAAAAAGAGGCTTAGGGACTTTTTTGGAGGTCACTTTACAAAAAACAAACAGAGCCCTTTCTGAAGCAGAAGAGATATCTTTATTCAACTCAGTTTTTGACAGTATGACAAAAATCATTTCACATAAAAAGAAAATGAGATAAATGGATCATAGTGAAACACCACACTAATATTATGAAAATGTATATGCACAAAAATATCATCTATTACAGTATCAATAAGAGATGGAAAAAATAAATACATTTTATACTGGACTAAAATTAAAATTTAAAATAGCAGCTGTGAAAGAACTAAATCAAGAATGAAAAAAATTAGAACTAAATGGAAGATCTCAGAAGATGTCACAGAACCAAGAAGTAATTAGAAATAAATGAAAAAGATAGGTTCAATATCAAAAGATTAAAATTAAATTTAAAAAAAAAGGTAAATTAAAAAATAAGCTTCCTGGGCTGGAGAGATTGCTTGGGCGTTGAAGGCACTTACTTGCAAACTTGATTGCCTGGGTTTGATTCGCAAGTACCCATGTAAAGCTATATGCACAAAGTGACACAGCATCTGGAATTCATTTGCAGTGGCAGGAAGCCCTGGCATGCCATACTCACTCTTTCTCTGTCTATAGGTGTCTCTTTCTCTCTCAAAGTAAGTAAAAATATTTTTAAAAATAAGCTTCCTAAAATCCTAAGAAAGAGAAGAAAAGTCTCTAGATTAAAAATGCAATGAAGCCATGCCTGACACTCTCCTTCTGGACCTAAAGACACAGTATTACTGGGTGGGTACTGCAAGAGGAATGTTGCAATGGTCATCTCTGTCCTCAGTAGTACTCTTTTATCCTGGGCTTTAGATTCCCCTCTCAGCTCAAAGATACCACATAGCCAGGAGTTTTTAAAGGGGTACCAGCAAATGGGATCCTAGACATGCACAGGGTCCATAAATTATCCTCCAGCCCACAGAAAGCTGATAAGGATGATCTATCTCAACCCACAGTCTGAAGACCTTCCTCAAACATTAGCATAACAAACCAATGTAAGCTCCAATGGAAAGAGAGATTAACCCAACCCAAAGTGAATCCCTAGACCTTTAAATACCAAATTGTCACTAGAGCCACAATTCACAAAAGTCTGTCAGGCCCCTACAGGATATACCTGAGAAGGATGACTATTTACTGAAGTCAACAATTTAAACAGGACCTTGAGTCCCTTAATTTAAATTAGAAAAAAACATAAGGGTAAATAAAAAAGTAAACTTTCTGGACTGGAGATTGCTCAGCTATTAAAGGAATGTGCTTGCAAACTTGATGGCTCAGAAAAATCACAGGAAGGAAAGAAAATCAAGTGATGCTAACACAGATGAATGAATGTTAGAAATACCTGACAAGACTTTTAATGTTATTATTAAAAAAAATCAGTAAGCAATTCAAGCTTCTACTGTTACAAAAAAAAATGAAATAATATCAGCAAATAGAAGTTACAATAAAAAAAGGCAAATGAAAATTACAGACCTAAAAGTAAAAGAAAAACAGAAACTGGAAGGGCTCAAAAGAAGAGTAAAGATGACAGAAGACAGGAATCTGAACAAAAGAGAAAATAGGCTAAAAAGTGAACCCAGCTTCAGGTACATGAGGACTAATATTAAAAACTCATTATATTATTAACTCAATAATAACTCATTTCTTAGTATTAGAAGCCCAAGAAAAAATGGCTGAAGATTTTCCATGTTTGCCAAAAACCCGTAGCTTCAGCTGACCAAACCACAAACAACACAAATGAAACCATTTGTTTGATATAGGGTCGCACTTTAGCCCAGGATGACCTGAAACTCACTTTGTAGTCTTAAGCTGGCCTTGAGTTCACAGTGATCCTACCTCTGCCTCCTGAGTGCTTGCATTAAAGGTGTTTATCACCATGTCTGGCATGGAAAAAATGTATTTTTATAATTTATTTGCAAGTGGAGAGAGAGAATGAATGAATGTGAGCATGCCAGGGTCTCCTGCCACTGCAAACAAACTCCAAATGCATGTCCCATTCTGCATCTGATTTTATGTGGGTACTGGGGAACTGAATCCAGGCCATTAGGCCTTGCAAGCAAGTGCCTCTAACAACCGCTGTGTCATCTATCCTGCCCTCTGCCACTATCTATGGCAGGATAGATGGTCCTCTGCCATCTATCCTTCCATCTACATTCTGGACAATGGATACATAAACTGTAAGTGCATTAATCTCAAAACAAAAGAATATTTAAAAGATCAAATGAAATCAAGGTTTTTACATTTTACCCAAAATGGTTTTGATATCAGTAATGTCAGAAGTAAAAGAGTAATAACCATGAAGAAAAAAGCAAGGCAAAGCACACAAAAAATATTTAATTAGGGCTGGAGAGATGGCTCAGCGGGTAAGGCACTTGCCTCCAGTGCCTAGGGCCCGGGTTCAATTCCCCAGGACCCACATAAGCCAGACCCACAAGGTGGTGGCCCTGGCGCATTCTCTCTCTCTCTCTCTCTCTCTCTCTCTCTCTCTCTCTCTCTGCTTGAAAATGAATAAATAAAATATTTTAAAAAATTTAATTAACCAAGTAATTAATAGAATACAAAAACTAAACAAGGAACCATAAAGAGAAAAGATATAAACAATATAATAGTATTCAAATGAAAGCTATAATATATTCCTAAGATATTTGGAACTGCTTTATATATCAAATATGCAGTTTTTGACATTTTAGAAAAAAATAAACCAAGTAGTACCATTCTACAATTAAAAAAAACTCATCGGTAAAAATCAACTGTACTTATCTTAGTGAAATGGCATTCATCTTTTTGAAATGAAAGCTTGAGTAATACTTTGAAGACAGTGAACTTACCAATAAATGTGCATATACTAAATTTTATACCAACCTGCAGGTCCCCAATTCCAATTACTCCATCGTCCTTAGGTCTCTCTAGTCCCTCAAGCCCCTCAAACATAATACTGAAATTAGGACAATCAGTAATACTAAAATGGCCTTTAAGTCTTCAGGAAATACTCATATCTTTAAGTCAATAACTAAGCTTCATGTTGAAAGCTGAGTAAAATCCAAGTGGAATTTACTGTCCAAGTTGGACAAGCAAATGTAAAGAAAAAGTTCTTAAATTAAAATTGATACACATGAATGGTAATAAGTTGAAACTCCTAATTCCTAATATGGACAATGTTTTAGTAGTCTGGATAGAACCAACTTGTCAAAATAATTTCTTAAACAAAAACCTAATCCAAAGCAAGATCTTAGGCCTCTTTAAATTCTGAGAGTGAGGAAATTGCAGAAAACATGTTTGAAGCCAGAGATGTGGGCTCATAAGGTTTAAGAAGCCATCTCCAAAACTTGTGCAAAGGGTAAGTGCTGATGTAGAAGTTTATCCAGAAGTTCTAGCTAAGAATATTGAGAGGTATATTAAACAGATTTTTCAATAGACAAACAGTTTTAGCCTGGAAGAAGCCATTAGGACGTCAACAGCTTAAAAAGATAAGACAATGCCTGGCTTCAAAAAGACACTCTCAAAAACACTAATGTAGTTAATGACTTTAAGGTAAAAAAACACTATCACTTCCCAAATATAAGAGGCCTAAAGTATTATACTAAATCTATTCTGCTTATGCTCCATAAATGGAACAAAGCCTGGTTAATAGTCTATTTATTAACATGGTTTATTTTAAATTCACTGTTGGGACCCAATGTTCAGAAAAAAATTTCCTTTCAAAAGGTAAACTGCTCACTGATAATTTAAGAACTCTGATATACAACACAGTTAATGCTGTTTTCATGCCTGCTAATATAACATCCATCTTACAACACATAGATTAAGGAGTACTTTTAACTTTCAACTCTTAAATACATTTTGCCACAAACAATGATTACTCTGATGGATCTGGGCAAAGTAAACTGAAAACATTCTAGAAAGAATTCACAATTGTAAATACCACTGAAAACCATCTGGAAATGATTCACAACAGCAGATGTCACTAAAAATACTTGTGATTTATAGGTGGTCAGGAATTGGGAAGAAGCTGATTCCAAATGTCATGGATGACTTTGAAAAGTACAAGTAGTTAAAAAACAAAACAAGGGAACTATATAAAGAGCATGCAGATGTGTCTAAACTGCTGCAATCTCATGACAACTGTTAAAGATTAGGCACTGCTTCTTAAGGATGAGCACAAAAAGTAGTCTCTTGAGGTGGAATCTGCTCCTGTGAAGATGCTTCAAACACTGCTGAAATGTCAAAGGATTGAGAATATTACATGATTTAAAAAAAAAAAGGAAAAAAACTAGAGAGTACTGAATTTACTGTGGGTAAAATACTAACAAACAGTATCATATTCCAAAGGATTTTTTTGGGGGGAGGGGTGAAAGGAAGAGACAATTGTGGCAAAACTTCACTGCAATCTTACTGAAGAAACTATCCTATCTGCCCTATCCTTTAGGAGCTGCCACTCCAATCATGAGCTAAGATAGACATCAAGGCACTCCTCAATCAACAAAAGCATTTAGCACTTAATAAAGGCATGCATAATTAAAATTTTTAACAAGGTATTTTTAGTTAAAATAAATTTTTAAAAAATTATCAATTTGTAAGAGGGAGGGGTAGAGGGGGGAGAGAGGGAGAGAGAGAGAGAGAGAGAGAGAAACAGAAAGAGAGAGAGATTGATTATGAGTGTGCCAGGGCTTCTTGTCCCTTCAAATGAACTCTAAATGCATGCACCACTTTGTGCATCTGGCTTTACATGGGCACTCAGCAATGGAACCCAGGCCGTCAGGCTTTTAAGCAAGCACCTTTAACCACTGAGCCATCTTTCCATCTCTAAAACACATTTTAAGGGATGTTATTATACACTCCATATATCACAGAAAAATTAAGTAATATTTGATTGCAAGTGGCTTTGAAATAAGCTATAAATACCTTAAATATGCTTATATTCTTTCTTGATCAGATGGAGAACAAAGTAGGACAAATCAAGCCTTTAAAATAGGGATTATCAATTAGAAATTATTTCTTGCTCTAGTCGTAAAAAGTGAGGAGGGAAGAACATCTGAAATAAACATGTCTAAGTATAAAAAATAGAAATGAAAGCATGTAGAACTTTACAAACTGTAAAATTCATGCACACAACCTTTCTTACACAATTTATTTTTATTAGTTCTGAATACATGAGATAAACATAAACCAAAATGCAGGTACTTTTAGGTTTTGGGGAAGTTGAGAACCTGGTATTACATATTATTAATGTTTGACTTCCAAGTAGCTGTAGACTCCAGTATTTCCATAATATTTATAATGACAAAGTCAAGAAACTGAAACAGTTTAAAAAGACTTAAAATGTAATGAACTGCAAGTTTGAGTTAAAAGATACTATGATGCTATGTAGATGTAACATCACATAGTATTTCTTTCCCCAAAAAGCCAGGCATTTATCTTGTTATATACTAAATAGGAATGATTTACAAAAGCTCAAGACTTTAATTTCAAAGATAATTTCTCCAAGTGGGATGTGGTGGCTCATTCCTATAATGGCAGTACTCAGGAGGGAGGCTGAAATAGGAAGACAACCATGAATTTGAGTCCAGTCTAGACTACAGAGAGAATTCCAGGGCAGTCTGGGTTAAACTTGAAACCCTGTCTCAAGATAAAAAAAAGGCAATTTTTCTAGACAGAATTAAGATGCTACTTGTAATAACTGTTAAAAGGTCTATCTGTGACCAAGAATATTACCTAGTGTGATATTTCTGTGCCTTTGGTGTGTAATTTACCTAGCACCATGTTACATTAACCCTTTTATGAATCTCCTTTGAAACTGAGGAACAAGTTTTTAAGAGGAACAAGTTTTTAAGAGTAACTAAGAGGTACCTACTACAAACTAAGATGAAGAACAAAATAATAATGTAATATAAAATAGTATTAGTAGTAGTAGATTGAGTTAATATTCATTGTGATGTTTACATACTTGAGTCCTACAGCTGTCACTTTCTAGAAAGGTCCCTGTTTGAATGCCTTCTTACTTCTTCCTAATAGTGGGTGTCAAAGGAGCATTTTTCTCTTTCATCAATCTGATTAGAAGACAGGAAAGCCTATCTTACAGGATGAGATATCACAGAAGATAGTACAGAGAAACAGACACAATAGCAAGGACATTTGACTGGAAGAAGACAATACTGACAGGGCTGAAGAGATGGCTCAGCATGTAAGAGTACTTCCCACACAAATATGAGACTTCCTGAGTTCAATTCCCTAGCACCCAAGTAAATAGCTGGGCCTGGCCATGTATATTTGTAACTCCAGTCCTGTGGGTTGCAGAGACTTAAGAATAGTTAGGATTTATGAGAACTGCATACCCCAGAATCAGTGAGAAACTGTCTCGAGGAAACAAGTAGATAGGCCAATGGAAGGAGACATGTGATATTCTGTGGCATCTGCATACATGTGTACTGGGCACATGCATCTGCACATACATGTGCATACACTACCCACCACCACAATATATACTACACACATGGAGAAAAAAGAGAAGATAGTACTGGAAATACCTACCTCAGAATTATTTGGGAACACCACAACATATCAGTCAGTCCTTGCCATATCATTATGTTAAGGATTAAATTTAAAAATGTACCATTTGACACATCACTATAAAAACCAACTAATATAAATATGGTTATATTCTCATAGATGAGAATTGTTCAGTTTGCTTATTTGAGAAATAGCTCCTAGAATCACAGGAGTGAAGAGCACAAAGCACACACAATTCTATAGTGAATAAAATATTCCTTTTAAAAATTAAGCTCCTCAAAGGGGGGCAACCTTGTTGCCTCTTGGGCTATCCATAACCCCTTGCCACATGGATTGTTCCAATATGACCATCGAGGAGGATACCCAAGGGGATTGGGGGGAGGGAAATGGGAATATAAGCACATAATCAATCAATGTACTAATTTTGGGCAATAAAGAAAAAAAATGCACTGACTTCTATCAGGAAAAGAAAAATAAGCTTCTCACCTAATCACAACAGAGTCCTTTGTATATCCACCATCGTATTCTGTAGTTTCTTCCAGTGCCTGGAAATCTAGATTCTGCAAATTCAAGAAAATATGTCTTAACCCACTATACCATTAAAAACAATAAATTAACTCATAGTTGCTTTTTGTGAGGGGTGGAAGGTGGGAAGGGACACAGCTTTCTTACCCGGCTTCCACATATAAGCAACTCAATTTCTTCAGGTCTGAATAAGTACTTTAAGGGAGATTCATTGGTCACCATATGAAAACCTCTGCGAAAAGCTTTGAATTGTTTTTCTACTGATTTATTGAGAATGTAGTCAGAATAGAGATTGACAAATTCCTGTAGAGAACATTAACCACAAAAATTCTTGTTACATGCAGTACAACAAGCTGCTGTACTACAATGCTGGCTTTCTCCTCTCTCAAAGAATAATAATATACAAAAATATTTATTTAAAATAAAATTTTTCATATACAAAGAGAAATAACTTTACAATTCTCCATTTCTCTATGGTAGTCAATATTAAGCCATAAAAAGACCATGTACAAAAAAAGGACAGTTTTTTAGAAAAGTTTAATATAAAAGTTTTGGCCTCCATACAATGTTTTAAGTTCCTTTACATACACAAATATAGACACCTTTAAACCATGTACACTGGATCTAAGTTAACCACAAAGTCTTAAGTTTTACTAGAGAATTTGGAAAGTTACCTAATGTACCCAGTTCAGCAAATATGCTGGTGTCTTTCTTGATTAAGCTACTCTACCAAATCATAAAAAGGAAAAGTACATTGTATCCTGATTTAATACCACCTTTTATCAAAAATATAAATATATTTCATTAAGGCATACTATTTATAATCATTTACTTAATATAATCTGGGTTATTCTGTTTCTATATGAATACTACAGTCAGGAGAAACCCAAATCTGATGTAAAGAATACTTTTCAAAAGGAAATTTACATCTCAAATGGGAAATGCCTGTATCTACCCAATAAAATTATCATTTGTTCCATAAGAATCTCAATGAGTTGTTAAATGTAGCTGTAGTATAAACCAGAGTGCTGCCATATTAGACTTTAGAGATAAATAGGACCAAGTGATTGAGATTCTTGAACTCCTATTCAATATCCTTTCTACAAAAGTGGTTTAGTCCTTAACTGAGTGCTTTCAAACCAGTTCATACCAAAGATTTAGCAACCTTTACCTCTACCATTTAAAAGAATTTGACAAGCATGCTCAGATTTCTCTTCATATCAAATAAACCTTTCGCCTTTTAAAAGAATTTATTATTGGTTCAACTACATCAAATAATTCTTTGAGAACTTTAAGTATGTTTGTTAGTTAACAAAGAAATAATATAAAATTTTATTACCTTCCTGTTTTCATTTGTAATTGGAATTTTATCACCATTTTCCTTTAGATCATACATCATGGGATTACCAAAAAGATCTGTTTGTGATATCTGGAAAGTGATCATCATATCATCTTCCACATTCCCTTCATATTCCAATAAGTCTTTTAAACTCTGGTATAGAACCTAACAATCAGAATAGAAAAATGATGCTACTAGAGCTTGAAAATGGAACAAAGAATTTTTTTCATTCCTTAGGAACAAGTTTTTCAGCAAAAAAAATGAAATACATTAATTCCTCCTATCCATCCAAGTAGTTTATACCTTAGAAAGGATTGTCACTGATGTCTCATTTTCTGTTAAGAAATGCATTTCCCCACCCTCCCACCCCCCAAAAAAAGAAACTCTTCATTTCACTAATTAAACAGTGAATTTCACATTGTCTTCAAGGAGAACCTGTCTTAAGGCTGAGAAAAATGACATACTAATTGTAACTTTCAAGTAGTTAGTCATCTCTAACTTTACCTGGAGAGACAGTTCAGTGGTTAAGGCACTTACTTGCAAAGCCTAATGACTTGGTTTCGATTCCCCCATAGCCATGATTCCCCCATAGCCATGTAAAGTCAGATGCACAAAGTGGTGCATGCATGTGGGGTTAGTTTACAGCAGCTAGAATCCCTTACACACACATTTCTCTCTCCTTTCTCTGTCTCATTCTGGTTTCAATTAAATAATTTTTTTAAAAATTAAAAGAAAATGTTTTAATATACTATAGTGGTTTGATTCGGGTGTCACCCATAAACAATGTGTTCTCAATGCTTGATCCCCAGCTGATACCAGTTTTGGAATTGGAACCTTGTTGGAGGTTTGCTGGGGGCGGGATTATAAGGGTTACAGCTTCCCCTTGTCAGTTTTTGGCACACCTTCCTGCCACTGTTTGCAGTGCTGTGGTGCAGGTGAATTCCACCCTCTGCTAATGCCATTGTTTTCCCTGCCACCATGGAGCTTCACCTCAAGTCTGTAAGCCAAAATAAACCCATCCCTCCAATCAGCTTGCTTTTGGTTGGGTTCTTTGTCCCACCAGCAAGAAAGATTAACTGTGACAGTTTTGTTACCAGATAATAGGATCAGTGCTTGCTGCTAGAACCCTGATTCTGTGGCGTTGGCTTTTGCAACTGATATGCAGGAGGCATGTGGACGGATTTCTGAAGGCTTGTACTAAGAGATACCTTCCAGGGCTATAAGTACAGCTTTACACATTCTGGTCAGAGTTGGGAAGACCTGAATACAGTAAGAACTTTGGGGTGTGGGGTTTGGCTTATGAAGGTGAGAAAGAACTTTGTCAGGACGGTACTAGAAGCAGGTTGTGTGAGAGGCTTGCTGTGTTCTGCCTGCCTGTCTGTGTCCTGGGAACTTGTGCAGGGTTGAACTGCATAAAAATGAACTGGTGTGAGCAGATGGAGATGTCACAGAATGAAATGAAATCTCCGGGCCAAAACTGCTGTCCATTCAGCTGCAATTATTTGAGAGATTAACACTGAGATTGGGCCAGCTGATCTTTACTGGGCCAGCAGGAAGAAAGTGGTCTCTTTTGGCATAAAAAGCCCTAATGCTGAAGGAAATTTTTCTGATATTCAAAGTGGGCTTTGTTCTCCCTTGGATTAACAAGTTGGTAGCACACCTGGTATTACAGAGTGTAACAAATGCAGGAAAAGAGGGTCATTGGATATGCAACATGGTTTTGTTTTTTTTGGAAATGG
This sequence comes from Zapus hudsonius, assembly GCA_004024765.1. NCBI lineage: Eukaryota > Metazoa > Chordata > Mammalia > Rodentia > Dipodidae > Zapus > Zapus hudsonius. Next base: position 76,044 of record PVHP010000103.1, on the reverse strand, counting down.
TCATGTGCAGGCCTGTTGGATTACCTGTGTAGAGGCCAGATAGTGCAATGAGGATTAACCATGGGTTGCAGTGGAGACCCAATGGAAATGCTAGGACTATGGGATGGCTGCCAAGGAGAGCTGTCAGCACTGGATGAAGTTTTTTCAGACTGTGAGTAGACGTGCTCAAGGGGTGGAATTGGAACTCCAGACTGAATTATTGAATTTGGAGTTAGAGTTTGATGTTTGCCCTGTTTGTCTTAAATCTTGTATTGATTCAATTTGTCTTTGCTATGTCCAATATCATCTTTTGCAGTATGAATGCTCTGTGCCATTGTGGTTTTTTTTTTTTAAATATTATGGCTCAGTTGAAAGATGTTTGAGACTCATCAGGATTGATGATGTGGGGACTTTTGTAGTTGAGCTGAATGCATTGTATTTTGCATTATGTATGATTATTAATTGTGGGGGCTAGGGGTGGACTGTGATGGTCTGATCCAAGTGACCCCCACAAATATATGTGTTCTGAATGCTTGATCCCCAGCCAATGGCAATTTTGGAATTGGAACCTTGTTGGAGGTATGTTGTTGGGGGCGGGCTTATGGGGGATTATAGCCAGTTTCCCCTTGCCAGCTTTTGGCACACCTTCCTGCTGCTGTTTGCAGTGCTATGGCAGAGGTGATGTCCACCCTCTGCTCATACCATTGTTTACCCTGAGATCGTGGAGCTTCCCCTCAAGTCTGTAAGCCAAAGTAAACCAAATCTTCTGCAAGCTGCTTTTAGCTGGGTTCTTTGTTGCAACAATGAGAAAGATGACTACAACACATACTTCACTGTGGATATTAACAAAAACATCTTCCAAGTTTAAAAAAAAATTGTGTGCATGTGTTTAAGCATGGGCATAACAGGGTCTCTTTGCTACGGCAAATGAAGGCCAGACATTTATGCCACTTTTTCCATCCTAGTTTACAAGTATGACTTGGGAATTGAACCCAGGTCAGAAGACTTTGTAAGCAAGTGCCTATCCCCAGTTCATCCTTTAAGTTTTTAAGTGTTCATGATAATAACTTTTATCTTACTCAGAAGTTCTCAACCAAAAATTAGAAACAAAACCTTTAAAACATTATGCTATATTTCTGCATTTATATTAGAGACTATAAAAAGTATGACAAATAACTTACTGGGTGAGAGTCTCCCAAGTCACGAAAAGTTCCTTTTTTCCCCATTAGCTTCCTATAGACAACCATGGGAAAATGGACATCGAGTATACAGTTGTTGTAAATAGCCAGACCCAGGACTATGCCAATCAGCGTAAACTGACCCTCCGTTTCAAAAGAAGATGGATTAAACCAAAATAATTTTGTAGTTTCATCATATGTGAACATACCTATAAGAAATAATTTTGCAAAATACATTACATTTGTATTTTATGAAAAACACATGAAGAATTTCTAAGTAACTTTGAAAAAAATTACTCATTTAGAACCCTCAATTTAGATATAATTTTTTTCTATTACATTTATATATGAGAATACAATGTATAAATATAGCATCAAATTATTATTAATGCTACAAATGATGGTACTATTTTTATGAAGTTAATGAAAAAATTGTCAGCAATTTTAGTGGCATTTCTCTTAGGATTAAAAAGTATTTTATTAGATACAAGCCTCCTTAACAATGAATGCATATGAAAGGTTAATTTACAATCATATTTCATACACTCAATGGCTGTGAAAATGCATATAAAAGTCATATTACCAAATAGATAAATTTAATAAATTTGAAAAGCTTAAGTGACTTAATAAACATATTAAATGTGAGCCAATATATAAAAGAGTAATTTTGCAGTCTTCCAACCTCACATTGTACTTATTATTGAAAAAATAAGCTTAAAGACCTTTTTAAATTCCTCTTTAAAAAACAGAAGTCTTGTTTTATTTACCTAATCATTATTAAGTTTCTACCTTTTTTAAATGAGCACTAAAGGACAAGCTCAAACATTTAAAGTAAATCTATACATACTTTTTTCGTTTTCAGTAATTTTTATTATTGTAAAACTGAATGAAAATATTTTAAAATTAGGTTTAAAATGTTAAATATGGTGGTACACACCTATAATTATAGCACTCAGCAGGCTGAGGCAGGCAGATCATGAATATGAGACCAGCTTGAGTTTATATGCATGGTAAAAATGTATCTTAAATAAGCAAAACCAAGCAAGCAAACAGAAATGACTGGAAAAAAGTATTCCCATAGAACACAGAAATCAGAAACCAAATAATACAGCATAAAATTCCTATATATATGTTTTATATATATATATATAAATTTTTAAAAAGCTTTTAAAATTTTCATTTTTAAAAGTTTAAAAAAATATTTCTATTTACTTATTTCAAGCAAAGAAAGAAGAGAGACAGAGAGAATGGGCATGCCACAGCCTCTGGCTGCTGTAGACAAACCCCAAATGCATTTTACCACTTTGTGCATCTGGCTTTATGTGGGTACTATGGAACTGAGCCAGGGTCATTTGGTTCTGCAGACAACTGCCTTAATTGCTGAGGCAATTAAATGCCATTTAAAAAATTTTTTAAATATAAGTAAATTAAAATTGTATCCTTGATCACTAAAAGATTAAATTAATCCTAGGTTTTTATAAAATTTAATGTTGATAAAATAGTAGTTTCAAAATTATCCAATCCATAATTGAGTGTCACAGTTTACATATAAATTTATTTTTTACATGCCAAGTTGTAGCATCCATGAAAGTTTCAACTCCAGTTGAAAATAAATTTGATGAAATGTCACACATAGATTTCCTTGGTCTCAAGAACAAACTTTAAGAAGCTATTTGGCCCAGTACACTCATCTATAAAAGACAGAAATTCTGCAGTCCAGGAAGGTTTTGGATTAGGCATGTTTTTATAGTCCCTAGAAGAAAAACTATTGTGAAATACTCCATTTTGATATTCTTACTGCCATTATTTCAATTACTACTTATCAAGTAGAATTAGTTAACATATACTTGAAGTATTTGTGCCCTAGATAAAGTATACTTTCTATCTAAAATGTAAGAATAAACTAAGGTTTACCAAACTTAAGAATCAAAATTACTTTTTTACAAAGTATATTTAACTAATTATATGTCTCTCAAAAAGGCAAAGATTTGTGTCTTGTGGTTTACTGTGAACAAGTTATCTACAAAAGCTAGAATAAAGATAATTCAGTCACAACTGTATATCATGAACCCAAGACATTTGCTTTTGCTTCTATTTATAAGCACACATACCAAGAACATGACCAGGAAGCAACAAAGGTCACTATAGCATGCATATGACCAAGACATATCAGCTCAAATCTTAACATGTTTGAGATTTAAAGGAAATTGTACATTATTCTACACCATATTTTTTAGGATTCGGATGGTACCATTAACAAAAACCTTTTTTATGCAATTTTCCTCAACTTTAAAAGCAGGAAAGTTTAGTAACGAAGTGACTATGATATAGCAATTGAACCAGCTCAGAATTATCCAGTTAAGCACACTATCCATGAGGCTGTGCCCTCTCTCTTTCACTTTGTCTACCAAAAGGAAAATGGAAAAAAAAACAGACTCTTATCCTAATCTGTATTTTCCAATGTATTCCAATGAATGTGTAAACGCTTAGGGAGGCAAATATTGCAAGATGTGGGGTTAAAAAAAAAAGTTGTAGAGAGTTTTGAAGAAAATACTATTATTGCTGTTTTTACTGTTTTTGATATTATTTAGCTTGTGGGGATCAAACACAGGGCCTTGCAGCACATGCATACAATAGGTAAAGTACTTTACCACTGAACCACTTCCTCAGCCTCCCAAGAAATCTTATAGCAAATAAACACAAATGATTTAATATAAACTAGAGTTTCTCTGGTTTGAAACACAAATACTTCTAAGCCAATCTCTACATTCTTCAAATCATTCCAGTGTCAGGAATACCACATGTTTTGTGACTCGTTTAGACTACAAAGAACAAAGCATTTTTTTTAGTTGTTCTAAATACATCATTCTAAGGTTTTTCCAAAATATACCAAAAAGATAATTTTCTTTGAGCTTAAAGAACCAGAATAAATGAGCAATACAGATCATATAATCTATAACTACCAGTAAATCATGTCTAAATCTTTTGCACTTCTCATTAAGTGAGAATATGATAAACCAAGGTTCATAATTCAAAAAAGACATGATACCAAAATTGTATCACTAAATCATTTACCAATGTCTGGATTGAAGATTTCTTCCACAACTAGCTGAAAAAATTCTTTGGAAACACCTCCCTCGTCCACTCCTTGTTCTCCTTCAAATTCCACATATAACTGTTTCTTCAAGTCTGCAGGATTTTCCATAGCAATCATCTCTAGCTGGTGATTGAAAAGATAAAAAGTAAAATGAAGATGAATGTAAGTAGCAGGATAAAAGCAAAAGAAAAGTAGAAGCAAAAGAAAAACGAGGACTGGTGCATAGGAACAATTCTGTTTCTAAATGGCAACAGGAAGCAAAATGACCACCACACCAGCCCCACAAAAGAAAAAACAGGAGACTATAAAAGGGTAACATTCTATCTTTGCTGATTAGATTTTCTATTACCTGTAAATAATAGGACATGAGAGCAAGTTAGGAAAGAAAAATGCCTATGTAATAACTCACATTAAATTATTTCAGCAAAAGCAATGGAATACAAGAGCAAAACTTATAAATTATTTACTTATAATTTCATTTGGAATTATTTAGTAATTCTGTTTATTAGAGCCAAGACTCAGAGTTAAGCCTTGTTATCTATCAAGCTATAAGCAAAATAATTTTTTATTAAGAAAAATACATTAAGCAGGGTGTGGTGGCACAAGCCTTTAGTCCCAGCACTTGGGTGGCAGAGGTAGGGGGATTGCCGTGAGTTCAATCAATGCCAGCCTGAGACTGCATAGTGAATTCCAGGTCAACGTGGGTTATAGAGACCCTACCTAAAAAAAAAAAAAAAAAAAAAAACACTGAGGGGATTGAATACTTAGCTGAGTGGTTGAGTGCTTACCTAGCAAGCTCAAGGCCCTGGGTTCAGTCTCCAGCACCCCAAAATATAGATACATTTAAAAGCCAGATGTGATGGTGCATGCCTGTAATTCTAACACTCAGAATACTGAAACAGGAGAATCATGAGTTCTGGAACAGCTTGAACTACATAGTGTAGCTCTGTCTTTTTTACCCTGTACCCATCAGCCTCTGACAAAATCAATTTGTGGTATCTCACAATAATATTCAGTACAAATTACAACTTGTTAGTGGATTATAATGTGTTTTACAGATCCCACGTTTTTATGAAAGCAGATTAAACTTATTCTTGCTGATGACACTTTTCATATAAAAGGCAAACCTACTATACTATCTGGGATTTCTTCCACAATAAACCTTACACATGCCATTTGAATCTATAAAAATGCATACACTGATTAAAGTTCACCATGAAATAATCAATATTACATTCTAATACTATATGTTTAAAATGAGAAGTTTTATTTTATATATTTGAAACTGGCTAACAACAAATTAGCCATTTTATTAAATTTATTTTCTAAATTGATTAGCAGTATCTATTGCCTAAAAAGAGAAAATGTAATCTTCAAATAAAAACTTGCCAAAACAATATTTAAGGATGTTTAGGTTATTGTAATTTTTCCAAATGGAATTTTAAAACATCTGTGAACAATTCAAGCAGTACCGAAATAGGTTAATTTATTATAGCCTTAATTCTCTATTATAGGTAACAGTATTTGTTTTTAAGTTCTAATGTATCTATAGAAAATAAAATTGCAATCTAATAAATTTATGAATCTGGTCAGGTTGCCCTAGGTTCATGTTTTCAAACTGTCAATTTTAACTCTTTAGTGAGTAAATTTATTTACTGGCTAGCAACCAGGAAGTGGGGAAAAATCAAAATGCACTCTCATGGCAATCTTACTGGGTTTTTTTGTATGTTCTACTTCAAGTAGATGCATATAGATATGTATTATATAGAAAAACTATGCAAAATTTTTTGCAACAACAAAAAATGAAATTATCTCCTGGGTAGCATCAACTTTGTGGTTCTATTTAGCTACAGAGAATTCTTGTCTTGATCATCTCTTGTGTCATTTTAGAGCAGTTTTTACTTAGGGAACTCATTTTATTTCAGTGTGTGTATGTATAGGCTCACAAGGGTCACAGTACACATGTGGAGGCCAAAGGATAACTTTGGGGTGTTAGTCGTAGCCTTCTACCTTCTCTTTTGTTTTTGTTGTTGTTCACCTCTCCCTTCAGACAGGCTAGCTAGGCTGGCCATGAGCTTCCAGAAAATTCTGTTTCTGCCTCCGTTCTTTCCTATATGTGGTTGGATGACAGACACTAGTGCTACAGCATCCAGCTTTTACATGAGTCTTGGGGATTCAAACTTAGGTACTTTTGCATGGCAGGTGCTTTATTCCCAGGCCCAAGAGAAATTAAATCCCCTACCCCATCCCCATGTAAGGTCTCACTCTACTCCAGGGTGACCTGGAATTCACTCTGTTTCTTAGGCTGGACTCAAATTCACAACAATCCTCCTACCTCTGCCTCCCAAGTGCTGGGATTAAAGGAGTGTACCACCATGCCTGGTCTGAGAATTTAATTTTAAGAGAGCATTTTGTTGATGGAAAATGGCGCTTCAGAATACACCTTACAAGTCCAAACTGTCACTTAATATAACTTTAAACATTTAATCATTAAAATGTTAGTAAAGAGCAACATATTATATATCTTATTATATATCATCTTTTAAAAATATTGTTGAACAAGATTCATAATTTTATGTCCCACAAGGAAACCAAGGTATAATAGTTCCACGATTTTAGTCAAACATAGACTTAAAAATAAAAGTAGTCAAAACAATTGGAAATATGTTACAAGCAACAAAATATATAAAACTTTGAAGTCTAGAATTTCAATCATCATCATAGCTTAAATTTGGTACCAGACACTATCCTTTTCTTAGTTATGCCTAGTATTCTCCCAGTTCTCAACTTGTATGAGTTAGAAAGATATAAGATGAGGTCTTTGTTTGCCTTTCCATCACATAGGCAAGAATGTTGCCATCAAATATATTCAATTCCCAAGTGGAAAGAAAAGGTCTAATTTTATTTATACACACTATTGCTTTATCCCATCAAAACTTATGAGAGCTGAATCCTTATTGCTATGAAATTTTTAAAGAATTTAGTGGAGAATTTTATAGGATTCACAGACCTTGTGTTCTAGTCTTACTTAGTCCAATATAACATGCCATATGGCAATTGGGAAAAATCATATTCATCCTAGTAAGTAAAATAATTCAATTTAAAAAATACATTAGGAAGCTACATATGGTGGCATATAAGATAGTAATCCCAACACTCAGAATGCTGAGGTAGGAGAATCATTAGTTCCAGGACAGCTTAGGTTACTTCTGATTAACTGTTTACTTCTATCACGCATTACTCTGTTTTTCCCTCATCTTGGATACCAATAGAATTTAGCTCAACATGTTGTTAGGGTTGCTATAAACATAACCTCTCATCTTTTCTTCTTCTTAGCTTCATCTGTAAAATAAGTACAATAATATAGTATTAAATAAATTTATAAATGTGAAGTGCATAAATTCCTTAACATAAAGCCAATGATTGTAAGTTTGTTGACATTTATTATTATTATTATTATTATTATTATTATTATTATTATTATTATTATATTGGCTTTAAACCGTTCCAGGCTTGTCTGAAAGTTTTAACATTATTAAACAAAACTAAGAGCAATAATAGTATGCATAATTTGAGAACTTTATAAATAGCAACTCATTTAATTTCTAAAACAATCTATGGGGTACATATTATTAAACCCATTATATTGGTGATGACCTTGAAATAATAAAAGGGTAAATAACTTGTTCACATAACAGAATATCACAGAAGAGAGATTCTAATTCAGACATCAAGCTCTGAATTATTGTATTCTAATACCCCTCTATGGAGACGAGAAATACGTTCTTTTAGAATCATGTGTAATACATATTTTCTTCTTTGTGCTTTCCAAGGTTTACATTTTTGAAATGTAACACAAAGTAGCCATTGTATTCATGACCTCACAGTAGTTGAGGCTACCTACATAATATGCATAATATTAGGGCAAAAAAGGAAAAAAAGATGGCATCAAAATAGAAGAGGGACTAGTTGAAAAGTTTCAATGGAGGGAGGACAAGGCAGGAGGGAACAAAAGAAGGGTGGTAGGTGGGATTGTGCTGGTGTACATGTATGAAGATTAGCAAGAAAAGGTTTTAATGGATACTTGTGGTACTTTGGGAATCAGGAAATATATAAAATGTAATGATTTAAATAAAAGCAATTGGCAATTTAATCCTACTGGTGAAAATTTTCCAATTATGTATTTAAAAATTCCCTTTCTAGGTATACATAGTGACTGTGTAATGTATTATATTATGTGAGAATATATGGGAATTTTTTTTAAAACTATGTTAACAAATGCATAATTTAACAATAGCCATTCTGACAAAATCCATTATTACACAGAGGGCAACATTTATTTTTTATCTTAAAAATAACCTTCAATCAGTTGTATCAACAATCACAGAACGGTATAGAAACTAAGTTGTAAAGGTCTACTATTTGATGTAACAACTTTAATTTAATACTAGAGTTTTCAAAGCTAAAGTTCTTTTAAATACAGTAAGGTATTTAAAAAGTTGAAATATGTCAGTATTTCAAGTCTGTCATTTAAAGCACTTATCCTGAGCTATTATCTCAAATCCCACCTCAAGAAAACAAACAGTGTGTAGTTTTGGCATTTGAATCTCTTACACATATATAGAGTTCCAAGTGCTTTTATAACACTTCATTTAAATTATTTTAAAAAGTACCCTATTATTCCATTACACAATAAGTTTCTGACTGATGGTCAGTCACTAATGTGTTAATTATTCATGTAGCTCAAAGCCATGTTAAGTAAAATAAAAAAGACAAAATAAATAAGCAATGGTAACTATTTCAGACAGTTAAAGCCACTTTCTGTCTCCAATAAAAGACTGCTTGAGATTTTTAAGCAGTGCAGTATCTTTCCTCAACTCTAAAACATATTTGACATAATGAAAACCCAGTAACAAAAGGGAAGAATAAAATCTGATTTTTAGCTTCTGAGATGTCAACTTTTTAGGCTAACAGTTTTAAGATATGAATAAATATATTATGAAACTAAAATTTATTTTTAAAGAAATCCTATATTATATTAGTTATCTATGTTATGGGTTACTATTTTTTTTTAGTACATAAGTTTTGCACTTTAGTTGTGCAATTAATATTAACTTCAAGTTGATGAAAAAGAACTACCAATAGTGGGAAAAACTAATATCATAAATGAAACAGAGCCCTCCCAAAGATGTGACATATATAATTTTGGTAAAATGTGATTGGTAATTGACTTTCAAGGTCAGCCCAGAATTATTGTGGGGACACTAAAATTCTTATCATCTGAAGAAGAAAGGAAAAAGAAGCAATCTCATGGGAAAACACAGAAAGTTTTAAGTATCTTAATTTCCACTATTTTTCCAGTAAAATTTCTTGGATTTGGGTGATGATCCAAGTTATTAATACCCAAATTCTTGGAATAGCAGCTGTTTTCTCAGAAATTTCAATACCTGTGGTTACCCCTGAGAATCGTTAAGTCAGAAAAGCTACCACAACAATGTCAAACAGACATACTCTTCTTATTGGCCCAGCAGCTCCCAAATCATACTACCAACATGTTAATTTGCCCTGAACACTTTATCAAGTTTACAATGATGCAATTCATTGGGTACCACTTACACTTTCATAATATGGGTTTACTGTGTCATTTCTCCCAATTATACTCACATCCATACTTAATACTAGGTATCGTATTTCCCTTTTTACTGTGTTTTAATCTTTCGTAACATTCTCTTCTGAATGGAGAAATTTCTGGGGCTATTTATCAAGATTTAGAAAATTCATTCTTGTTTAATGATAATCATTAGAGAACCAATACTTCTGATGAATATATATATATACGTATATATATAATATATATACGTATATATATGTATACACACTAGAAAGTCATGTTTCTAGAATATGACACTATTATTTTTTCTAAAGTCATAAAATGAATACAGTGAATTTATGTTTTTAGTACTGATTTTAAATAGCAGCAAAACTTACCCGAACAAGTGCATCATCTATGATGTGGTCACGTCTGACTTTGAGTCTCAAATATGGATTCAATTGTTGCCCTTGAACTAAGCTGTAGAGAACAGTAATTCTTCGTTCACTGTACATGCGAATTCTATTGTCATAATATAATCCCAAATTCTTTGTGACAGCATTCAATATAAAGGGACATGTCATAAAAGAGAATTTGTTCTCTGTTTCCACTTTGAAAAAAGTGTAATCTTTATCCATTTCTAGAACATCATTCAGTGGTTCATTAATGAACTCTTCAAAAGAGATAAGTGGTTTTCGACAATCTAGAGTTTTAACACCAAGTTCAGTTTCTAGAGGATCTACTCGAGGACCTTTCTTGTTTCTTCTTTCCTCTCCCAAAAGCTCTTGAAGTGTCAATTCGCTGGACTCAGGGATGGGCTCTTCATCATCTTCTTCATTATGATTTGTGTCCACTTCCCCTCCCACTACATTTGCATAGTAAACCATTTTCAAACATTTTGAAGCAGCAACAATGGCATCATCATCATTCACTAGATTTCGGCTGTTGAATTCATTGCTTATGACTTTGTAAGTAATAAGTTGCTGAAATGTTTCCATCATTCTCCGAATCTGGTCTGCAGTGTATTTAGACCACAGTCTAATCAGTTTTCCTTGAGCTGCAAGGGGTAGCTTACTCATAGCTTTGCAAAATAATGGTAACGCCATTTCCAGATATTCAGGACTATGGAGATTTCTATTCTCCATTACAATAATGAACAAATTCAGATAATTAGGATCTCGGGAATATACATTATGATACGTCAAGTCACATTCCACATTAGGTGACAAATATACAAGTGCGTTGAGAAAGGCAGTTTCTATTTTTTCATTAGAAAGCAAACTGGTATAAACCCTTCTAATAGCATCAATATCCACAGACACATCATCAGGGCCTAATTTCTGTATATTGTTGTCTCCCTGTGAGCTATCACCTATCCTTGAGGAAGATGCTTCAGAGTCTTCTTCCATAGCAGCAGCAGAACATGCAGCTTTTTCTTTTTCATCTTCATCCTTATCTTCATCCTTTCCTTGAAGTGATTTCAGTTCTTCCTTGGTGTGCTGTTTGACTTTCCGAAAGCTCTGTACCAGTGCCTCAGCACTAGAGAAAACTCTTCCAATGACACGAATTAAAGGGGAATAATCCTCTCTCTCTCTACATAATTCAAGAATATCATATACTAGCTCTTCAGTTAGGTAAGTCACATCTAGAAAATAGAATTAAAAAAAGCATTTTTGTTGTCATGTACAAGATTTATTATAATTCTAGTGAAAATTGAAAATACAATAAGCACTCTAGGACTCTATCATTTATGAGTTAGAATTATTTAAAGTGTAGCTAATACTCAAATTTACCAATCAACATGCTATGCTTGCCAATTCTTCCTTCACTGAACAATATGTAAGTACTAATCAGGTCATGATAGCTCAAATTCCCTTTGCAACCAAGGCATGTGTTAGTTTGTAGCTTTAATTATAAATAGGAACTAATACATTATGTGTTATTCAATCACTATTCTCTAAATGCTATTCTCTAAAAGTTTTTTTTTGTTGTTGTTGTTGTATTCCCTTGCAGTACTCTCAAAAGACTAAAGAAGCAAGGTTTTAACAAAGGTTTTGCAAAGTTGTCATTTGCAAAAAGTTCTTTCTCTTTTTCTATACATATTAAAACCAAGTGGTTTTCCTGTGTATTCCTGGTTTGTTTCTTGGTTGCCATTCAGATACCGAGAATAATATACTAATTTTCATAAATGTTCAAAAGTTAAAACTACTATCTACAACAAGGATTTAGGTTATAATAAATCTTAACAGAATGATTAGAAATAATTTGGATGCACTTAAAAAAAAAAAAAAAAAACTGTGGTATGGAACAAGAAAAGAAGCTATAATAACCAAAACTTGTTTTCTCTTCTTTCCTGGGCATAAAACTGGATCACTAATTTCTTAACTTTCCCAGCTTTTTGAGGTACTACTTTCATTTTGTTAGGCACAAAGGGGAAAATTTTAGGTGATAGATATTTTATTTTGCAGTAAAAATCAAACGCTATGTTAAATAGATCAAAATTCTAGAGATAAATATGTTGGTCAAACAAAACTGCTGTAAATGGTCTTAATCTATTACTTTCATCAAAAGAATAACAGATTTCATTACTAGGTTAACTACTTAAGAAACAGGGTAATTTTGCCTTGTCTACTAAAGTGGAAAAAAATGACCTCTTTGTCTTTCTGCTTCTTTTACCAGTCTTGAGGTTCCAAAGCTCAAATCAGAAATTTAGTCCAGATGAACTAAAATTTAAATAGACTTTGAAACCTAGTTTAATAGATTAACCACAGTGGAAAAAAACTGGCAACCTGTAATCAACTAATTATCAACAAACCAACTTCTGAAGTATAATCTGCTTCTGATTAGCAAGCACTAGATCAGTAAAATATGGTAAAATTACTTAATTTTTATCTGTCCTTACCAAATTAGTGGTTCTCATTATACTATGATGTCTTAAGGTCATATAAGGCAAAACAACAAAAATTCACACATTTAAATCTCTATCATGGCTTTCAATTAACAATTCTCAATTAAAAATAAAACATCTTACCTTTAAAGTCAATTCTAGCTCTTCCTTCCTTCTTGTTCATTTTTATGTCAGAGTTGTTAGGGGCACCTTTCGAGTTCTCAAGGTAAGCTGAGCTTGCTCCTTTCTTGGAGGGATGAGGATCACAGAGTTTTGCATTAATCTTATAAAGCTCAAGGGCTTTAATAGCTGCTGCATTGTTATCCATACGAAGAAAAGTTGGACAGGAAGCACAAAACTCATTCGTGCAGGCCTCATTTCCACAGCCCTCAGTTAACTGGTGGTAGTAGCGTTCTATTAGGTGCTTTGCAGCTGCTCGCTTCCTGTACCAAACATTCAAACAATAAGCACAGTGATTAGTACAGCTCAGAAACAAAGCTCTAAGGAACAAGGCAAACAAGTTAGTCAAGCAGTGAAATAATGAATTCTGATATTAAAATTTAAAAACTGGGAAACCACTATTTACCATCTATTTCTAAAAATTAATTATTTTTTTTTGGAGGGGGGTAACCAGGATCTCTTGCTACAGCAAATGAACACTAGATACATGTGCCACTTTTGCATCTGGTTTATGTGGGTGCTGAAGACATGAACCCGGGCCACAGGCTTTGTAAGCAAGAGCTTTTAACTTCTGAACTATGTTTCCAGCCCCTACTCCAACTACTGACTAGTGAAATAGATATTTTCTAGGAATCTAGGATAAAAGATGTCAATGCTTATCAAAACATCATTTTATTATGATATATTTTTCTTTTTAAAAAAGAAGGAAGCAGCACTTCCTCTGTAATATTTCTTGCCTATAAGGAATGATGAAAATTACAGGTCTTGTGCTAAGTAAGTGGTCAGCTATTTTTTCTTGTCATACTATGAGTCTTGGGTCTCACCAGTATTCTCTGTGTTAAAAAAAAAAAAAAATTACCTCTTCCAGGGATAGGTGGTAGATAACTGAGGAGACTCAAAACTCATTAAAAGCAGAAAATCAGAGGCTGTTGACAGCTCAACACTAAAAGAGACCTATAACATGCCCTCCAAGGCTCAGGGAACATTGCGGAAGAGGGGGCAGAGAGAATGGAAAAGCCACAGGGTGGGGAGTATTCTGAAGCACTGGATCTCTACTCCACCATGTACATTCATGACCCCACAGTGCATACCTATAACTAGATTAAGGAGGGCCCTCAGTGGAAGGGGACAGGGGAGATAGCCTGATGGAAATGACCATTATGCAATATGATCAAATGATAAAGAGAACTTATTTAATTATTCTTAAAAGAGATAGGAAAAGGGATTATTTGATGGTGTATGTGCTCAAATTGTTTAGCAGTCCCTGAAAAATCACAAGGATTGTTAGACCCTGATTTTGGGAGGTTCTAGGGAAAGAATCCAGGGCCTTGTATATGCTAGGCAACAGCTCTACCAACGAGCTACATCTCCAGTTCACTTTTCCTTTTTATATAATCATTACATCATTTAATAGCTTATAAATGCTTGATTTCTAGTTACCACAGCACTTCTATCTGGATTTTTAAAATATATTTTCTAATTACAAACCATAATGATAGATATAAAAATAAATTCACAAACTAGGGTTATATTGAAAAAAAGTAGTTCCAAAGCATATAATCTTGAATCCAAAACTTGCCACTAAACTTCCTCATTAAATACATTATAGGCACAATCAATATTTTAAGTTCTATTGAGCAAACTCTGTATTTCTCTTTATGAATTTAAGGAATATAGATTAATGTTCTATTATGGCTATTCAGGCCAACTAATCTAGAATACAGAGACAAGTACCATTTCAACAAGCAAGACATTGGCCTATATAATCTATCTTGGCTTACTCAACTTTAAATATCTATGCTTCTACCAAGAGATATGAGATTACCATAAATTAAGAAGAAAAGTGTACTGGATCCAAAAATATCCAACTTGAAAACATTCCTTTCAGTCACAAATTCGTAAGTATAGGAAAAGTATAAAGACAAAACAATTAGTAAAAAGAATTCACTTAAATTCATTCTCAAAATTTCATGCAATTATGTTCATAGGTAGAAAGAGGCCAATGGCACTGGAATTCATATACTGTTAATCATGAGACACAACTAGATGACAAACAAGTAAGTAAGAGGTACTAGTAAGCCCAAATGTGTCTTAAAAGTAGGACTCTGACTCTCAAATGACCAAGGCAGATGACAGAGTGACAATTCAAACATATTCAACTCATTCTGGTGCTTACATTATCAATACGGCTCATGCAAATTTACCACTGATGGCAGGCAAATAGAAGGGAAAACCCAAAATACACTCCAAAATTACATAAACAAAAGATGTATTTTGCTATATGTAGCTTTAAATAATTCCACATTAAAAATTAAAAATTATTCTTCCAGGTATCGTTAAAAATATGTTCACAATGTATTAAAATAAAATATACACTATAGAAGACTTAAAACACATTGATATTCTTCATTATAGAATGAGAACTTTATGCCATGCTCCCTCAAACAGAAGATTTCCCTAAGGACATAAACAATATTTTCTATTTTGTAGAGAGATTATAGACATGCAAAAGTTAAAAATATGAATAACACGGGACTAGAGAGATGGTTCAGCAGTTAAGAAGATTTAAAGTGCTTGCCTGCAAAACCCAACAAACTGAATTTGATTTCCCATTACCCATGTAAAGTCAGATGCACAAAGTGGCACATGCATCTAGAGTTTGCAGTGGCTAGAGGCCCTGATGCATACATTCTCTCTCTCCTTGAAAATAAATAAAAATATTTTTTTAAAAATATGAATGAGCTGGGCATGATGGCGCATGCCTTTAATTCCAGCACTAAAGAGGCAGAGGTAGGAGGAGGATCGCTGTGATTTCAAGGCCAGCCTGGAACTACAGAATGAGTTCCAGGTCAGCCTGAACTTAAAAAAAAAAATTTATATATATGCATATGAATATATATGAAAGACATGAAATATTCCATTTATAGGCAAAATTGCGCAATTTTAGAGATATACATCCTTTTTCATCTAAGACTCAGAATGTCCATCAGAAGTTTAATTAAAATGAACTGACAGAATTCACAAAAATAATTACTAAAACTCTTCTTGCTAAATCCCTAACAAAAATCAGTGAAAAAGCGTAGGTGTAGGATGAAATTATTTTTGTTTCAGAGTATTAATCATCTTTTCTGAATAGCTGTCAAATACATAATGCTTCTACGTGTATTGAGTAAACGAGTAAGCATATTTAAAAAAGAATGAGAAGTCTGAAGATCTATATCAGCACCTTCTAAGGAGCTACTAATGTTCACTAATCCTCCATTTTTTCAATCTTAAATCCTTTCATTTCACTAGCACTTGCTGAATGGCCAGTAACAAATTCAACATAATGTCAGACAAATTATCTCATGTGAGACCTATGTTCTTGAGGATTATCTTCCATCTATAGCCATGAAAGAACCAGAATTGAAGAATTTAAATCCTGTAGCTGAGATCACACAACCAGGACAAGGAAAGGAGTCCAAAAACCCCTCAACTTTAAGGTCTGAGTCAATTCCAGTACAATGTTTTGGAGAAGGTGATTTCAAAACAATTCTTAATACTAACAGTCCCGAAAACTTTTATTGGTGATAGTAGAGAATCCAGAACATATAATTAAAAAGAATATAAAACCCTCTTTTAAAAAAAACTCTTTTAATTTGAATCTCATACACATGTATACGGTCAGTGAATACAGTGAGGAACTAGCATTGCTGCATTATATTAAGTTAATGTGTCTTTCACTTATTGAAGACCCGTGTATTAGGTATTATATAGACAGTTCCATTCTAGGGAACAACAAATTTTAATACTTAGCTTATATGCTAAGGCTAAGTTGTGCAAATTCACACACTGCTCTGTCTCTTTATGTGACTTTTAATGAGCTTCTTAGTCTACCTGTGTCTGTTTTTGTATCATTAAGATGGTGGAATATTTGACAACTATCACTGTTGTGAAAATTAAATGTGTTAAAAATTATGTATGTATATGCTTAAAGTATTACCAGGAATACACAACAGCCTATGTAAGTGTCAAACGAGATATGTTACTGTAATTGTCATAATTGTAATCACAAGTATTTGATTTAGCTATAGTAATTTCCATTCCGTAAAAGATCAAAGGAATAACATATCAAGTCACACATCTGACAAGCCTGTACACTGGAATCCAGGCTTGACTCTAAAATTTGAGCTTTTAGTATATGACAGTATATAGAGTAATTGCCCCAAATTCATTTGCTTCTTTGTGCCCAGGGTAGAAACTAGCAATTACACTGATAGAACCAAGACATACTCTAGAGCCTCCAAAATACTGGTTAGAATTAACCATATTAAGAAATATTTTCTCCTTACTCACATTCATATTTTTATTTACATGAGTGCATCTGACTCAGGGAATATAAAAAAGCCTCTAATTTTGAAAGATGTATACTGATACTGATCTTCTAGTAAACTACTTGTCCAATGTTAGTCCATATATAGCAGGAGTCACCAAACCATAGCTCATGTGCTAAATATAACCTGCCACCTGTTTTTATTCTATTTATTTGCAAGCAGAGAAAGAGAGAGAGAGAAAGAAAACAAATGAAAGTCAGGGCCTCCAGCCACTGCAAACAAACTCCAGAAGCATGTGTCACTTTGTGAATCTGACTTTACAGGGGTACTGGGGAATAAAGCCTGAGTCATTAGGCTTTGCAGGCAAGTGTCTTAACTGCTGACCCATCTCTCCAGACCCATGTTTTTTTAAATGTAAATTTAGAATTATTTGAATTCATAATTGGTTGAAAAAGCATGACATGAATATACATTTTTATTAGAACATAGCCAAATTCATTCATTTATGTATTGATTATATAGCCTATATGATGGGACTAGACTCTCCCCAAAAAAGAGGTTTGTCAATGCTTATAGTCTATTCTTTGTCCTCAAGTGATACTTTTGTCTAATCATTTGGCTTCTTTGCTATCTCTTTCCTCTCTTCAGCACATAAATACAATAAGATATATGCTTTTCTCCAAGTATTAGTAAAGAATAAAAGGAAAGGAGATAGAAAATGAGAAAAGGAAAATGAAAAACATAATTAGAAGTCAAAAAAATTATAAGGCCTTTTACTAATATTCATTAAAAAACTCTGAAGAGTAGTTATAAAAAATAGGTATTGAACTCCTTGAGTCCATAATGAAGATTAAATGAGAACTTCCCATGAGAGTGCTATTTTTTTTTCTTATATATACCCTACATTAATCTGGAAATCATTCCAGCTGGTCTCAAGCTCATGGTGATCCTCCTACCTTACCTTCCTTTGTCCTGGCATTATAGGCATAAAGACACCTTTCTAAGCAAGAGTACTAAATGTTAAGATATTTGAAAATACTTATCCATTTAGAGTACGCCATACTTTCCATTTGAATGAGGAGAGTCTACAAATGAAGGTTCTGTGGATTAACTGACTCTAAAGGGATGGAGTTTATACAACTTTAAACTAACCTTTTAAAATGGTTTCTCCCCTTGGGAAGTGTAATGATATGAACTATTATCAGGAAAGTGCATAAAAAACATATGCAATGAATGAATAGGGTGTATGATAAAGCAACAGAAATACTTAATAGTAGCATACTGAGTATCAGACATATTGGTGTCAGGGGGAACTTCTATCAGTTTTGCTGTGTCTTTGGAAATTTTTAAAAATATTTTGTTTATTTATTTGTAAGTAGAGAGGGGAGGGGAGAATGAGAATATGGGCACACCAGGGTCTCCAGCCACTGCAAATGAACTCCAGATGCATGCATCTGTTTGTGCATTTGACTTTATGCGGGTACTGGGGAACGGAACCTGGGACATTAGGCTTTGCAGGCAAACACCTTAACCGGTATGTCATCTCTATAGCCCCTGGAAATGTTTTTAATAAAATGTTAGGAAATAATGTTACTATAATGAAACTTAACAAAAAGCAACTAGCCATTACAAAGCTTTCCAAAAGTGGTAGAAAAAGGAAAGCATCCTCAGTATTATCAGAAGCACTAATACCATATCTTCTGACATCTAATGCAATTATTAGTATGACTACTAACCAAAACAAAGCTAACTGTAATAAAATTGATAAAATTATAAGCTGATCATAAGATTACATGGCAACTTAACCCACCAAGGAGATACAAAATTAAATGTTCTTAACATAATGGTTTACCACAGAGATAAGAACCAAGAGGAGAGGGGAGGGGAAAAGAGGGGAGGAGAGGGAAAGTGGCAAGGTGAGCAAGAGATCTACCTCCACAGCAAGTCAGATAGCCTACCAAAGGATAATGGAGACAGATACCGAGGATACCCAACACAATCCAAAGCAGAAATCAAAGACCATAACAATAAAGCAGACCTAAAACTCACACTCCATGACTCAGGGATCTGAGCAGAAGAGGGGGCTAAACAATTGTTAAGAGCCATGGTGGGGGAGAATATCCAGAGTCATTGCCCCCATCAGCAACAACATACAAGGGGAAAAAAAAAACTGGCTGCTACATGTGCAATTCACAATCCCCTGTCCCATGGTCTGGTCCAGCAAGCCCACTGAGGCCCCCAGCGAGTTGATGACAGGGAGTAGGGAAATTGGGGTACCATCACAAGACTTGTTCATACACTGTATCTTATTACTGACAATAAATGTTTTTATTAAAAAAGCAGTTTAAAAACAAAAGAGTAATAAACTTGAGGTGCACCATACACACTATCAGTAAGGTGCAGAATGCTATAAGGAAATGAAAGAAAACAAAGAATGCGACGACCTAAGCAGAGTGACTTTGATTATAGGTGAAATAGAATGAAAATATGAAAAATTTAACAGACAGGTAAGAATCATAAATGACCCAAAGCTTTTATAAAATCAGTCCATAAATCTATTTACAAATGCTTGGTAAGTGGTTTGTCCTAAGTTGAATGAGTGGTTCTTGCACCTAGGATGTTGCCTTTGTAAAAAAGCAAAAAAAAAAAAAACCCTACTCCTATAAGGTGTGGTGGCATATGCTTGTAATCGCAGCATTCAAGAGGCTGAGGTAGGAGACAGTGTGGATATAAAATTTTTTAATCACAAAAACAAAAAGCCACCACAACATGTCCCAATGTTATTTACTTGCAAAAAAATAAAATGATGTGTGGCACAGCTATACTGAGTAAAAGGCCAGGTCTGACAAAATGAGACCAACTGAATTTATTATTTATGAGGACTGAAACTATTAGTATAACCCAGTAAGGACCAGAAACCATTCAAAAAGGCATTTAGTTTAAAATAAGACTATTCTCATGAAAAAAACTAAAATATAAATCAATAGGCAAGGGTTGTTTTATTAATCTTTGTAATCTCACTGCCCAAATAATTACAGAACTAAATATTTATGTAGAATTACTCATCCTTAAAAATAAAATCCTAGTTGTTTTTTAATTGCTATATTTGCATTAGAAGAAAAATCTTAAATGAGCAAACTAATGTTTACATGATAAGAAACCAAAATAAAAACAATCCCAAAGTTAGCAAAAGGGAACAAAATAAGAACAGAACTATACAATTGAACCCTCCCCAATTAAGTGTTGGTTCATTGATATTATCAACAAAACTGTCAAACCCTTAAAGAGGGGTTGTGTTGTGTTGTCCTAGGCAGTGCCGGTGCAAGTAGATCCTCAGCTTTGACGATAGACATTGTAGGCAGCAGACTAACAAAGGTCATAGTGCCGGTGTAAATCCTGGACAGGAAGGTGGTCTCTGTGCAAATAAGGGAGCAACCTAAGCACCAGGTCACTCAGATGAAGGAAGAAGTACCTGGCTTCACACTGGGCCTGGTCATTCTTCAGGTTGGTGACAGAGATGACTCCAATCTTTATATAAATGTGAAGCTGAAGGCTGCGGAAGAGACTGGGATCAAAGCCACACATATTAAATTACCATGAACGTCCACAGAGTCTGAGGTGTTAAAGTATGTCACTTTCTTGAATGAAGATTCCACTGTACATGGATTTATAGTTCAACTACCTTTAGATTCAGAGAACCTCATTCACACTGAAGTGATCATCAATGCCATTGTACCCAAAAAGGATGTAGCTGGATTAATGAGTATCAATGGTGGAAAACTTGCTAAATGACTGTTTCATCCCCTGACTGTTTCATCCTCTGTACACTTAAAGGATGCTTGGAGCTCATCAAAAAGATGGGTGCACTGCTGGAAGGCACGATGTGGGTCAAACATAGTAAAATAAGTGATGCCCCATGCATGACTTGCTTCTGTGGAACAATGCTACAGTGACCACTTGCCACTCCAAGACTGCCAATCTGGACAAGGAGTAAAATAAAGGTGACATCCTGGTGGTGGCAACTGGATGTCCTGAAATGGTGAAAGGAAAGTGGATCAAACCTGGGGCTATTGTCATAGACTGTGGGATCAATTATAAAGCAAAAAGAAGGAAGGTTGTAGGTGATGTGGCATATAATGAAGTCAAAGGGAAGGCAAGCTTCATCACACCTGTCCCTGGCAGTGTGGGGCCCATGACTTGTGGTGATACTGATGCAGAGTACACTGGAGAGTGCATAGCATTTCCTGGAAAAATTTCAGTATAACCATCTTAACCTCAGGACACCTGTTCCCAGTGACACTGATCTATCACGATCTTGCAAACTGAAGTCCATTGGTAATCTGGCTCCAGAAGTCCATCTACTCTCAGAAGTGGATCTATATGGTGACATTAAGGCCAAAGTCCTGCAGTCTGTCGGCACTAGAGGGCCTGAAGCAACAACCCGATGGGAAATATGTGGTGGTGACTGGAATAATTCCAATGCACCTGGGAGAGGGAAAAGGCACAATCACAATTGGACTGGCCTTGGTGCCTACCTCATCAGAACATCTTTGTATCTGGGCAGCAGCCTTCCCGGAGCCCCACCTTTGACAAAAAAGGTGACAATGCATGCAGGAGGTGGCTACTCTCAGGTCATTCCTATGAAAGAGTTTAATCTCCACCTCAATGGGTCATCCACGCCATCACTGCAGCTAATAACCTCGTTGCTGCAGCTATCATTGCTCAGATCTTCCATGAATTGACCCAAACAGACAAGGCTCTCTTTTGCTACCACCAGTAAATGGAATAAAGTTTTCTGACATCCAAATCCAAAGCTTACAGAGGTTAGACATTGAAAAGATCAACCCCACCACACTGATGGATGATGAGATAAAAATATTTGTGAGACTGGATATTTATCCAGAAACCATAACATAGCAAACAGTGTTGGATACCAATGACAGATTCCTGAGGAAAATCACAATTGGACAGTCTCCCACGGAAAAACGGCACTCACAGACAGCCTAGTTTGATATCTCTGTGGCCAGTGAAATCATGACTGTCCTGGCTCTCACCAATTCTTTTTATTTCTACGACAGAAGTTACTCTTTTTGTGAATTTTGCTATTTGTGTGTTTTTTTAAGCAAAATTATTCCTTTTATTCTGCAGACTTTCACTATAGTAAATAGACACATGCACGATTTATGTTAATTTATCCGTAATGAGAATTAAGGCTGAAGAAAGGCTTCTGGGGAAACCTCCACTATTTATTTCTGAAGATCTTCAAAACAGACTTCTCCACACTGTCTCACAATGGGCCTGAACAGATAGCAGCCAAACTAGCTTCGTACACAAGGATGGCCTGCTTAAAATAGTCCATTCACTTGTTTGGTTACAGGGTCC
Organism: Zapus hudsonius; assembly: GCA_004024765.1. Classification (NCBI taxonomy): domain Eukaryota; kingdom Metazoa; phylum Chordata; class Mammalia; order Rodentia; family Dipodidae; genus Zapus; species Zapus hudsonius. Next base: position 53,438 of record PVHP010000103.1, on the reverse strand, counting down.
AAATCAATATCATAAAAACAGGGCTGGGTAGAGAGTCCAGTTTTGTGCTCATTGTTCCTACTAAAGGGTACTGAAAACCAGCCCCAACACCGGCATAGATATCACTAATGGGCAGAATGAAGTCAGAAGGCACACCTTTTTGCTCTGGGTTGTGCGACAGGTGTGTTTGGGCCATGTAAATGGGTAGATTCCCAAAGTCCTGCTTCATGTAGACCTTTATCTGCTTTGCGCTGAGCTTCGGGAAGCAATTCAATGCCAACTGGCCCATACATCTTCTGTGCAATGATCCTGATTTTATCCTCAATTGGCGCTTGAGGTCGTAGAGAAGCTGGAAGCTGCTGAGTGCCTGTGCTGCTCTCTGAATGGCTGAGCCATGGCTAAGGCACCCCTGCCTCCTTCTACCCAGTGGGTGCATTTGATGGCATCAAAAGCCCCATGTTCTCTGGCCAGGTTGCCTATAAAGTCCAGCTCTGCTTCTTTATCTGTACTGAATGCATTTAAGGCCACCACAATAGGAACACCAAACATTCTGGCATTTTCTATTTGTTTCCTCAAGTTACTAAAACCTTTTTCAACCAGTTTCAGGTTCTTCTGTGTGTAAGCCTTGGGAAGAGGCAGTTCAGCTGTGATGGTGGGGTCACCTCTATGCATCTTAAGAGCCCTGATAGTGGCAACAAGCACCACCAGGTAAGGGTGGAGGCCGGAGTTCCTGCACTTGATGTTAAAGAATTCTTCCATCCCAATGTCTGCTCTGAATCCTGCTTCAGGAACTACAAAGCCCTCAAGGCTCAAAGCAATCCAGCAAGAAAAAGAAAAAAGGGACATGCAAAGTAAGAGGGCTGTAAATGAAGAGTCTGGGTAACCAAGAACAAACTCTATTCCAAAGAAAAAAAAGGTACTAGAAATCATTAAAAAAAAAAAAAGGTGACAGAACAACTGGAAAGCACAGAGAAATAGGCTATCCATTGAGAAGGTAAAAGGAGCAGTAGGCAGCTCTAGCCAGAGCTAGGGAGAGGGGGAGTTGTAAAAGTCTCATACACATGGTTAAGTCAGGAAGCCCTTGAAGTTTGGATGTCCTACCCACAGGAAAAGTCCACAGTTCCAACAAGGCTTATATCAACCTGGATGATTTGGTGTAATGGAGACTTCTGAATGATATTTCAGCATTAGAGAAAAAAAATGTCCATTTTGTAATTCCCTTTATCTTGGAGAACCACCACCAGGCACCATTATGAAAAGAGACCTTCTACTGTTTGAGACTGAACTACTCTGGGTACCTTTAAGAAGGAACAATCACAAGTCAGGGAGGCAGGCAGGGGACACCATGGTCTATGGGTAGGAGACAGCCAAGAAAGGCAATTTGAGGATTGGGATAATGTTGGCCACATACATATTGAGAGGTTCAGGCAAAAGTAAGCTAAACTGTTAAGAGCACAGAGGTCAATAGCACAGTAAGTTCCACATAACCTAAGGATAAACAGAGAATGATAATCCCACTGAGCCTGTGCTCAGTGGACTGCTTAGCCTATGACACGGACTCAAATCCATCGTCCAGTACAAATCTCAGTGCCCTGTGTATTTCCTGAACTTTCCAACATATTTGGGAAATACCCTTTAGTTTGGTCATTAGCCAACCCAGGGTGAACAAAATAGGGATCCTCTATAGAGAATGATAACATGCCTGATCCACAGACTGTTAAGCAAAGCATTACCAGCAAAGACCTTGGCATGTGAAAAAGGGATGCTACTAAGGTGAGGTCAGCCTTGTAAGAAATCTGACACTTCAATGGCTCAGGTACAGCACCAGCCTCAATTACCTAACAGATTTCAATCTTACAGGATGCAGAAGAAATCACCCAATCATTCTCATTTTATTCAGCCATCCTATTTTCTGCTTTTATTTTGACCCTTTAGTGCTATTTTTACCTTATTATTTTAAAAGCTGTTTTTAGCATATTTAATAGTTTTAATTCTTTTGCTTATTAATGACATTATAATTATGATTTATTTTATTGCTTTTATTTTTCATTTCCCTACTTGTATTTATTTCTTTTATCATTTAATCTTTTCTCTTGCTCTTCTTAGCATCATTCTTCTCCTTTCTCTTCTCATTAACAAAACCTTGGTTTTTCATTGTTTCCACTTCCCCTGACCTCTCTTCTTTTATGTCACTTATTCACTGTTTTTAAATTTATCTTATCTAATTTCTAACTTCTTACCTTTAATGTACATTATTTTTTCCATTTTCTTGTGTATGGTCACTGGTGATGTACATGCTTGCTTAAATCAAATTACAGTGTTTTTTTCTTCCTAAGTGACACCACAGATAAGCCTTTAAGAAGACTGATCACTAAGAAGACCCCTAACTAAAGCTGGAAGATCCACAGACTGTGCCTATGTGTAAATCACAACATAGAAGAAAGAAAGCATGGAAAACAAGGCAACATTACTTTTCCAAAAGATCACTCTGCAATAAGCAAAGATGTTGAAATGCTATACCAAGAATTCAAAAGTCTACCTGTAAAAATGGTTAATAATTTCAAAGAACATAAACAGATGAATAAAGTACAGAAATCACTTCATGACCCAGATAAATAAGTCAGCAAAAATGGCTGAGAATGGGACAAAAATGATGGAAATAAAACTCACATGAAATAAAAATAATGAAAAATATCATCAATACACTAGATCAAACAGAAGACAGAATATCAGACACTGAAGATAAAGTTTATTCAGATATTAATAAAAAATAACTATTATTTATGCTTATGCATGTCAACTCTGAAGAACTCTGGGACAAGATCAAGGAACAAAACCAAGAATCCATGGAATATTATCACAGACGGCAATTCAATTAAATAACAGGAAACTTCCATAATCTAGGGAAGAAAAATGGGCATCTACACACAAAGGCATTTAGAAATCAACTAGACATGACCAGGAAAGAATTTCTCCACAATACATTAAGAATCATCTTTTAAAAATAATGGGCAAATAAAGATCTTCCAATATAGACATAGACTAAAGCAATTCATGACCAATAAGTCAATATGGTAAAATAAGAATAGGCATCTTGCCAAAGAAACCTGGGGAAACAAAAGGCAAGATAACACACCCATGTCTATAATAGTCAAAATAATCCTATCCACACAATACTATCAGTTTCAACAGCTTCTGCACATGAAGCTACCATCACATGAGATAAGTAAACCAGATGACATACAAGAAGTGGTTTTAGCATCAAAAAAAATAAAAGAGCCCATATATTCAGACCAGTGCTTGTCGATACTGCCTCTGACCTGCCACATGTTATAGCCTACATCATCAGCTGCAGCATGGTCCTGGGGCACATCCCTCTACAAAGGCCCCAGTAGCTGTGTAACTTAGAAGAGCTTCAACCAACCATTTCCTCCCATCTCAGATGAAAAAGCAAAAACTTCATCAGCTAACAGGCATAATGAAGATGTGAGCATAGGAAATGAAATCAGAATAATGAAAGCACAGAAGTAATACTGGAACTGTAAAATTAGTGAAACACAGTATCAAACTGATCCCAGCAGTCCCTATCTCCAGACCAATAATGACAGACCCTATAGACCTCCTCCCTAGAGGAAATGCATAGCACTAGTCAGTTGGACTTCTATTTTGGCCAGCATCACCTGAGACTAGCTGCAGTAGTCTTGGGCAATGACTATACCACAGCAGCATTATAGGCCAGAAGATGGTAGGTCTCAGCACTGCACTTTTTTCCTGCAATGTCTCAGTGGATTCTGGGTATGACCAAACATTGACATTTTGGTGTTAAAAGAATGTTAAGCTCCAATATAATAACCCATACCAGATGGCATGGAAACAGAGAAACTGTCCATGGGAGGGAAGAAAAGTCAGGTGGAGCTGGTCTTTCTCAGTAAGGCGAAGCAGAATCCTTCAGTGCCTCCTGACCATAAATTGACTTGGCATGAAAAATCTAAGGCCACAGTGCCCCAGAGAACTTGAAGGGACAGATAATCTTTTTAATAGAATAACTATGGTGGACAATTAATTAATTGTACATTTCAAAACATATAGTAGAGAAGATTTTAAATGATAAATACTTGAGGTGATGGGTATGCTAATTTCCATAATATGAACATAACACAATGAATAAAATGTATAGGAAAGCCAATACTATGTAACCCCATAAGCCTCTATAATTCTGTGTCTACTGCAAGAATAAAACACCAAGGACAATATAAACCAAAAAATAATAATGATAAAAGGTAAAAAGAAATGCTAAGCGATGAAAAGCATTATAGCAGAAATAAAGAATGCCTTTGATAGGATTATTAACTAAGAACAAATGGATGAAAAAAATCTGAATCTTAAAGATGTACTAACAGAAACCTACAAAGAGAAAAGTAAAGACAGAGACTGAAAAACAGGAGAGAATATACAAGAATCATGAGAAAATTCAAGATATAGCAAGCTTGTGAAAAACAGACGGAAAAAGTAAATTCATGAAAGTCAAGACTAAAAATCTCCCCAAATTATATAACCCATAAAACCAAGAACCCTGTAGTAAACAAGGAAGCAATGGAAAATCTGTACCCATAACATCTAAGCTCTGGCAATTAAAAAGGAAAGAAAAATTATTTTGCCAATAGATGGAGGGGGGGACTACAGTAATTTTTCTGCTGGCAGAAAAAGAGCAAAATATTTTCAACAATAAGGCAAATAGCTCATAAGGCTATAACTCAGTAAGATATTCTGGGTAATTCTACAAAGCAAAGCTTGAGAATCTTCTGTTTTAAGTAAACCTGCTTTGCAAAAAAAAAAAACAATGTTGAAAGAAAAACCTTGGAAGAACAATTAATAAAGGTTATGTAAAGAGATATATGAAGAATGAAAGGGTACCAAATAAGTTAGAAACAGTAAAATAAAATAGATTTAAACTTAATCTAATATAGGAGTATGTTCAAAATAAATTCCACAATTTCTTTGACTATGTAGGCTTACACATATCTTATGTAAAGATAAATGTTTTAAGTAATAATCCAAAGTGAACTGAGTGAAAGAACTGATAAGATTAAAGAAAAACTGGAATTATTTTTCAGTATATTTCACATTGCCTGTGAAAATACTGTGTTCCCTGAAAATAGGCTTGACATCAGTATTTACCCACATATATTTTAATGTGAACTGACTTAAAACAAAAAACAAAAAACAAAAAAAAAAGGGCTGAGGAATGGTTCAGCAATTACAGGCACTTACTTGCAAAGCCTGCTAGCAAGGGTTCAATTTCCCAGCACCCACAGAATGCCTGTGGTTGGTAGACAGTAGTATGAGAACACCTCTCAAAAATGGAATGACAGAAACAAAGTTTGAAAAAATAAATCATCCAAAGTTTGCAATCTCAAGTGGGTGTATAAACAAGCAGGCATACCCATGAATGTTGGAAGAAACAAAGAAGCACAGGTAACCTTATTACAAATCAAATGGTTGAAAAGATGAAAGGAATAATGAATGAACCATATAAACAGATGGCAGTAGACTTTACAGTTAACAAATAATATGCATTCAGGTATCAATCTTCAAGAACTGAGAAATAACTAAGAGCTCACTTGACAAGGTTGTTTAAAATCTACTTTCAACTTTTAGCTACACCTTTCACACCTCCTTTGATAACCTAACTCAACAGTTCATGAGTATATAATTTAGTGGGCTTGCTCTGACATCTTCCCAAACTCTAGGTCTTAGACATAATATTCTTCCTATCTAGAATACTATGGTCTTTACTTATCCCCAATCATCCTCAGCTTAGATATCATTTCCAATAGGATTGAATGATCTTATTCTATGCTCTCATAGTAATAATTGCTCCAGCCCTCCACTGGTATACCTTATAAGAATCCATTATTAAACAGTAAGCTTCCTGTGACATGACTCCATAATTTGTTGTGTTCACAGAACCTAGAAACTTGCATATTCTCAGTAAAGATTGTCCAATTTCTCACCTGATATTGCCTAGAGAGGTAACAGAAATAACCTTATCCTTTTCTAGTTATTTGATTCTGAACATAAAGATATGTGTCAGACTATCTCCAAGCTTCTTGGTCATTAAAAAACTTAATCCTTGGGCAAAGGTCCTGCAAAGACTCAACCTAGATAATATTATGATAAAACCTGAAAGACAATAACAGAAGAACCAGTCTGGAGAGATATTATTAACTTAGTTAATAATAGCTCAGCGGCTAGAGGTGCTTGCTTGTAAAGCCTAATGGCCCAAGTTCAATTCTCTAGTACACATATTAAAAAAAAAAATTTTAAATCACACACACACAAAAAAAACAGAAGAACCATGTATGTACTTAAAGAGATTTCTTTTACTTTAGAAAAAAGTGTTAATTGGTCCTTAAGTGCTTAGAAATATGAAAAATATATCTAGGCTGGGGAGATGCCTCTGCAGTTAAAGATGTTTTCTTGAAACACCTGCCAACCTAGGTTTGACTGCTCAGTACCCACGTATAGCTAGGCTAAGTAAGTAGAACATGTGTCTGAATTTTAGTTGCAGCAGCAAGACACCCTGGGCACACCCATTTACTCTCTCTCTCAAATAACAAATAAGTATTTTTAAAGTGTACCTAAATTAGAAGTCTCAGGCAAACTAAAACCACCCAATTTCTATCACAATAGTCTGCTAGAAGTTTCAGTTCTATCAAAATTAAGAAAATACATTAAAAGCATGGAGCATGAAGTGGGGTGCAATATGTCAAATATCAGTATTTCCCATGTTCACAGGTTATGAACATATCAGTTTATTTGCCTATATATACACTAATGGCAAAAATATTCTTATATTTCTGTAAGGAAATTATACATTTTGGATAAATTCAATAATCTTTCTTTCATATTTATTGGCTATCCATTATGTTTTACTAGACTTCCATTCTAGTGGCAAAGACAAAAGAAAAAGAAAAAGAAAAAAATCAGGATGTAAGAAGCCAAATGACATTAAACCCTATGAAGAAAATGCAAAAAGGTGAGAAGATGCAATATAACCATTCTTTGATGAAGTTGCTCAAAGAAGGCATCTCTCATAAGGAATTATCTGAGAGCTCTGAAGCAAATAAAGGAAACAATGTAGTTATCAGAGAGTGGTCAGAGACAGTTAATACCAGTCTTAAAAATACAAAAGATATAGGACAAGAATAGAAACCAAGGCAGGTTTGTAGCTTATCTCATTAACACACTGACCATCATTTCAATTGTCACAAAGACAGGATTTCAGTCTTTTTAGTGGCTAGATAGTTCATATACTACATATGCATCACATGCCGTTATTTATCCCTGAATTTACACATAAACTGTATCTTAGCTAGTGTAACTATTGCTGGAATGAAAATAACAGATGTTTCTTTCAATATACTGATTATATTTTCTTCAATTATCAGTTTATAGTAGAATTGCTAGACCATGGCAGATCTAAATTCAATTTTTGGGAGAAATCATTATTTCCTATAACTGTACAAATTTATATTCCCACGAACTGTGTGTCCTATTTCTCTTTGCTTCACACCCTCATTAAATATGAACATTCTTATTTTTTATAATAACCATTCTAGCAGGTATGTAGTGGTATCTCATTGTATTTTCAATCTGTATTTTCTGAATGGTTAGTGATATTAATAATTTTTCCATTAATTGACCTTCCATTTGTATTACTTTTGAGGAATGTTATGATCCTTTGTCTATTTCTTCAACAGGTTACATATTTTCTTAATAATGAATTGTTTGATTTCCTTATATCTTTTATGTATTAACTCCCTCTCAAATGTGTCTTATAAATGCTTTTTCTCATTATCCATAAATTGTTCATCTGCTATGATCTTTGCTTTTGCAAGAAGCTTTAAATTTTGTACAGTCTCTATTTTTGGTGCTGCCAGTACTTTGGCGTCATATCTTTTTTAAAGTCACAAAAATCACTAATATTGAAGAGCCTTTCATACCTTCTTATACTAGACAGTATTCTTTTGCATTGTTTTTCCAACATCATTTATTAAACAGACTTGCCCTTTCCTCTGTTACCACGTTTGTCAACAAGCAATCAAGTATGTGGATTTATTTCTAAACTCTTTATACTGTGTTCATTTGTCTTTTTAATGATATGCATGTCTCACTACAATAGCTTTAATGATATATTTTCAAGTCAGGAAGTATGATAGCTCTAATTTTGTTCTTTCTACTCAATTACAGTGGTTAATCGGTATCTTCAGTAATTTCCCAAAATTTTAGGATTTTTTTTCTGTTTGTCAAAACACTGGAATGTTGATAGGATTTACACTGAATCCATCGAGTAGTTTGGATAGTATAGATGTTTTAACAATATATTCTTCTAATACATGAGCACGTTATCTTTCCATTTGTGTCTTAATTTCTTTCATCTTTTTCCATGTTTTCAGTGTGGAGATCTTTCAATTTCTTTTAAAACTTATTCCAACAAGCATTTTATTTTACATCTAGAATAGTTGTTTTAAATGGAATAATTTTCTTGATTTCTTATTCAGCTAATTCAATGTATAGAAGCAATATTAGTTTTAGCATTATTACATCTTACAGGTTTATTGGTTAGTTCTCGTAATTTGGAAAGGTGTTTTCTTTCCTTTTATTAAACTTTTTGAAACACAGCCCAGGCTTATCTCTAACTCATTATATATGCCAGATTTGCCACAAACTCATGATTTCCCTACCACTGCTTTTCAAGTGCATTGTGTCCCAATGTCAACTCTTTTTAAGAGTTTTCTTCTACATAAGATGTTATCTATAAAGTAAGACAATTTAATTTCCTCCTTTCTTACTGGGATACCTTGTATTTATTGCAATTAATTATTCTGGTGATAAGTATTAGAGGAGGCATCCTTGTCTTATCCCTGATCTTTTAAAAAAAAAAAGACCATTCAACCTATTAACTTCTCACCATTGAGCATGATGTTAGGAATAGGTTTTTTATATATGGCCTTTGTGTCGTTATATTCCTTGTATACCTAATTTATTCAAAGTTGTCATTAGAAAATACTGAGTTATAGGAGACATTTTAATTCTCATCTATACTTTTTGTCTTTCATTCTATTAACATGATGTATCAAACTTACTACCATATTTATCAGAATACTAGCCTGTAACTTTTTTTTTAAAACACAGCTTGCCCCAGGCAATAGCATCAGATATGCCAGCCTCATAAAAAGCTGAGAAGTAAAGTACCCCCTTCTGCTCCATTGCGGTTTGGAAGAGCTTCAGAAGAAGTGATACTCTTTAAATGTTCACTTCTATCAGCAGAGAGGCCATCAATCCTGGCTGACCTTTACTGACAGGTTGATTTATTACTGATTCAATTTCCTTAATCATTATTGTTCTATTCAGATTATCTAGTTTCTTAATAACTAAGTCTTGGTAGACTTAGAAATATGGTTTTTGGTCTTCTAGGCTAAACAAAATATGCTCAAAGTTAAACAATTTGTTGGTGCACAATTGTTCATAGTAGTCTCTTACAATACTTTGTTCAAAGTTAACACATGTAATGCCTCCTTTTGTTCTTAGCCAAGCTAAGAGCTTCTTAAAACTGTCTTTTCAAAACTCAACATCTTTTGTGAATCTTTTGTTTTTCCATTCATTTATTTTCCTTTCATCAACTAACAGGAGGTAGTTTGTGCTTTCAAGATCCTTTAGTGGCTACAATCGGTTACTTTAAATTGTCATTCATTTTTTAATGTAGGCTAGAACCTGACATTTTAGAAAAGTTTATCCATATCACATAAGTTTGGTTGTATTTCCACTTTCATCAACATCTTTTTAGTTTCTCTTTCAATTTATTCTTTGGCTTTCAGTCATGTGTGGTTGTATTTTCCATTATGTTTGGGTTTTCTGAAGTTTCAGCCATTATTAACTTCTAGTTTCACACCATTGTGGTGAGAAAACATGTTTGATATAATTTCACTACTTAAATTTGCTAAGACTTATCTTTTGGCCTAGCATATGGTCCATCATGTATAATGTCCAATATGCACATAAGAATAATGTGCATTCTCCTAATTTTGCATGGACTATTCTAGATAGGTCTCAGAAGTCCACTTGGACTAAACTGTAATTTAAGTATGCTTTTCTAGTGATTTTCTTTCTGCACATACATTGCTTAGAGTGGGTACTGAAGCTTCCAACTATTATTGTATTTCAATCTACCCCTTAAGATCTCTCAATATGTGTTTTGATACTTTAGTACTCTGGTATAAGATGCATTATGTTTACAATCTGTTATGTCTTCCTGATGAATTGAGCCATATCATTACATAATGATGGCCATCAATTTCTTGTTTTATAGTTTATGACAACATATCTATTGTTATCTGACATTAGTTGTTCCTATTCTTTAATTTCCATTTTGACAAAATATCTCCCTCCATCTTTTACTTTCAATTTATGTGTATCCCTAAAGGTAAAGTGTTTTGTAGGCAATACCCAGCTATTTTATTAACCATTAAGCTAATTTATGTATTTTGATTTGAGCACGTAATCCATTTGCTTTCAAAGTAATTACTGCTAATCACTTACAGGTTATTTTATAATTTTTTTGTTGTTTGTTGTTCCTTTCTTCCTCTGTGTTACTTTGTGACTTGATCAGTCTGCACCACCACCATTTCACTTTGATTTCTTAACTTTTGGCTGGGAAGTGGGGTTTCTTACCCTTTTTTTTTTTTTAAATGAACATAAGGACAGAAATTTTATTATCATTTTGACATATACTGAAAAGGCATTTGACAAAGTTCAACACTTTTGTAATAAAAATTCTGGAGAAAGTAGCTACAGATACATATTTTAGCTTCTGTGTATCTTATGTACTTCTAGACACAGGATCTTTCTAAACAATTCAACTCCATCATCTGGTACAACAACCTTTCCAAACATGGCCATCAACAATAACATAGAAGCTCAATTGCCTCAATGTTAAAATCCTATGCACTTATACTATAAGTAGTTTTTCCCCATCTAATCTGCTAATATAAAGCCTAAACATTATATACATCATATTCGAGTGACTGGAGAAGTCTCTAAATTGCAAGTGTCACTTCAGCTGGCTATTCATTAAATGAAGCTTCCAATAATATTTGGTCCATTTCTTTATTTAAAACTCCTCAAGAGCTTTGTAAGTTTTCAGTATTCTTAAGTCCCCTAACTAAATTCTGTTACATATAGTGTTTCACAAAATACTATTAAAAATTGTTTCATAAAAAGTTACATGGGATAGGCAGTTTGGTAACTGCCATGCCCGCTGCTCTTTTTGAAGTGTACAAAATAAACTTTTCTTTCAAAAAAAAAATTTACTTGAGCACTAAGCTACAATAAAATACCACCTTCACATCCATTAGGATGACCACTTCTAAAAAATAAACAAAATAAAATTTAAAATGTGTTAGCAAAGATGTAGAAACCCTTGTGTTGATGAAACTGTAAGTAAAATGGTATAGGAACTATTAAAAATAGTAGGGCATATTCTCAAAAAATTAAAAGTATAATTATTATATGCTGTAGTAATTAATTGTACTTCTGGGCATAAAACTAGGAGAATTTAGAGCAGAATCTCAAAGAGTACACCTATGCTCACAGCAACATTATTTTCAAATGCTAAAACATGGAAACAAACAAGTATCTATTAACAGATAAATGAATAAGCAAAATACATTAAATACATACAACTGATTATAATTCAGTCTAAAAAAGGAAGGAAATTATGACACATGCTTCACACTGATGAACCCTAAGGGCATTATGTTAAATAAAATAAGTCAACCACCAAAACACAAAAGTGTGACTATGCTTACATGAGGCAGTCCAATAGCCAAAATTCAGAGAAAGTAGAATGGTGACTGCCAGGGACAGTGGGAATGGCAAGTTATTGCTTAATAATAAGTAGAGTTTCAGTATTGCAAAATGAAAACATTTCTGGTGATGAATGCACAATATTAATGATCACAACATCACTGAAATGTATACTTAAAATGTTAAAAATTGCAAATTTCCAGTTTATAATTTTTTAAAGTTATCAGAAAAGTTAGCCACATATCTTCAGCAATATATTTCAGTCATTCTTGGATTTACAATGTAAACATTTAAAAGGGTATATCCTGTTTTCAGGAAAGAAAACCTTGACTTTTTTCAACCCCATCCATAATCACATTTAGCATCTCATATCTAGTTTACTTCCTTCTAATTTTAGAAGGGGGGGGTCTTCTTCAATGCTTTTTCCCCCCATAGGGTCAACTCCTACACCAATACTTTTCAACAAAAAAACCCTTACTACCTTAAAAGCTTGTTTTGATAACTTCTATCATCTTAAACTTGAGTTCTTACAATCACTGAAATCTTAATATACTAAAATCTAAATATGTTCCTTAAAAATACTTGATCATGGGGCTGGAGAGATGGCTCAGCGGTTAAGGCACTTGTCTCCAGTGCCTAAGGCCCTGGGTTCAATTCCCCAGGTCCCACATAAGCCAGACCCACAAGATGGTGGCCCTGGTGCGCGCGCTCTCTCTCTCTCTCTCTCTCTCTCTCTCTCTCTCTCTCTCTCTCTCTCTCTCTCTCTCTCTGCTTGAAAATGAATAAATAAAATATTTAAAAAAAAATACTTGATCATGAATTCTCCTCATTATCATCGTCCTTATAAGCCATAAATTAGCTTAACAGACTGCTAAAACCCTGACCAACCTAACAGTATGGCTTTCAAATCTGTTTCTTTGCTGTTAAATTATTAAAAACATGTCTGGCAATGTTGAAGAACTGCACCCTACTAAGCAAATTCTTTGATTCCCAAATACCTGTGAGACAGACTTCAAGACCATTCTTATAGCATAAAAAGAAAGCCCAGCCTCATCTGTTTTAATGATCAAGTCTTATCCATTTTTCATACATTTTTGTAAGTCTATGATATAAAATTCTCAATTGCCTACTCTTCCCTACATTTTGTATCCTGCTTCCTAATAATATCTATGCTTTTGCTTAGAAAAACACTGTTCATATTTCTAATTGCCTAACTCTCAGTAACATTTCAAGATTTATTAGTCTAGTCTTATCCAGTCATTACAATTTTCCAGCCATTTGCATTAGGCTCCCATTGCACACACTACATTCCTCTGTGTGTTTCCAATGCATACAATATGCTATTTACTTCAATAATTATAAAGATCCACTTCTACGACTTTTAATGGTTAGTTTCTCCAGGATAGAAACTAACCATTATGCATCTTTGTATCCACAACACAGGACCTAAAGCCTTACATTTAGAGCAAACAGAAGATGTATTTAAGCAATCAATCTAGCATTAATGATAGTAGACAATAAAACTATCAAAGTCAATCCTTCCTTCAGCTTCCGTATTTCCCCACAACTACTAAAGTGTTCAGGATTATGTAATTTTCTATCTTTGAATAGACATCAAATGAAATGCACCCAAAATTTAGAAGTATTTGATGGGGGGGAAAGTTGGTATGTTCCTATATCTGGATACACTTTTTTAAGCTATTACTTTCTTTAACCTGGAAGTTATTTGAATAATATGAAACCATTTAAAGCAGTCTATGGCAACTAAAAACACCAAAGCCTCATTCAAGTTATACTTACATTCGGCTAGCTTCAATGTCAGACTGAGGTTCTCCTGGTGATCTGAAAAAATACAATTAAAGAAAAGTTAGCAAAACATACCAGATCCCAAAAAGAGATAGACATATAACTTATAAAAGCAGATTTGAAAATAGGACTTAAGCACTAAATAAAGGCATCTTAAAAGAAATATTTCAACATAGGGGAAAGTGTCAGATCATAATGACACATTAAAAGGCTGACCAAACAAAACTTCATAGGTTTTTAAAAAGGAAATGAAAACACTTAGATATTAAAATATGCACCAGTACAAGACGAAATTATTCACAATGCCAAATATGTATGATAAAGATACAAAACTGTGAAACTTTCCAGAGACAATGCTGGTTACCCACATTAACAAAGTAATATTCATAGTCAAACTTCAGATGAGGTGCCAGCAAGCATAAGCACATAAAGGTTTGGGCTAGTACATTGCTTTTTTAAGTAATATTTTTTAACGTTTTTATTGGCTTAAAAATATGGAACACTTCACGAATTTGTGTGTCATCCTTGCACAGGGGCCATGCTAATCTCTGTATCGTTCCAATTTTAGTATATGTGCTGCCAAAGCGAGCACTGTAAGTAATATTTTATTAGAACACTGTCACATTCATATAGGTATCATCTAAATCTATTTTCTTGTCTCAAAGACCAGGTTAAGCATTTGTGGTATAAACCATCTTGCCCTCAATGTCTAAACATTTATTTTGTAGCCCTTCACAAGCAGTCTACCGACCTTTGCTATGGACAATTTAAACTAAAATATAATAATAGCATTAATGAATTTTGAGACACTTAAATCAGATTTAATTTAATTTAAATCAGATGATCATCTGTATTCGATAATGAAACTGGGTTTCCCTAAAAAAAACCACACCAGCAGGAACACCTGCCTTGATTGTGAGTTAACATTTTAAACAGTTGCTGGTTATTTTATTTCTGTATATACTGATGCAGAAATGCTCAAAATTCTAAACCATGCAAAGAAAAGTTTTGTTTCCGTTTTGGGGGACATGAGACAAATATCCCTAATTCTAGCATGTTGTTTCCAGAGCTAATGAATGACAATAATTCCAGCATTCAGGAGGTTAAGTCAAGATGTACCAGGCTGTACATCCTAAATCCAGGCCAGCTTAGGCCATATAGTGAAGCCCTGTGTCATGGTTTGACTGTGAAATATTCCTTGTTCGGCTCACATGTTTGAACACTTAGTCCCCAGCTGGTGGCACTATTTGGGAGTTGGATGATAGCTGGAGGAAGCAGGTCATTGTGAGCAGGTCCTGAGGTTTGATAGCTCAATCCCACTTCCCTCCCTCTCCCTTCCCCTCCCCCCTTTGCTTTCTGAATGTGACTACAATTGTGACCAGTGGACTCCAAACACCATGCCCTCCCAGACAAGATGAAATGTATCCCCTGGAAATTATAAGCCCCAAATATATCCTTTCCTTCCTTAACTCATTCTGGTCAGGTAGTTTGTCCAAGCAATGATACAACAGTAAAAGGTCTCAAAAAGGAAAAAACAAAACAAAACAAAAAATCTGTTACTGTTAGCTTTTATAGAAACCATCAGTTAATGTTGTAAAGTAAACTTACTTTAATACCTATTTTGAATACAAATTTCTAAAATAGGTGGAGTTTTTTTTAGGTAAAAGTTAAATTTTCAAACTGGCATAAAATGGCTTGATGTGTGAATTTATCACTGACTTCAGGCTTCCAACTTAAACAATTTTTAATAAGTCTTTCAACTTGGGCAATTTTTTAACAAAATAACTATAAAATCAACTGTAGTCTATAATTTTTTGTCTTTAGAAAAAAACTCACTTCTTTATCAGGCTTTCAAAATTACACTCAACTGAAGTTCATTCAGATTCCAGTTCATTAAAACACATACACACACACACACAAAAAAAAAAAATTAAAAACCCCAGCAGCTTAAAAAATATAATTTTTGGTTTGCTTTGCAAACCAAAATATATTTACACTTTCAATTTTGGACAAAATTATACAAAACCTAAAACTGGGGCATCTTGAAGGTGGCAGTGACATAAACACAAAAATTTTCTGTATCCTCTACTTCCCACACTCTGTGACACACCTCTACCAGCCTTGCTTCTGAACTTGTATCTCAGACAGAACAGTTAAAAACTGATAACCCCAAGTACAAGCTGACTCATTTGAAGTGTGACCCTCCAGGATCAGTTGTTATACTGTAAGGTGGTAGAGCAACTTGCAAAACAAACAACAAAAACAAAACACCTGCTAGCACTAAGGGAAAAAGGCAGATTAGAAAATTTTTTATAGGAAAACAGCAAAATGTTCAAAATTAACAAAGAGAAAGAGAATTAAAAAATTAAGGCATGATGACAGGAAAAAAATATGGCAAAAGTGTAAGGTATGAGAAAGAGAAAAACAAATCTAAATTTCATAAGAATATGATATAACTGCAGAAAAGTTTGTGATCCTGAGATAGGATAAAGTATAAATTTACCATCAAATGCCAACTGCATCATTTTCCCAATTTGTTCCAAAAACAAAAGATTATGTGAATATTAAGTAACAAAATGTCACCAACTTACTGTAAATAACCTAGATCTCTAATTTTCACATATATTAAAGTGAACTGTTAAAAACTAAATCAAATAACTTAAAAGATTCCAGTCTAAACAGTCAAAGGGTAAACAATGATTCAAAGATTACCCCCCAAAAATATTATGGATCTAGCATAGATTGCTCTAATTCTAACTACAATTTTTAATCAAGAGTGTGAACATAAACTGAACTAACCAAAATATGTTACTTATAATTACTGTGGACAACTGCATAAATTCTGCTAATAGTATATACTTCTATAATATTCTAAGTAACCAAAATACATTCTAAAATTAGAATTAATTCACAAAACTATGAAATATGTGTACCATCTACTAACAGTTCCAAAGCTTTATTTTGACTCCTAGAGCTTATTTTATCTTTACTGTCGAGATGTCAGAAATCCGAATACAGTACACACTTTTAATTTTACCAAATTCAGAACATATAACCAACAAAAGAGAAAAAGTTTCAACTACTAACATATCCAAAAGCTTCCCAGAATAATAAAACAGAAAAGAATATTTAAAACTGAAATATAACCAAATAATATTATAAAAATATCTTAGAAGAGTCTCAATTTTAGGTCTTAATTTGGCAGAAAATATGATCACAAAACACCCACTAATCTCAATACTTCAACATGAGCTAGCAAATTCAAATGGTGGCTCACTTCCATTAACACAGGGTGCAGGCTTCTCCATCCTGTAAGCCACTCCTTTTAACTCCACTGTAACTCTCTAGGAGAGAAAAGTATACTAGTTTTATTAAAGTTGCAAAAACTTCTAGAGAACTAAACTTCTACCACATAAAAGGTACACTTAAAAGGCACATTAAAAACATTTTCCATATCTTCTTTAATATGTTTATTATAATTCAAACTTTGAAGATTTTTGAGAAATATTTTATTTATCCATATAGACAAGACTTTGTTGACTACTTATCTCATGAATGGTAGGATAGGTAAGGAGAGCTAAACTATCTTAGAAAGGAGATTAAACAAAGAAAATGGTCAGTACTTAGGTCCTCTCTTCTTAACATTATCCCTACCAACTACATTTTCTTCATTTTTGTAAGATGTATTTCACTTTACAATGACAGCCTTTTAAAGACTGTGAAATAACATTTAAGATTACCTTTTACAAGCTGTGGCCATTCGGTGACATCAGGGTGATCACAGCTTTGAGTCACTGATTAAAAACAGGTTGCCACACCAGTCTAGATGCTAACTTGGATCTGAACGGAGGCTTAATAACTCTAATAAATTAAACAAACCTTTAGTTAGAACACTAGCATATTCATTAAATTCATTATTTAATAATCTTCAAAGCTTCAAATCAGGTGTCAATGAAAACTTTTGAGGAATAATTATCATAGAAAAGCTTTTAGAACTATTTTCTAGCTTATTTACTGATTTTTTAAGTGAGCTTACCACTTGAGCAAATGACGTACAGGCTAAACATCCTCAATCTAAAACTACAAAATGTTGCAGAATTTAAAGAAAAATTGAGACATCATGTCAACAACTTTAAAAGTTTTTGGATTTAGGAACATTTCAGATTTTGGATTTCAAAATATGCTCAACTAGTAAATGTGCAAAATCTGAAAAACTCTGAAATCTGAAACACATCTGGTCTGAGGCATTTCAGATAAGAAACTCAACCGATAATGATCCCTTGTACTTTTTTTATTTTTTAATGTAGTGTTACAGTTTACAAAACTTTGGTCAATGGCACCTCATATCCCCCTGACTTTGGCTATTCCTAATAGGTAACTGTAAGAATTAAATAACAACAATGAGCAGCCTCAAAGTGATTAATTGACTTGCCCAAGATTTTAGAATTAGTGAGATTAAGGTTAAAACCAGTAACTACTGACTTTCAACTGAATGTTGAATCTTTTGTTTGGTCTTAGTTTTACTTTCCAGAGTTTTGTGGCTTAAATATGCATAAATAAGCAAGAATTTTAGAACATGGAGGTCTACCTTACAACTATGGCAATAACTGAAAAGAAACTAATCATAAGATTCTTAAAATCATGGAGAAATCAGCCATCTAATAATAGGCAAACAATGAAATTGCTCCTCACATGAATGTATGCATACATACATACACAAAATCTAGTCCTATTCTTTATTTACATACCCCATCTAACATTAGCTAAAATCCCAGGGTGCACAAGAAAAATGTGTTCTCTCTCTTTCAATCATAAGCCTCTTAGATTCAATTTCATGAAAAATATGGCAACATATTAAAATATATACTCCTTTGATAAGGTATGTTTTTACTCTCATACATAGTCTTAATTAAAACTCTTTAATCACACTGTGATTCTGAAAAAGATGCCATACACCTAAAATATTCCAGGACTGAATGGTCATTTTATGTAACTTTTCCCCTCAAAACTCACCTACTGATCCAGACCAAGTATGAGGAGCAAACTAAGTCAAGAGGAAAAACTGAGAAGTTGAAAGAAAGACCCTTCATAATTAACATTTCCAAACTGACAACAGACAAACATACAGGGTGGTTAACAGCATGGACCTAGAATCCAAAATAGAAAACACAACAAGGTGTCTGAGAACCCCAAAGAAAGGGTTAAAACATCAAGGCTTGATCACATACTTCTTTCTGCAGCAATACACATAGGACTTCAAAAATCCAGATGAGGGTAGGAAGGGCCTGAATATGTAACTAACTAAAAGAGTCTAATAAATAGGATTCAAAATCCCTGAAAGAAATGAGTCAATTTCCCAGATTTTTCTATTATAACTATAGATCCTAATAAGGACTTAAGCATCACTGAGGTAATAAGGGAATAGAATCCCTGAAATGAATAATGTAGTCATGAAGAAACCTTTCAGTTTTTCATAGGGACAATGATGCATATGGAATGAGATCAAACAAATTTAATTTCCAATTTATAAAGTTGAATTATCTTTCAACTGGCAAATTAAAAACTGAGGTTAATTAAAGATCTATCTATATGAGCTGGAGAGATGGCTCAGCAGTTAAGACTCTTGTTGGCAAAGCCTACCAGGCCAGGCTTAATTCCCCACTAACCCACATAAAGCCAGATGCAAAGAGGAATTTATTTGCAGTAGCAAGAGGCCCTAGTGCACCCATTCTCCCTGTCTGTGTGTCTTTCTCGCAAATAAATAAAAATATTTTTCAAATATAGTCTAATTATTACGTCAAGTACCCTCTTCCAGTCACCTTTCTTATGAGGTTCAGTGTTCAACACAGCATGGGTTCCAAAACCAGATGGGGATTCAGGTTTTGCTTGGTCACTCACAACCTGAGAAATCTTGGGCAAGATTAACCTCTCTGAACGTCAGTTGCTTACAGATAGCATTAAAACAGCAGTATGGGTTGCCATAGGATGAATGACCTAACATCTAAATAGCTCAGAAGAGTGTCTAACATCATATGGTGTGCTTATAAATGGTAAGAATTTTAATATCCATAGCCTAGCAGTCAAACTTGCCACCTCAATTTTCTTGTGCATATTATTTTATATCTTAGCACCCTACTTAGCTCCCTCATACAGTCTACCTACTAGCATAGTTACCGAGCACCTAGGATAATACTTTAAAAATGACACGCACCCAAATTCATTGAGCACATTTGCCATTATTCTATCTATGAAATTAAGATAACCCATGCAATATGTATTTCAAAAAATAAAACAGAAACATACCATATTTCGCCAAACTTCTGAGGAGCTGGTGAATTCTAAAATCAGGCTCTTACAGATTTTTAACCTAAAATATAAAACACCTCACTCAATTCTCTTTACATAAACAACTGGATAAACCTTCAATTTTTACTGAAATTAATTATAAAAGTAAATCCATCTTCTGTAATGTTTATGAACATCCAAAAATATATCAGAAGATAAATTACCCTAACTGCTATTGTCAGAGTAAGTGCCAGGGCAGTCAGGCAGATCCTACGACCTAAGAGCCTCTTGTTTCCCAACTTTATCCACAAAGCTTAATGAAATTTCTTTACCCTCCCTACAAACAGACTGAGAAAACTGTTTGACCACATGTCTCTAATCCCTTCAGATACTATAGTAATGCTGCTTTCAATAACACTACCTGAAGAATGTCTGCTGTATACAAATATGGATATTCACCAACAACCTCTTAAGAGTAGAAACCATGGCTAGGTTCTTTGACCTCTTAGTCTCAAGTGCCAAGCTGTAGTAGCAGAGAAAATATACTAAAAGAATTGTATAATAGTTCCTTTTTGACACATGCAAAACCCCAATATACTGTGACAATGATTATTTCTTAATAATCAAAACATACAAAAATAAAGAAAACCTTATTCTGAAGCTTAAAGCAATTCCCAAAATATTTTCAAATTCTTAGCTCATTTATCATCAGAGCATTCCTCAGTCTTTAAAGTTTTTTAATCTGATGTCATAATGACAAAGGCAAATTCCAATGATTAAGAAACACACCCAATGACTTATAGGTGGATGGAAAATTATACTATTTTTAATCAAATTAACAAAAATATTAATATAAAGAGTTTAGAGAACTAAATCTCAAACTTCAGTCAGTAAAAAAAAAAAAAAATAACCTGAGGAATCTATTAAAAATGCACCTATTGCCTGGGTAAAATACAGCATACCTGGAATCCCAGGCAGGGGGATCAAGAGTTCTAGGCCAGCCTGAGCTAAATGAGATCCTGTCTTAAAAATAAGTAAATAAAAAGGTAGAGACTGCTGGAGGTGGTCCAACAGGTTAAGAGACTAAATGAGCTGCGCAAACATGAGGACCCAAATTCAATCCCCAGCACTGATGTAAAACCAGTCTGGGGGTGAGGGGGAAGGAGTCAGGCAGATTATTGGAACTCACTGGCCAGTCTAAGCAAAAAAACTTGAGTTTCACCCTCTTTTGACCTACATGTGGGGAATGCACATATGCATACACATATACATACAACACCATAGAAACATAGCAAGGAAAGGGAAGAAGTGTAGGAAGAAACAGGAAGGAGAGAGGAAGGAGAATGACTACTAGACTTTACCTAAAGGAATCCTGATGTATGGAGGGGGGGCGCATGAATTTGTATTTTAAACACAACTTCAGTGGGGCTAGAGGGGATGGGTCAGTAGTAAACGTGCTTGCAAAGGTGCTTGCCTGCAAAGCCTGACAGCTTGGGTTTGATTCCCCAGGACCCATGTAGAGCCAGATGTACAAAGTGGTACATGTTTCTGGAGTTCGTTTGCAGTGGCTAGATGCCCTGGCATACTCATTCTCTCTCGTTCATTCATATTTTCTTTCTCTCTCCTCTCTCCTCTCTCTCTGCTTGTAAGTGAATAAAAAATAACTCAATTATTTCCTAAGAAAACTATTTGCATACATTGTTTTTCTAGTCATGGGACTATTAAAAAAACTAGTGCTAGTCTTAATTTTCTCCTCTTTATTTTTATTTAACCTATCAACTACTTGTCAGCCTTTAAATTCTTAATACTCACTCATTCAAAACACGTCAACTAGATTTTGAGTGCCTACTATGTGGATGAAAGCACAATATAAGGAGATTGATTATACATGGGTTGAGAATGTGTTGGTAGAGTTGGTAGTTGGTAGAGTAATTGCCCAGCATTCATGAAGCCCTGTGCATAAAAAAACTGGGGTGGTGGTGCAAATTCCAGCACATGGTAAGTACAGGAAGATGAGAAGTTCAAGGCCTCCCTCAGTTACATAGGGAGTTTAAGGACAGCTTCAGATATATAAAACTGCCTCAAAATGAGAGGAGGGAGAGGGACTAAAGACTCTTTTTTCATGTTGTAGGGAAAACTAATACAAACAGTAAAAGTCACAATAAATTAAAGCATTATAATGCATAATTAAGTATTGTGAAGGAGAAACAAAGGCAGGGGTGTGTATTAAATAGAATCCAGACTTCATCTGGGGGAAAAGACAGCTTTGACAAGTGGTAAGATTTATCACATACTAAGTAAATCCCGTGAGATCATGGTAGCACTCTCAGTCCAGTCAAACAAATCAAGAGTTTTGAATCATTTTCTAGAATACTTCTCCCCAAGTATAACAAATTGCTCGTGCATGCAGGTGTCAAGAGAATAATGTGATCTGTCCTCTACCACTCTTATGCATGTTTTATTAAGACCTCAGAGTGTCTTGATTTTTTTTTTTTTTTTGGTCAGACTTGCTAACCAGTGATGCTCCAGTTTCTATTCCCCACAGGACTGGAGTTACAGGTATTCATATCCACCTCCACCTGTTTGTGTATGTGTGCTGGGGAATCGAACTCAGGCTATCTCAGACCCTCATACTTGTATGAAAAATACTCTTACACAAACGAGACATCTCCCAAGCCCCCAAACCACTGCCTCATTTAAGTCTTACTATATATTCCCAATAACGTTAATTTATACTAATTTCTATTCTATACTGACTATTTTATGCCTTATATAAGCAATCTGTGTATATTTGTCAGTGCCTTGGTTTTAAGGGTTACTGATAGTATCATCTCATCCCTATTTTTACATTCATGCTAACGGTGACATCTCACCTTCTCCCTTCAAAGAACAAAATATGGTCCAGCCTGACAAAATATCTTGAGTTTGTTTCAAATGCATAAACAAGGATATAACCTCCTATTATTCCTTCCCACATTAACAAAACTTGAATCCTTTCAAAATATACCTACTCCACTTATCCACAGGGTACATTCTATGACACCCTCCCCACCCCAATGGATGCTCGAAACCAATAAAACTTTACATATACCATGTTTTTCCCACACATATACTTATGACAGTAAATTTAAATACTAAGCACAGAAAGATAAATAGTAATGAAACAGCCATATACTATAATAAAATTTATATGAATTTCTCTCAACATTTCTTACTGTATATTTACATCTTTCTTGTTTTTGTAATGATGTTAGGTGGGACTTAAGTGTTTTATGAATTGTTTTTGACATATCCATATTGCCAGCATCACTGTTTTGGTACTTTAGGGCCACTGATAAGTAAATAAGGATTTACGTTAATACACTACCATAGCCAATCTAATAACTAACTGCAGACCAAATGGCAGGTGGTGTGCACAGTAGATATTGCTAGACAAACATGATTCACATATAGAAAGATACAATTTTTTATCATTCTACTCAACAGCATGTCATTTAAAATCTGTACATTGTCCTGAAATTTACTATATATTTTGGATCTCAGTTGGCTATAGCAACTAATGCCATAGAAAGTGAAAACACAGATAAAGGACCGTTGTAAACTATAAAATCAGTTATTTACCTTCATGATCTCACGGCTGGGAGCTGCATCACTGCTGCCCAGCATCATGAGACAGTATCATAAAGCATATGTCACTAGCCTGAGAAAAGGACAAAATTCAAAGTATAGCTTCTACTGAATGAATATGGCTTCCATGCAGTCTTAACATTAAGCACTTTTTAATCAAAATGCACTGGGACCACCTGTGAATAAGGCTAATTATAATTACAGCATACTGAAAACACACAAATCTTATCTGTATTATTGCACTTCAGGCTTGGGAAAAGTAGTGACAAGAGCATAGGGGCTTCAGAAGCTGGTAATGTTTCTGACCTAAAGGCTGGCAAAATGTGCTTAGTTTATCAAAGTTCAACAAGAGGGGCTGGAGAGATGGCTCAGTGGTTAAGGCACTTGCCTCCAGTGCCTAAGGCTCTGGGTTCAATTCCCCAGTACCCACATAAGCCAGACTCAAAGGTGGTGGCCCTGGCATATTCTCTCTCTCTCTCTCTCTCTCTCTCTCTCTCTCTCTCTCTCTCTCTCTCTATCTATCTGTATCTCTGCTTGAAAATGAAAAAATAAAATATTTTTTAAAAGTTCAACAAGATATACACACTTGTAAGTTAACTTTTCAGTATATATATTTTAATTATTTTAAAAACCCAAGATGGTACAAGCACTAGACCAATATATACAGAATAGGAAATGGAAGAAGATTCTAAAAGTATACAGCAGTTGCTTCTTGACAAAAATTTCCAGATGCCAATAAGAGGCAGCACAAGACTGATTCATGAGAGGAGAACAATCAAAAGAAATGAGTTATCAATTGTTCAAATTCTGCCTAGAGGCACTTTGAAACCACTAGTCAATATAGGGAAAACTCATATAAGACAGCAGTTTCACTGAGCTGAGAGACAAAACCTCAAAGGTGAGGGAGGTGACATTGGCAGAATTTTAGTTTAGAAGAGAGAAACAGAGAAATCACTCTAAAAATCTGCCACTTGAGAGTCTACTGAATATGTATTATAAAATGAGATTATGAAGCTGGAGAAAGAAAAATTAGAAGCTGAAACATGTCTAGTACTTATGAAGGGAAGACACCTAAGTTCTCTCCAGTACAATAAATAGTATACAGTGACAGCACTACAAGTTATGGAACCAATTTAAGTGCTTGTCAAGAAAGGAATGGATAACAGAAATGTGGTATATACACAAAAATGGACTCATTCATGCATAAAAATGGAAATGCTACTTACTAGAAAATAGATTATAATATCAATCAAATTAAGTCTGTCTCAAAGACATATCAGAAGTTTCCTTTCATTTGTGTATGCTAGACTGTATGTAGAGACATGTAATTATACATGTACACATGACATGAAACTGGAAGGGAACATAGGAGACAAACAGGAGAAAGGGGAGGGTGGCAGGTATGGGGAAAATATGCTGAAAGTACATTATACACTTGTATAAAATGTCATTATGAAACCTAGTACCATGCACGATGAACATATGCTAATAAAAAAGAAGGGGGTCAGGCCTTAGTAGTAGCTACTATTCTTAAAACCTTGTCTAAACAAATCTAATGAATCCTTGACTGGATCAAACGAATGTATCTATTATTTAGCTGGCTGCTAAATTTTTACGCTAAAACAAAATTATGTCATTCAACAGTAAAATATTACAATATTCAGCATTCAATAATAAATTACTAACTCTAGAAACAAACCATTAATCAAAAGAAAAATTTTCAAAAGACCCAGAAGTTAAAGATGGAATCGGTAGACAAGTATGTTTTCTAAAAGAGCTGTTACAAAAATGCTCACTCAAAGAAATACATGAAAATGAACCAAATGAACTTCAGAAAAACAAAATTAAATATGTAAAATTATTTTATCAACTAGCAGAGTAGTGCAGCAGAAGCTTGCTGGGCCCATAAAATTATCAGTGTAGCAGGAAAACAAAGGAAAGAAAGTACAATGTACCACCACATGAAGACAAAAAGACTCAAAAGTAACAAATATAATATTAATGCCTTGTGACCATCAAATGATCTAACATCCAATTAACTGGAATCCCAAGTAAACAGGAATTGATGTGGATATATATCAAATTTGAGGAAATCCTAACACAAATAAAATAAAATTTTAAAACCTCTACAACTCTCAGCTGGGTAATCACAAAGAAAAACAGTAGTAAAAATAAATTAAAGCCAGAACACAATTTTAAGTACAGGAGAGGAAAGATAAATAGAACACTTAAAAGAAAAACATTTCAACTTAGAATAATATACCAAGTGAAAATAACCTTCAATAAATAAAGATGGAAGGATGACTCAGTGGACAAAGTGCTTTTATGCAAGCTTTAGAGATTGAATCCATAAGCACGGAAAATGCTGGGTTTGGTGATACACACCTATAATCCCAGCACTGGGGAAGCAGAGATAGGAAATCCCTGAGGCTCACTGGCTAGTCTAACTAAAACCAGTGAGTTCTAGATTCAGCGAAAGATCCTGTTTTTACAATAAGGAGAAAGATTAAGGAAGTCACTTGATGTTGACCTACAAACACACTTGACCTGCATATACGCACACAACTGAAATATAGCTTTTTTAAAGTTCACCTCTATGTTCCCTTTAGCTCAAAAGATGTAATAAGAGATATTTTCAGCATGAGGGGTCAAGAGATGACCCAAAGTCAAATAAGACAAGATCTTTTACATTTCTGAATAATATGTAATAAAATGCATATAGCAATAATTATACATGACTTCAAGTACATACATTTATTTTCTATATATAACACTAAAATTAGCTCATATTATATTTAATTTCAATATTATAGTTTAATCAACAGAGCAAAGTGCATTCCTACCTTATGTTACTTTTATTTACTATTTTCCATATCCAATTTCTTTTAATTTTTTTCTTTTTCTTTTTGTGTACATGTTTATGTGTGTATGAGCACATGTGGAGATCAGAGAACACATCTTTAGGGTGCTTCTACTCTCCTTTCACCTTTTGAGAAAAATTCTCTTCTTGCCATTGCTTCTCGAGAGCTTCAGAATTCTTTGGCTCCAACTCCATTGCTTTTGGTATGTTGAAATTAGGCACATGCACCACTTTGCTTACAGCTTTACAGGGAAGCTAAAGAGGGTTGAACTCAGGTCAGCAGGGTAAGTAAAGCTATGTCATCTCCTCATCTCCCATCTCCAGCTCTTTAAGCCTATTTAATGTTACAGAACTAATGAAATGTATAAGACACCTAATGAGAATGAAGGAGTAGCATTAGTTATTACAGGTGTTTTTGTTCATTATATACTCTGAATTTGAATTATCTTAAACTGAGTTTTTCCATCAGCAACATAGCAACAGTCAGCTCACTACAAAAAGGTAGGAAAGGTGCTGATAAGTGAGTTCAGTGGATAAAGCATTTGCTGTGCAAATATAAGGACTGGAGTTTAGATCCCCAGCACCCAGGGCATAGTGGCTCCCTCTATAATTCCATTAAACACCCAAGAGATGGAGACAGCAGGTCCCTGGGGCAAACTGGCTAGCTAGACTAGTTTAATCCGAAAGCTTTGTTGTGTTCAAGTGAGAGACCCTATCTCAGTAAATAGTGGAAAAAAATTAAGGAAGACACCTGACATTTATAAATCTCAGGCCTATACATGCACACATGTGCACCCACATAAATACAAGCATACTCACAGCATCATACACATGTGAACACACACACACACACACACACACGCACACACACCCCTAGGAAAGAAAAATGTTACCCAATTAATCTTTGTGTCAACAGGATTTATCAATTGATATGCATGTCACATACAACAGGTGCTCAAAAAATATAATTTTAAATTCCCAAAACAAAAATTTCAAATATTTAACAAATATTAAATAGAGTTATCTTCAACATTTTATATAAGTTAGCAAATGAGGTGCATAATACACACACTGAGGGTACAATAAACAGAATTTCTAACAAGACTTCTAAGATATTATTTCCTCCCAAGACCCATTAGCTTTAAAAAGAAAACACTACTAGGCTTGTCATCCTTCCCCTTTCAATTACATGTCACATGTGATACTAGGTAGAGTATTTCTTAAAACTATTGAGAGATTTTTGTAGCAGTAATTTTAGCGCTAAAAGTAGCAATTTAATAAAATAAAGAATGTGAGTTGGGCTAGGGAGATAGCTCAGCAGTTAAAGGCACTTGCTTGCAAAGCCTACCCAAGCAAAGCCAAATACAAAAACCAACTTGTGTCTGGAGTTCATTTACAGTGGCAAGAGACCCTGGTGTGTCCATCCTCACTCACTTATGCTGTCAAATAAATTAATAGAGAAAAATAAGTTTTGGAAAGAGAAACCGCACAAAGAAAAAGTGAAACATAAGGTTTTGCCATACTGAATAGTACATATCTGATTATCCTCTGTACTAGCCATATATTTAACTGGGGGGGGGGGGGTCAGCAGAATTTATTTTGCATCACCAAAACATAAAAATATTGTTATAGTCCAGAGTTAATTCTAAAATTACTTTCTCAACATTTTAGAGCACACAGCTATCAAGAGACATAAGCTATTACGTAAAAAGAACTTCCAGGAGAGTACAACACCAGCAGCATCTTCAGTCAGCCCCCAGCTATGCAAAACTGTCTTGTGTGTGTTCTTTTTCTTGACAATGTTCATACATGTATATAATGTATTTTGATCATCCTCTTATTGTTATTCCCTCATGCCCCTTCCACTGAACCCCTTCTTCATTCCAATTAGTCCCTCTTCTATCTTGATGCTTTTGTTGTTGTTGTTGTTGTTTCAATTCTCCTTCAACCATCTATGATGGATTGTTGATGGATAAAAGATTGTGCAGGTCTTGAGCACCTAGGTAATGCCTGTCATTATGAGGTTTTGAATGTGATGGTCACATCATGTCCAGAAGACAGCAAGGAAGATTTTATGTTCCACGTATAGTATTCAAAATTTGTACACCATTTCTGTGCTTTTACTTGCAAAAAAGATACTACCTTTGGTAAAATTTCATAGGATTCTCTTCTATGATCCAGAGAAAGATTCCTGTTCATGTTTGCTGCAGCTAAACTTCGGTTCTATGTCCCTTGTTAAAACCTCTTCTTTCGGTCACTCTTAAGGCTGATTCACTTGTTATTTATCAAATTATATAACAGGTTAAGTAGAGCAAATTATACGAATTTGGATCAATACTAACTGATATATCACTATGTATAACAATAAAACTATACATAACATTTCAAATGTAGTTACCTAATTTAAAATGAATGCACACCTTATAAAGGTCCCAAAATGAACCCATATGTGGTGGTGCACACCTTTAATCACAGCACTAATATAAGTTGGAGAGGCAGGAGGATCAGTTCAAAGTCATCTTCGGCTACATAGCCAATTCCAGGCCAACCTGTACTGCATTAGATGCAGTCTATAAAGAACAGAAAGAAAAAGAAATTGTAAAATGTTTGTTTTAAAAAAAAAGTTTAACATATATACTAAGGCTCCATCACCTATCTACCACAAATGTATCTTGGACAAGTCACTTTGTACAGTATTAATTTATTCCCCAAAAGAGTAGAAATCCTCTAAATGAACATAAATAGCAAGTATCACCTTCATGTGATACATTAAACAGAGGCTTAGAAAGCTAAATAACCTGGTGATGACCAGATAAAAGCCAGTAAAGACAGGAGTACTAGACAGACCTTCTGCAGCAAAGATAGTGTGCTCCTTCCTCAATGGTCCTTGGTGGGTTTTGTTCACCAAACCTATAACAACTCTGAAGTGCTACATGTAATTTAAGGGATGTAAAAACACAAGTCTTAGAACCAAACAACTAATGAAATGTATAGTTCAACTTCATGGGCAAAGAACATTTTTTTTAAAAAATCAACTTTATTTAATTTTTAAAAATAGGTAATAATAACCTTCCCAGATTACTATCTGGTTGGAATTTATTTACTAAAGATAACAAAGATTAAAAGCACTACAATTAAAATTTTGAGATTAAATGAAAATGAAAACAAAGGCTGGCAGGCATTGTGTTTTTATTGGTAAGTCATTTTATTATGAAATTAATAGCATCTTTAAGCATTTCAAACATCTAATGTTGATATACATGATATAAGCTTTGAGAAAAATAACATCAAATATATTTAATATAATTTTATTTCATTTCCTTTATTAGAGAAAATAAAAGGTCTGCTCGTGACATATTGTAAAGGTTATCTTCAGTATGAATAACACATACCTCCATATAAATGGGTGGATAATTATAAAGTCAGTCTAACTACTCTTCTCAACATGAAGTCAGAATATGTGCTAGTGTGTGGAAGCCTGAACTAGAGACCAGAGACACCAGACTGGTTCTTACTCTAAATGACTAAAAGAAAACCACTTAAAACTTTTATTTTTCAATTTCCTCATATATAAAAATGAATAGAGTAGTTGATCTCAAATAGAGTACTACTCAGGTATTCTAACATGTATTAATTTATTATCAGAAATCAGAGTGAGAGTCACTCCCTAAAAATAACTATTTGCAAGCAAGTATGAGAACAAAATTATTTTATTTTGGGTAGACACACATCACAATGTACCACACACTGAATGATGGGGCTGAAAATAAGTCACATGCCAGAGGACTGTATCCCCAAAAGGGTAAGTCTGTAGAGTTGGAGCTGAGGGGTAAAGGTGTTTAGTCTACAGAGCTGCCCTAGAGCAAGGTATCATTTATGTGACAGGGTTTCACACACCAAAAATATAGTGTTATGTAGCAAAAGATTAAATTATCAACTTCTAAATAATAGACATATTTCTCATTTTTATAGCCCCTAGAGTCCAGCTCATACTATCAGTAGAGGTGCCACATAAAAGTTAGTTTGCTATTTCCTAATACAGGCATACTCCAGTTATATGGTCCAAATGTTTGTGTCCCACTAAAATTCCTATGATGAAAGCCAAAGTCCTAAAGTGATAAAATTAGAAGGTGGGGCTTTTTAGGAGGATCTGTTGTCATGAGTGGGATTAGTGCCTTTGTTTGAATGTAAATGTTCCCATGGCCTCAAGTGTTTTGATTAAGCGGCCAACTTAGTCTTCAGCTGGTGGAGCCTTTGAGAGAAGCCTTGCTAGAAAAGGCATATTTCTTGGAGTAGAACTTGGAGATGAGTTCAGCCCTACTGCTGTTTAGAGCCAGCTAGTGCTTGCTGTTCTCTGCTGATGATGTGCGAGGAAGTGAGCCAGCTTCCTCCACCATATTGAAGGTTTCCTCTAGAAACAAGTAGAAATAAATCCTTTCCTCCTATAAGCTGCTCTGGCCAAGTGTTTTATTCCAAGAACATGATGGTAACTCTCAACAGTGCCCTTTTAAGAGACCCAAAAGAGCCAAGCCAGGTGATACAGGGCTACAATCCAAGCTACTAAGGCCAAGTTCAAAATCTTCCTGGGCTACAGAGTAAGTCAAGGCCAAACTTAACTGAAACCCTTTGTTAAAATAAAAGGTACAAAGGGGGGCAGGGAATATAGACAGCTAAAAAGTACAGCATTTAACTTATCAGGTGAGAGAACCTAGGTTTAATCCCCAGTACTGCTGAACAAAGAGACCCAACAGAAACCCTTCTTTCGAACCTTCCACTACCTAAGGCAAGAATCAGGAAGTGATGCCTCACTACACTCACAAATCTGATAGTATTTTGACATTGGGACTGCAGAGCCTCCATAGCTATAAGAGCTGGGCGTGGTGCATGTCTTTAATCTCAGCACTCAGGAGGCAGAGATAGAAGGGTCACCATGAGTTCTAGGCCACCCTAATGAATTCTAGGTCAGCCTGTGCTAGAGTTCAACTCTACCTCAAAAATAAATTAATAGATAAATTTCTATTTAAGAAAAGTATTTTTTCTTTCTTTTAGCTACCCAAGCTGGTATTTTATAATTAGCAGCTTGAATAGACTAAAGACATCTGGTAAGACACTCTCTGATTAAACAATAGATATTCTTACACACTAAGAGTGAGTTCAGGGCTGGAGGGATGGCTCAGCAGTTAAAGGTGCTTGCTTACAAAGACTGACAGTCTAAGTTCAATCCCCAGTACCCACAAGAAGCCTGACACAAAGTGGCATATGGGTCTGGAGTTCATCTGCAGTGGCAAAAGGCCCTGGTATACCACCCATTCTCACACACAGGCTCTCTCCCTCCATCTGATTGCAAATAAACCTCATCTCTGATTGCAAATATAAAATAAATGATTTTTTTTAAAAAAAGAGTGAGCACAAAGTGAGAAAGAAAAGCAGTAGGAAGCATAAGCTGTAGTCCACTATACAAAGTGCTTTAAAACTATTCAGGAAAACTGTACAAGACTTCTAAGATAAAACTTATTTTCTGTTAGGTATATTATATATAATTTAATTTTCAAAAATCTGGGTTACCTTTCCAATCTTGCTTACAGATAACTGTGTCTCACCACAAATAAAAGCAAGCTATAATTACAAAGCTATTTCTACTATAGATACCAAGACATCTCTGATTATTACAGTATCTTTTGTTTGTTTTGAGTCAGGATCCTACTCAGCCCAGGCTGGCCTTGAACTTGCTGCATGCAACCTTCCTGCCTCAGTTTCTCAATTGAGATTGCAGGTGTGAGCCACCGTGGTTGCTCGTTACATTATCATTATACTAAGCAGTGAGGAAAAAACTGTCAAAACCAGCCAAAGCTGTTGTCTTAACCCCTTATGATATTATATCATTTATATAACACTTAAGTGTGTGTAGTTATTTTTTTACATGAAGGATGACTTCTGAAAATCTGTCTATATAAAAATCAGAATACTAGTGTTTCTAATAGTTGTATAAACATGCAATATGTCTCAACATTTTGGCCCAAGTATAGACCTAAATAAAAAGAGTGCAGCATGATTGAAGAATATAATCAGTAATCATTTAAAAAAGAAGACATTTAGAAACAATACTTTAAGTGCTTGGACAGAAACTATAGATACAAAGTTTGAGGTTATGGCACTAACACTGAGAGATAATAATCATTATAAAAATTATTTTGAAGGGGACAGAGAGAGATAAGAGATGGCTCAGTGGTTAAGATGCTTGTCTACAAAGCCTAAGGAGCCAGATTCAATTCCCCAGTACCCATATAAAATTTGCAGTGGCTAGAGGTCTTAGTGTGCCCACCCACCCCCCATCTGCCTCTTCCCCCCTCACTCTCTCAAATAAATATTTTTTAAAAAAATAGAAGAGAAATACAACTAGCCATCAGGATGGACAAGCTGTCTAAGGCACTGTGTTCATACAACTGATTTGTTATATGTGAGCGAAACTGCAGGCACTCAATGAATCCTGTTAAATGGACCAAACAAGCAAGTATTTTTCTTTCTCATCTCTGACTAGTAAGTAACCTTACTTTGAAAACACAAAAGGGATGTTGGGGGAGTGTACACAGGGATCAAAGCAGTCTACAAAAACTGTAAGAAGAATCAAAACAGTACCTTCTACCTTTGCATCAAGTTAAACTCCTCAGGTATGGGGGAAATGTCCAGAGGATGATGTGTACACTACTTAGCACACTAATAATGCAGGTTAAATATTGACAAAACAATTCTTTCATAGCTTATATTCTAATTTTATAAGATTATAACTTGTTTCTTTTAATTATGTTCTGCATTTGTGCTATGTATATAAAAATACATGACTAGAATTTATTTGCTGAGCTATTTCTTGGTTTTTGTTATGAGTTTTGGTTTGTGAGCTTTTTGTCATGCTCATTAGTGTCTGTGGTCATCTTTACCACTCATTAGCAGTAGCAATAATACAGTATTCATTTCATTAAAAATGTGGCGTATAAATTAGACTTTAAAGATCTAATTTCCATTAAACAAACCAAGACAAAAACTGCCTTATATCTTTCCTAATTATTGTATGACTTACCAAATTAATCTACTAAGCAAGGGTACTTACTAATCTCAGGTATAAGAAAACATTTGAATCACACTGTTTACTGAAATTTACAGGCTATCTACATGTCTTTGGTGGGTCCTTTTCAACAGCTCTATTTCTTAAATTTTAGGTCATCTTTATTTCAAATTCACTTGCCTCCCCAAAATATTCTGAAATAATCTGATGGCTTTTTCTCAAATTATGAGTTTTATCTTTATTTTCTTCATGACTTAAGGCAATCTGGGACCCTAAAACAATCGCATATGTTATTTACATTTGCAACAGCACAGGAACCACTTAATAAATATAATCCCACAGAGCTTTTGTACTGCTTCTATTTTAGCATACCTGCAAGGAAATCTCATAAAATTGTCATAAATTATCTTTCGAGGATTCTGAAACAAACGAAACAGTTTATATTAAAATTATTTTATATTTTAAGGGCTAAAGCATTTAGCATATTCAATTCTGATTTTTCCAACAAAAAGCATCCACACGAAGACGAGGAGAGCGTCCTTTTCATTTTCTCAACTGAAGAAGGGGAGGGGAAGCAACTGCTTACAGGTCTTCGTTCAAATTTACGGAGGCAGGCAGTATCTGACAAATCCCGGTGACCAGCAGCGACACATGAAAAATCTGCGAGCAGATATGTCACTCCACCCGCCCTTCCCCCATCGATCCACCCCCGAAACCCCAGCCCACCAGGCGCACGTCTAAATATGTCTTCCGAGCCACAAGAGCCCCAAAACCCGAAAACGCGGAGCGCTCCGCTTTAAGGGAAAGGCCTGCCCTTCCGGCCCGGCGATCCCGGCTTTCGCGAGCCCCCCCCCCCATCGCCCTCCACGCCCCACTCGGTCCTCCCGGGCGACACGGCGCGGCCGCCTCTGACAGTTACGGACGGACCGACGGACCGACGGACGGACGGACAGACGGACGCACGCACGCAGCCGCAGCCCCCAGGGGCCGAGCCCAGGCGGCCGCCTTCGGGACCACGCGCCCCCACACACGGCCGAGAACGGGCCCGAGGGCTGGCGGGGCGTCGGCGGGAGGAGGGGAGAAGCTGCCGCCCGCCCGCCCCACAGACAGACAGACAGACAGACACCCGCGCCGCAGCGGCACCGACCTGTCGTCGCCCCCGCGCCTGGGCTGCGGCCGCCTCACGGGTCGTGGTCGCCCTCGTCCGCCGCCTCCGCCCGCCACCTCCTCGTTCCCTTTCGCTGGCGCCACCTCCGCCGCCGGAGCTCATGCGGGACCCGCGCTCCTGCTCTGGAAAGCGAGGCCGGACGGGCGGGCGCGGCGCGGCTGCGGGCGCGGTCTGTCCACGGCGGGCTCGGGGGCTGCGGGGCCCTGGCGGCGGGGGCTGCGGGCCGCGAGCTGCTCGGAGGCGGAGTCGAGGGAGGCGCCACCGCCGGCGACCGGGGTCGGCAGAGGTGAAGCGTCAAGGCGGCGGGCGGCTGCGCGGCGCGGCGCGGGGCGCGAGCGAACGTAGGGCGGGGTGTCGAGGCCTCAGCGAAGGCGGAAAGAAGGCCCCGTCGTGTCCTGCAGTCACCTGGAGCCCGGCGCCACCATCTTGGGAGAAACACGGATCTCGCGACCGCCGCGCAGGTCGGGATGACTAGCTGGGCGGGCCGAGTATCCCGGCAGGCAGCGCGCGCCGGGCAGGCCGAGGCTGCAGGCCGGGACGCGGGGGGCGGGGCTGCGTGCGTGCGTGCGCGCGCACGGGGGACACCCCCTCCCCGCCTCCGCCGTGGCCGCGGGCGCGGGGGCCGGTGGGAAGGGGAGACGGGCCGGGGCTGCGGAGGCCCACCGCAGTCGGTGGCCATCTTGGTGCTGAGTGGGGGTGGGGGGAGTAGGATGCGTGTGCACCTTGGCTTTCTCTGACGGGCAGAAAGAACGCGGTGGCCTCGGAAGTGTTCGGCCGCCGCCGGTCTATCCGACCCTGGAGAAGCCGTCAGCCCGAGGGTGGGTGGGCTCCGACCCCTCCCCCCATCCGAGGCAGGGGCAGCCCCGAGTGTGGGCCAGCTTGGAGGACACCAGGGTCACCAGCACAAGAAGGGTCACCGGTCTAGGAGACGTTAGGTTCTGCAGTGCTGTCTTCCAGAAGTGACCACCTGGTTGAACACACGTGTTAGGGGCAATTTTGATCCATATATGATAGCTGAACCCTTTTAAAGGCATGCATTGTCACATTTAGTGTCCAAGTCACAGTTTCATTGTTTTTTGTTTTGTATTTTGTTTGTTTTTAGGACATTGGCCCAAAGTTATACAGACTCACTACAAAGTGTCTGGCTTGCAACTCTAAGTAAGCCCCTAGGTGAGACCTGAGTCATGTGTATATTCAGTGTAGTCTGGGCAGCCCTCCAACTTGCTATGAAGAAGAGGACAGCAACTTGGTTTATGCACCATTAGGGATGGAACCCAGAGCCTGGAGCATGCTGAACTCCACCAAGTATGCTACATATCCCCAGCATCAAATGGGGTCGAAAGATTGGAAGAGCCACATGGTGGGTAAAACTATCCTAAGACACGCCCCCCCGCCCCCAAAGACTGACTGAGACCTTATTTACCCATCAGTGAACACTAATAAAGAGGTCCCTAAGGAAAGAAGGGAAAAGAAAAAAAAAATTAAATTAAAAGTTAGGGCTGGAGGATAACTCGGTG
The DNA here is from genome assembly GCA_004024765.1 of Zapus hudsonius. NCBI lineage: Eukaryota > Metazoa > Chordata > Mammalia > Rodentia > Dipodidae > Zapus > Zapus hudsonius. The sequence continues at coordinate 17,268 of PVHP010000103.1, read as the reverse complement.
GATAAGACACTTCATCCAGAGCTTAACAACCTGAGTTGATTCCCCAATACCCACCTAAACCAAAGTGGCACATACATTTGGAACCCATTTGCACTGCTGGAGACCGGGTTGCGACCATTCTCTTTTTTAAAAAAAATGAAGGAATTTGTTACAGAATAGTATTATCATGTAAGATTTTAAGATACTTTTAAAAACACTCATTTTTTTCATTTCTCCCCACATTTAGAAACTACTTAGCATTATATTATATGGAAGGGACTAGTTAGAATGATAATCTTCACAGGATTTATTTTGTCAAATTACAAAAATAGGGCTAGAGAGATGGCTTAGTGGTTAAGCCACTTGCCTCTAGTGCCTAAGGCCCCAGGTTCAATTCCCCAGGACCCACATAAGCCAGACCCACAAGGTGGTGGCCCTGGTGCACTCTCACTCTCTCTCTCTCTCTCTCTCTCTCTCTCTCTCTCTCTCTCTCTCTCTGCTTAAAAATGAATAAATAAAATATTTTTTAATTACTAAAATAGACAACTGAAAATGAAAATCATTAAAAGACTTCATTAGAATAACATACACTTGTATGAGATGATACTTTGTTATTCCCACATTTTTTTTTTAATTTTAAAGACAGGGTCAGGTAGCTTAGACTGAGTTCACTAGCTGAGAATGACCTTAAAATTCTGATCCTACTGCCTCTACATCCAGCCTCCAGAGTGCTGGGAATAAAGGTGTGCCCCATTAACCAAGCCTGGTTCTTAGCTACTCCTTAAGTAGATATTATCTGAATATGAAATGTAATTTTATAATATGGTAAAGTGTTGTAGCTATGCTTTCTGTTAGGACACATACCCAATCAGAAGTAGTTTATAGGAAGAAAGAGCTTATTTTAGCTTACAGTTACAAGAGAAGCTTCATTGTGATAGAGGAAACTGGCTCACTACATCACATATCTATAACAGAGAGGAACAGCAGCAAGAGTGAGCTAGCTCTCCACACCTAGTAAGGTTAGACTCCAGGTCCACCCCCCCCCCAATGCACCTCCTCCAGCAGGGCTCCACCTCTCAAAGGGTCCACCAGCTGGGGACTAAGTAGAGAAGCTTAGGAACATAAGCACGTAACCTATGGAGGACATTTTACATTCAAAATGTAGCCCAAAAATCCCAAGGTTCTAAAAAGTGTAAAGGGAAGTAATTAACTTCTTATGGTAGTTTGAATATGATATTATTGGAAGGTGGTAGAAAGTGGGGCCTAGAGGATACAGTTGACCAGAGCTTTGCCCTGGAAAGATATACTTTCTCACCTGCCCCTTCTGTCCTGCCTCTCTATGCTATCTAGCTGCCATGAAATAGGCAGCCACTGCCACATCTTTAACCACCACATAACCCAAAACAATGGATCTCGCTGACCTTAGGCTGAAAACTTGAGGCAAAATTAAGGTTTTTTTCCTTAAGTTGATTTTCTCAAGTATTTGTCACAGTAAAGGAAGAGCTAATACAAGTAGTGATAATTGTATTGTCTATGTCATTATTTCCCATGGCCCCTGATACAGATGAATTCCTACACACCTGTCTGAATTTACATTCCTCCTGATCTATTTTAAAGTATCAAGTATCCTACTTCTACAGCTATTTTTTTCGGGGGTGGGGGGATGGGAGTGAGAGAATCAATTCAGTACTCTTACTCCCTCAGTGTTCTTTCTCCTATTCATAAGCTATCTAGTGACTTTCCACTTCCTAGTCTCTTTAACTGTTAGCATTTAGTGTCTGCCTTTGTTTTTTTTAAGTACATACATTTATCAATGTTATTGACATCATAGCCAAACCAAAGGTTACTTCTTAGTTTTAAAATTTTCCAATTACCTGGAAGAATGCTAACCACTACTTCCTAAAATCTTCCATTGGCTCTATTGGCTTACATACTCTTGGGCCACTCTTGTTCAAGCATCTTATGCAGAATCAAATTCATCTCTATCCTTAATTATCTTGGCCCATCATATTACAGTCCCTGACACTACTATTTTACACAGACTCTTCTATCATTTTAGTCAGAATCAAGTATGCATCTCTAACACATACCTTTTTCAGAAGCTTCTGACAAAATCTTCAAACTCCTTTTCAAAATGGGTACTGGTTTTTCTACAGCACCTCAAACTCAGCATGGTTCAAAGTAAAATTCTGAGTTTTTCTCATTTTCCAACAATAATGGAGTTATTGAGGAGATATGTTACCAGCACTATTTTAGATAGCAAGAATTAAGTAGAGTTGAGCAAGACAAAGACCCTACACACCCTCATGGAGTTTATGATCCAGTAGAAGAATAAAATCAATGCATATGTGGTATCAAAGAGAGCTATGAAGCAGGGCAAAGAAATAGAGAGTGCTATAAGGATCACACAGGATGGTCAGAGACGATCTCATTGAAAACAAGTCACTTAATCAGAGGTTTAGCAGAAGTGAGGGAATGCACTGTGGAAGATAAGGAGCCAAAGAAGACATTGAGGGAAAAGGGTGCCTAGGTCCATCTAGATCCAGCTGGGAAAACGTTATGACAAGAGCAGTCAGGGATAGAATTAAAGATGAACTTAGAAAAGTCAAAGTGGGTAATAGCATTGAGCATTTTGTAGATGTGATGGTTAAGTTTTTTGGTCAACTTGACATGTTAGTAATCTTGGGTGGGTCTCTGAGATTGTTCCCAGGAAGGAAGCCCTTTCAATAGGGGGCAGGAGGTAAGGAGGCTCAGGGGATCTAGAAACAAACATTCCTTTCTGGGAGGGCAGTGCAGGAAGGAAATTCCAGAGACTCGGGAAGTAAACAAGTCAGGAAAAGGGTTGCAATACCCCATCCTAGGTCTATATAAATGGGAAGAGAATCTCTTCCCCTGCCATTTTGGTGGTATGTATGTGTTGGAGGGGGTAGTGTTTATGGCTTTACTCTCTGTTTGGACCCGTGAAAGGGGGCCAGCATCTTTCACCATTATGGAACTTTCCCTGGATCTGTAGCTTCAATAAATCCTTTCCTCCCATAACTGGGCCTTTTTTGGAGTTTCATCCCAGTAGTGTGTAGCTGGCTGACTACAATGGTTTTGGTACCAAAGAGTGTGGTAATACTGCTGAGATGAATCTGATCCTGTGGATTTTGGTCTTTTGGAACTTGTGTGCTGGAGGAATGAACATGGATTTGGTACTTGCAATTGAAGATGCCTTCCAGAGTGGCAAGCCAAGTCTTACGGAGTATTCTGGTGAGAATTCCAAAGTGCTAAAGACAGAGAGAATTGCATTTATAGGCTTGATTTATGAACTTTCTAAGGGGAAGGAGAGACTATAGAGAACTTTATTGGAATGGTGTTACTGGCATATGGGCTAGATGTGGTCTTCTTCCCATGCCAACAGAGTTTGGTCAAGGTTAAATTTAAGTAATGGACTGATGTTCTCAACTAATGATATGGAACTGAGATTTTAAGATTTAAAGTTGGAAAAACTGAAAGCACAGAGAATGGCTTTTAGTTACTGAAGCTGCTTTTATCAACACATTAGCAATCCAAAAGAAGAATGCCTGAGGTGTTTTCAGCCAGGAAATACTAAATGATAGACAGTGCAAAGTCTTTTGGAAGGAGGTAACTGAAAGGAAGGAACCTGCTCTTTAAGGTTTATTTTATCTCTGAATTAAGTCTGTGTCCTGCATATCAGGAATTGCTTTTGGAAGCATGAAAAATGTATGTGTGGAGTGGGTCATGAAATGCACATGGTTCCAGGAGCTGAGGAAAATAAAGATATCAATAATAAAATACTCATTTTAACAAGTATGTGTCCAATTTCTCTAGCACCATTTTTACACCATCTTTACACCAGCAAACATTGTTGGCACTATAACTAGAGTTGCTCAAACTAAGAGCAGTATCTTCAATTCTGTCCCACTGGTTCATCTGTCTGTTTTGTTACTATGGCTTTGTAGTATGTCTTTAGGTCAGAAATGGTAATGCCTCCAGAGGAAGTGGGTTTTTTTTTTGTTTTGTTTTTTGTTTTTTTACTTAGGATAGATTTGGCTATCCAAGGCTTTTTGCCATTCCAAATTTTGAGATTATTTTTTCTATGTCTAAAGCATGAGGCTGGGATTTTTATTGGCATGTCATTGAATCTGTATATTGCTTTTGGAAGAATTGTCATCCACTTAGTGACAAGGAACCCTTAACTGGAATTGGGTTCCAGGGCAAAATCCTATGGGAACCAAAAATTTGGACTCCAAGGGGAAATTCCCACTACCAGAGAACTGCAGAGAGGCTACTCCCAATAGAATCTCCAAATTAGCAATGTGTGTCTCATTTAACCTGTACTGATCTCACTCTCTGATGGAGACTCTGTATTTTTCAGAAGGCACTGAGAGCCGTGGTCAATCCAACACCACCAACAAGCCACAGGACCAGACAATGAGACAGGCACCAACGATATCCAACATTACCCAAAGCAGAAGTACAGACTCTTAAGAGCTCAACAATAAAGCCAACTTAAAATTCATCCACCATGACTCAGGGAACTGAGCAGAAGAGGGGGTGGAAAGATTGTAAGAGTGATGGTGGAGGAGAATATCCAGAGACATTGCCCCCCACAGCAACAACACGCAAAGGAGAGGAACCTGGTTACCTGTGGTGCTTCTCATAACCCCCTACCCCATGGACTGATCCAGTATGGCCACTGAGGAGTGGGTTGGGGACAGGGAAGAGGGAAATGGGGGTACCATCATGAGATTTGTTAATACATTTATCTAATTGAGAATAATAAAGATATCAACAATAAAAATTAAAAAAAGAATGGGGCAATTTACTGTAAGAAATATCAACTTATGAATTCCAATAAATCTTTAGAACCTTTGTATTTGATATGTAAATTTGAGATGATCTATAAAGGCTTCTTAAATATGACTTATCTAACCATTAATTCCATTGATTACACCTATATTTAAGACGATGTAAGAAGTTACATGAGCAAAAACATGGAAGTCTTGTGAAACGACCTTGGTCATTTCAGTCCCTTTCTTCCTCTCTCAATTAAGCTGGAGAGTACATGGAAAAGGGAAACATTTCACTGGTACCAGCTGCTGCTGCTGCTGCTAATCTGAGCTGTTCTGAATAAAATACTTCTACTCATATCAATGTAGCACCCTTAGGATTTTTTTTCCTTCTGACAAGTGAATCATTTGGGTTCTTTGAAATTACACTATATCCATGTGTCTAATATTATTTTAAATACTAGTCCTAGTGATTCTAGTGCTCTAACAACATTTTTTAAATTCAGTCAAATGCATTGGATTAAATAAAACTTAGTAAAATAAGATTATGCAGACAGCTACCCTTACTGCTCTTCATCAGGAACTTTCAACTAAAGAAAACATCTTGCTAGTGAAGAATTTTATCATTTTAAATTGATAGGTAATATTATTTTTTTAGTTTTGCTTAACACATGCAGAATACAAATTTCTATTCCTAAAATGATTTACTATTAAAACCAACATTGTTTCTGTATCTTATACTTAAAACTTGCCTTTTTGTTTTGTAGTGTTAAGCCTCCCTTGTAGTATAAAAAGAGAAAAAATAAACATAATATAAAAATCATTCATAAAAATACTTTGAGTTCCTGCCAATTCTGGTACCTGTTGCATCTATATGAGTTTCTGTAGGTAGTACTGAATTCCTGAAATGATAGTATATTTCCATAAGTTAAATTCATATGCTCATTAGGTACCAGTTGCCTGACTAAACTCCATTAACTGTTACTAAAGTCTTGGGTACTATGTACTTTATGAATTAGAAAATTGAGCTTAGAAGAATACAGTGAGCAACTTGTTCATGCCTCACAAATGAAAATTAGATCTATAATTTAAACCTAGAGATATATGTATGTGTGCCCACATGTATGTGTTTTATGATATGTTGATGCCCCAAAATAGATTTTTTAAATTTTGAAATATCTCATTGTAGTTATCCTTAATTACTTAATACTACCCTTTTAAATCATTTCATAGCAATACCATCAGAATATTTCATTTTCAAATAACTCCTTTTTCATATCATGCTGTTCAACACAGGGTGTTTGGAACCCCAGCTGGCCATACTTAGCAATATCTACTCCATTCTCACATCATGTTCTAATTATGTGATGTTGAACCAAATGCTAAACTCTTTTAAGTCTAAATTTCTTTATTTATAAAAAGATGATATTGTAATAACTTTAATATATTATTTAGAACACGTGATCCAGTGTCTGTATATACAGCTCAATAAATATTGAATAAATTGTTTTAGTTTGAGACTCCACAATAAAAGACCTAGGGGCAGGGTTTTGAATGCATATAATTTATTGAAAGATAATCTCAAAAACACTGGTAAGGATGTGAGTTAAAGAAAAACAAGCAATTAGGCAAGTTTCTACCATGGACAGTTGGAATTTACTTTGCTGGGGAACTCTGGAAGCTGGTACAAAACACTTCACAGTTATCCTGTCAGTGTATAACTTGCTGTGAGGGCGCAGGAGCTCTACGTGGTCAGATAACGCTCTAAGAAAGAAGCTTGATTCTGGAACTAGAACTGTATGTGGTATACTAGAAAGATCCAACATGTTAAGTCCACCTGCTATGTGAGCAAATGATTGAACAAAAGAAGCTAAACTTGATAAATTTACTACAGTTGGAGACTGGCTGTAATTATTACAGGCTTAAAATCATACTTTATTTTTTAAAATATATATTTTTGCAAGCAGAGATGGGGAAAGAGAAAAAGAATGGGGTGCCTGGTCCTCCTGCCACAACAAATGAACTCAAGAGGTGGAATTACAAATCAGAATGCCAGTTTACTGATTTAAATTTAGGATGAATTTTCATAGGGTTGGAATACTGGAAAGGACTAGAATGCATATGACTAGAGCATTTTTCTCTGTAAGAAGATATACAGACCACTCAAATAATACCTAGTTGCTTAAGAAGCTTGAAATCTACAAAAAAGCAATTGAAGTACTGTGTTTTGATGAAAAAAAAGCAGCACTATCTAGTGCATTGAGTGAACTTCCATGAAGAATTGTCTTGACAGAAAAAAGAGAATATTTGATGTTTTGGGCCAAAGTACTCTGGGAGTGTTATAGCCAATCTTTCATAATCTAACTTTATCAAATATTTCTATTGATAACTCTCTTTTACATAGAAATGTCAGGTTTCAGCTATGTTTGGCAAGCTTAGATACCAGTTCTCTATTTACCAAATGATTTCTATCAACCTCTGTTCTTGTCCATTGAGTGGTTAATCTGAAAGTTTAGCACTCAGCAGGCAATCTTATGTTCCTTTTCTCTGTTTTGTGGCACTTGTCTCCGTAGGTGCAGTGCACTGACATTATTATAATTTATTACCTGCATGATTGTAATCTCATCCAGAAGAGTTTTTCTATTATATGCATCTGAACTTCTTTAGGACTTTCAAATCTGTCAAATTTACCAATTGGCACATAGATTTTTCCCATTTCTTTTTTTTTCCAAGTCAAATATTTGTCATATACAATATGTTATAGTCTTTGTTCCTTCATTTCCTATTCATTGTTTAACCCAAAAGAAAAGTTCAAAGAATTATGTTCAAACCATTACCCTCTCTTGCTACCACTTGCTCTCACTGCTTCCCTTCCTCTCTCCAAATATCCCCCTTCTGCTTTCATATTATATATATGTATCTATATGCATATTTATTCATTTGTATAATGTGTTTTAAATAAAGATTCTACATGCAACATTTGTCTTTCTCAGTCTGACTTACCTCACCTAACATGATGATCTCCAGTTCCATCCATTTTCCTGTAAATGAAAATAAGTAATTCTGTACTTTTAAAATGATAATAAAGCCCCATCGTGTGTATTTCTATTTTCTTTGTGCATTCATCTGTTAATAAATATTTAAGCTAGTGCTCGCTTCGGCAGCACATATACTAAAATTGGAACGATACAGAGAAGATTAGCATGGCCCCTGCGCAAAAAAAAAATATTTAAGCTAAATGGATAATTTTCAATTTGTGAATAGTGTAACAATAAACATGGATGTGCAGGTATCAGTGTGCTAACAGATTCTTTCAAATATATACATAACACTGGTGTAGCTGGATCATATATAGTCTTTATTTAATGTTTTGAGGACCATCTGATTTCCATAGTTGTTGGACTAATTCCCACTGCAATTTATAAACCCCTCAATCTTCCTAGCACTTGTTTGTTTTCTTAATGATAGCCATTCTAACTGGTGTGATTTACATTTCCATGATGACTAAGACTTTTGAACATTTAAAAAATACATTTACTAGCAATTTGTAGTTCTTTTCAGAATTGTCTATTCAATTCATTAGCCTATTCATTGGATTATTTTTTCAGTGTTTAGTTTATTGGGTTCTTTATATATTCTGGATATTAATCCCCTGTCAGTTGTATAGCCAGCAAAGATTTTTCCCCCATTCTGAAAGCTGCCTCTTTACTCTGACATGGATGTTGCTGTGCAGACCTTTCTAATTTGCTGCAGAAGCTTTTGATTTCATGCAGCACCATTTGTCAATTCTTTTATAAACTTTTTTATTGACAATTTCATACATGACATGTTAATAGATTACAATTTCCTCCAAATGCTTTCATTTATCCCATTTCCCATATCCCCCTCCACTGAATCCCTTCTTTCCAGCTAGTCCCTTCTATTTTGATGTCTTGTTTTGTGTTTTTTTTTCTTTTGGCTCTTCTCCATCATTCATGATGAAATGTTGATGGACCTAATTTTTTTTTGACACAGGATCTCACTCTAGATCTCATTCTAGTCCAGGATGATCTGAAACTCACTCTGTAGCCTGGGCTGGTCTCAAACTCACAGTGATCCTCCTACCTCAGTTTCCTGAGGGAGTACTAAAATTAATGGTCTGTGCCATTACATCCATTGGCCTTAACATTATGCAAGTCTTCTATAGGTAATGACAGTTGCTGAGATGTCATAAATACAATAGCCACTTCATTTCTGGGAGACAGCATCTCAAAACATTCCTCTACCATCCCTTCTGCAATGCTCCTTGAGTCTTGGATTGTGTCACAGAGATGTCTCATTTATGTCTGAGTACTCAACACTCACTTATTGAAAAATTAATCTTTGTTCATGGTGAAAGATATTCTTCTACATGTGGGCTTTCAGCTTTTCCAGCACTATTTGGTAAAGAGACTATCTTTTCTTCAACATATAAGTTTTGGTCACCTTTTAAAAAAAAATCAGATGGCTTCTCTATTCCATCAGTGTATGCCTCTTTTGTCAGAAAAAAAAGTCATTCTATAGACTTTCCTACAATCTGATTCACCTGTTTTTTCACAATTGTACTCATGTTACATGTTTTTGGAAAGACACTACATAGGTGATGCATGTGTATCCTTGTACCACATAAAGAAGCACATAATTGAAGTTTGCTGTTAATGGTGATGCTTTTTTATTACTTGGTTAATTTGATTCCCTCTACATTTCTGCATTATAAGCATATATGGTAATTAATAAGCAATCTGAATGATAACACTATGCTCTTGTACAGCGGCTTGATGAAGGGATAAATTTTCTCTTACTCTTTTTTCTTCAGCCATGTAAGAACACAGAAAGATTTCACCACATGCTTTCTTGATATTAGAAGTAGGGAGAATTTAATTCTGTTCTTTATGGTAACTATACTGGTATAGCAGCTCAAAGTGTTTAAGCTTCTATATTGAGGTATTTTCTGACTTTGATCTATTGCACACTGACCCATTGGGAAAAGGATGATGACTTTTCTCCTTCTACTGTTCCTTCTTGAATTTTTCAAATTTCTACTTTTTACTTAAGTGCAGAAAATAGCAACTAATGTTGCTATGAATTGGCATGACTGCTTCTTATATATGGATATTTAAAATTGCCTCTTTTCTAGCATGTTCATAGTATGTGCTGAGTGGTGTGTGTGTGTGTGTGTGTGTGAGAGAGAGAGAGAGAGAGAGAGAGAGAGAGAGAGAGAGAGAGAGAGAGAGAGAGAGATGCATGCATGTGTGTGTGTGTGTGCTGATGTGGTTCCCTGAGCTTTTGGCTTCAGTGTCCTGTGCGTTTGCCTGCAGTGTCCGTCATCACTCACCTACCTGTTTTTCTTTATTAGAGACTCTCCTACTGTTTCTAGAGCTTTCTTTTTGTGATCTCAGCAATTCTTCCCATAGGATTGTTCTCCATAGGATTGGGATTATGGACATGTGAGGCTGCACCTTGTTGTTTATGTAGGGTCTGAGGATTCAAATTTGGGTAACCTCAGATCCTCTAAGGCATTCATGTTTGTACAGGAAATACATTTAGCCAATGAGCTATCTCTCCAGCCACTAAAAAGTGCCTCTTTTAGGAGCACTTAAGTACTTGATCTGGATACCCTTTATCTACATCATTGAGTTTTTACCTCCTTTAGTATGTATGTATGTATGTATGTATGTATCATCTATCTATTTATCATCCATCTAATCTGTCATCTATCATCCATCTATATATCTGTCATCTATCAACTATCTTTGTAGTACAGGCTGGCCTCAAATTCATGATTCTTTTACTTGAGGTTCCTGTATGCTGGGATTAAGGGTGAATTCTATAAAATTTGATGTCACAGTGCCCTTGATAGGGGTGCACATATCTTCTGTAGTTGACTAGTTTGGACTTCTTCCTTGAATTCTTAGATTTGAGGGGTTTTCTTTGTTGTTGGATCTCCTTCACATCTTGGTGGCTCTTTTAGATAGTACCAGAGACAACTGCCTCATGGCTCATTCTGATGTGAGGGGTCTATCTCTCATCCTTGGGAATTCTTTGTCTATTTATTGCATTGACAAATGTGGGACTGAAGATTATTCTACCTAGTCAGTCTTCCTTGCTTCATTCACAGAGTAGTCAAGCAGTTTCTCTTCTAAGATATTTTTTGTAGTGAATATGCACATTAGTTTCACAGGGCTGTTAAAACAACATGCCACAGGGGCTGGTGAGATGGCTCAGTGGTTAAGGCACTTGCCTCCAGTGCCTAAGACCCCGGGTTCAATTCCCCAGTACCCACATAAGTCAGAGCCACAAGGTGGTGGCCCTGTGCTCATTCTCTCTCTCTCTTTCTCTCTATCTCTCTCTCATTCTCTGTATCTCTCTGCTTGAAAATGAATAAATAAAATATTTTAAAAAAACAACATGCCACAGACTTCATGGCTCCAAGTGAAAGAATTTCATTCTCTTCAAGGTCTTGGTGCTAGTCCTCAGAAGTCAGTTTTACCTTGCCTTTGCTCTCTCCAAAGCTTTTGGAGGAGGATCCTGCTTATCTTTTGGCCTTTGTAGCCTCAGTTGTTCCTTGGCTATTGGTAGCATAATTAAATCATTGCTTCTGTCTTCATAGTTCCATGGTGGAGTGGTTTAAACTAATTGCATCTGCAGCAACAATGATAACAAAGTCACATTCTTAGGTACTGGGGCTTAGAACATCAGCATATCTTTTTATCTGGGTTCATCTCACCCCATAATAATCAGGTAAGCATCCACTCCGTAAGACACATTAAATTCCAGAATAACTCCTAAATTTTCCTCTCTTGACAAAAAGTAAAACACAATAGTCCCCTCAGTTTTCCAGGAGCTCTCTTACAAAATTCCACTAATATTCTCTAATCTAACCCCTATAAAAGCCTCTCCACATTCTCTAATATGAAAGAATTCATTCTTTTTAAAAATATGTTTATTTACTTATTTATTTATTTAAGAGATAGAGAAAGAGATAGAGAAAATCAGCACACCAGCTCATTGCTACCACAAACCAACTCCAGACACATGTACAACTTTGAGCTGTTGCCTGTTAATGGTTGCTAGGCAAGGGCAATTCATTTTCTACAGTGCTGTAGTACTGGTAAGTTGTCAATGCTCAAGTAAATACCACCACCCCCAATCTATGCCTACTTAAGCAACCCTAATTAAACTCCTTGGGTCATAAAAAAGAGTTCAATTATATGTATGAAATATTAGAAGGAAACATTTTACTTTGTGTGCAAATTTAAATATATGGCAAAAATTGTTACAGCTTAAAAATAGACAAGTCCATAATCAGAGTGAAATGTGCTAACATATTTCTCTCAGAAATTGATTTTTTTAAAAAGGAGTAAAAAATTGGCAAGGCCCTTTAATCCCAACACTCTCGGAAGAACATTATGAGTTCAAGGCCAGCCTGGGAGTCTGTCTGGGCTAGAATGAGACCTTACCTTGAATAACAAAAACAAATATAAAAATTGGCAAGAACATGAAATATTTGAATAATGCAATTAACAAATTAGGCTTAACTGGCATACACAGGACAGTTGCGGAGTTCAGAGGCAATATATGAATCTAGAAACCTGAACAGCAGTAAAGTTTCCCAAGGTGCAAAATTTCAGTTAGATCAAGAAGACTGCATGCTTGGTATCCTTCCAAGATATTAGGTAGATTTTGAACACACACACACACACACACACACACACACACACCTCCAGTTTTGAGGAAATAGAAATTAATTTTCCATTCTCTATTCAAAATCATTAGAGGACTATATACAATTAGAATGCTTTAAAGCAATACATGAAAGGATCATCTAAATGCAATCTAAATGCATAAAAAGTTGGGAGTTGTTCTAAAAAAGCCTTAAACTATAAAGAAATAATTTCAACAGAGAACAGAAACTGAAAAATATAACTAAATGGACTTTCTAGAAATGAAAACTATGATATCTGAATTAATAATTACTTAGGTAGATTTGACAGCAAGCCAAACAGCAGAAAATAAGAATGATGAAATTGAAAATAGTTTAGCACAAAATATTCAAAGGAAACACACAGAGGAGAAGAATGGAAATAAAGATGAGAGCAAAAATTGTATATAAACTAATCAAAAGATCTAATGTATGTGGTCAGAGACATATGGGGCAGAGGAATATTATGAAATATAATGGCAACATTTCATCAAGCCAACACACAAATTAAAGATCAAAGCCTTGGGCAGAATAAATACAAGAATCTCACTGAAGTGCATTATAGCCAAACTGCTAAAAAGCCCAAATATAATGAAATAATTTTAAAAGTTGCCAGGGAAATGAAATACATCATTTTTAAAAGACCAACATTAATGGTGACAGGTAACATTTTATTAGAAATTGTGTGTGCCAAAATATGATGGAATGACTTCTTTGAAAGCTGAGTGGAAAAAAACTAAACAAAAAAGATAGCAGTCTAGAAATATATGCTCAGATACAACAGAAATGTTTCAGACAAAAAGTTTATAATATCCATGCCAGTATGTCTTTTCTAAAAGATATGCTTAAGGCTACAAAAACCTATCACAGATGGAAGCATGCATTTGTTAGAAGGAAGATAAATATTGAATTGGGTAGATATGTGTAAAAAAATATAAACAGGTAACAACTGTTCTAAAAAACTGCAATATATTGTGAGGTATATGGCATAGAATTAAAATATATGCCAGCAATAGCATAAAGGAATGAGAACATTCAATGGATCAAATATGTTTTAAAGTTCTTGTATTGCTTAGGAGGTGCTAAAAATAACTAATTTAAAAGCTTAGCATGGTGACACATGCCTCTAATTCTAACATTCAGGAGGCAGAGGTGGGAGAATTGCTGTGAGTTTGAGGCCAGCCTGGGAGTACAGAGTGAGTTCCAGATCAGCCTGGGTGAGAATGAGACCCTACCTCAGAAAAACAAAACAAACAAACAAACAAAAAACCCAGGAAATTAATTTAAGTTAGACTGTAGTGAATAAGGTATTCATATTGACTCTTTAAGTCAATATTAAAATATTTAGTAGCAAACAGGAGAGATTAATGGATGACACAAATTGATTAATTCAACAGAAGGCAGTAGAGAGAAAATGTAAAAGATTATTTATTTAAAAATGTAAAATAATTAAAGTAAAATTGATATAAAATGATCATAATAAAGATTTTCATACATTTTTCTTATAAGTCAGAAAATCAAGGATATAAAATATTTGAACAACAAAAGAGAAATATTAGGAACAAAAATGTAGGATTTTTGTTTATATAGTTTTTTTAGTTGAAATACAGAAATTTGGATATCCTTTATTTTGGTATTTAAACATACCACTTGTTTAAATTTATTCCTACCCCCACACTCTCCCTAAACTATGTCTCCCCACCATCTCCTTTCCCCTTATATTCCCCCCCCCCGTCTATTTACATGTCACATGTATCTTTTTGCCCTTCCCTCACCCCTCTTCCTGCTCATCTCTTTATACTCATCCTTGGTTTCCATTCTACCTCTATAGGTTTTACCCACAATTAACTGCTATGAGTCATATTAACCTTTTTTTATTGTTTTCTTTTTTCATCTTTCCATCTCACATATCACATTATAAACTCAATGAAAGTTGTATCTTCAGCATGTAGAAAGAACATAAAGTGCTCATAATTATTTCTTGCATAAATGGATGAGAGCGATGAAAGCTCAAAGTCAGAAATAAATCTCTGAAGTGACATTAAGTTATGTGCATGGAGAGGTACCCATAATCACATCCTGTCAGTCCTGGGAAACACTGCAGACTCAGAGGTGAGCAGAATGAGTGAGTTCTGACAAATCTTTGATTGCCAAGCTCACTTCAAACCTCTGCTGCATTTTTGTTTGTTTGTTTGCTAATATTGGGTCTTTATAACTGAGATTCCTCTTAATTCAGCCTCCCAACTGCTGGGATTCAAGGCATGCACCACCATGCCTGGCTATGTACTGTCACACACACACACATATACATATATGTGTGTGTATGGCTTAAATGTCTTTCCAGAGCCTCACTGAGAATTGCTGAAGCAGCTTAGCTCCCTTAGCTCCCTTGTCTTGGCAAGATCAGTGGCCAGGAAAAGTCATTAAGGAGGGATGGATAAGCTTTTTAATTTTCTCTTTTCTCTTATGGAACATTCATGGCAATAAGTTTTTGCATTTATTTACATTTTTGCCATCTGTTTGAGTTCCTAAACACTACATTGTAGTTTAGCTTTCCTTACTTTTGGAACTTCATGTGAAAGAAATGACATAGCATGTGTTCTTTTGCATCTGTCAAAAAATGCTGCTCAAAATTATGCTCACAAGATTTATCCATGATGTAACATGTTTCTATAATTGCTCATTAATTTATTTTCATTGCTTTATAATGAAAATACTACAAGGTATTTAGCTTTTTCACTGCTCGTGAGTATGTGTATATGTTCCTATTTTGGGATATGCTGTGAGGAAAATTCTTGAATATAGCCTGCTGCATTCTGAATGGTAAACAAAGGGCTCCTGCACAGAAGCTGCATTCCAGGTTCTCTATGCTGCCTTATGGCAGTATAGTCAGATATTGCTAAGCCAGGCATGGTAGTCCACACCTGCAATTGTAGCATTTCAGATGTCGAGGCATGAAGATCACCATGATTTCAAGTACAGCTTATCAACATATGTTTGCTAAGAGGAGTCATTACAGAGATTAATGAAACAAGATATTTTCCTTTGAGACAGATTTACTATACACTCCTCACCCCTCCTCACCCCCACACACCAGACTGGCCTTACACTCAAAATCTTGCTTTTACCTGGGTAGTTCTGAGATCAGGATCATGCAACTATGCTCCTGAACTGAGAATAAAAATTTTTGAAGTTCTTTGAGCCCCTGTGGAGAAATGCATTAAATACACTAAATTGTGGGGTCCAGACAGACCACATATAGGTAATATCAAGAACATTCAAATCTTGGGTGAGTTATACACACAGATTTTCCTCTAATTTAATAAAACTGATCAAAGAGACCCATGGAGTACCCAAAATGTGACAGACTTCTGTCAAAGCTCTTGAATACCTGCCCCAGGCCTAAGGTAAGACCCTATTGCTGAAGAAATCACCAAATGTCATCAAAAAAACACCAAGAAATCCTGCTAGATTCAGAATGGTAACCAGCTCCCAGATGGTAGCATGGGTAACATTGGAAGGTGTTGCATGAGCTGCCAGGGGAAATTGGTTAATGATATTTGGAGAAAGCAGAGACCACTGATATACAATACAGACAGTTGTCACAAGAATGCTGAACACACGGCTGTATGGGAGAGACCAGCAAGTCAAGAACTGCTTATCTGAGCAATAGTGGCACTAAACCGAGGAGGGTTATCAACCCTTAACTGGAACTGGGATCCATGGCATAATCCTATGGGGACCAAGATCTAAGGCTCCTAGGGGAAATTTCCACTACCAGAAAGCAACAAAGAGGCTACACCAATTAGGAGCTAGCCAAAGTAGCAATGTTGTCTCGTTTATCCTATTTGTTCTCATTTTCTGATGGAGATTCTGTTTGTATTTTTCAGAAGGCATTGAGAGAGCCAGGGACAAATCAATTCCACCAACAAGATATTGGGGAAACCTTGGCACAGTTATATTTGGTTTTTTACAGTTGAATCCCCCCCCCTCCTGAGTTCGTGTCCTCTAATGCAAAAGAAATATACACAGGGACAGAAATAAGTCTTATTACACATTTATTTTAGATTAATTAGTTAAGGTGGAAAGGGAATTGGATAGGGAAGCTGACCAGACACCACGTGGTCTGTGAGGTTCATAATATCATATTATTTAAGTAAACATGGGAACTTACAGAGTTCTCCAGCCACCAGTGTGGGGAGAAAACGAGGAGAGTTTAACAGAACTTAAGTTGTTTAGCTAAATAAGCAGCAGAAGAAAAGATAATAGAGAGCTCCCATCATGAGGAGAGATTCATGAGGGAAAAAGTCTGGAGCCTTCCCCTCACCAGGCCTTACCTTCTTAAGACCTGGAGATTTAGCCATCTTTCTGCTCGCCTGCCATGTGGGGAAAGAGGCCGGCCTTCTAGGGAAGTTAATTTAAGATTTCCCCAGGTGAGTCAGAGAGACAGCTGATTGGTTCAAATCTGACCGATCAGTTTTAGCCCCTAGGTTGTAGCTCTAGCTAGACAACTCCCACTCAAGGGGAGGGGTTGTCTCTGCAGAAATCTGACCCTTCACAAGATGATGGCTGACATCCTGGCAGGAGACAAACCACAGCTAGCCTTCACAGAGGACCCAAATGAAACCTATGAGAAAGTGAAGAGACAACCAGGAGACCAATCACCACAGCAAGTCTTATTAACCCATGAAAGGTCAATGGAGACAGACACCAACAATACCCATCACAACCCAGGGCAAAGATCCAGAGACACTTGAGATCTCAACAACAAAG